>CM038680.1:410695056-411057363 GCA_021605205.1 Aegilops longissima | reverse complement strand
ACACTTTCGGAGATACCCGTAGCATACCTTTATAGTCACCCGATTCGTTGTGACGTTTGGCACACCAAAGCACTCCTACGGTATCCGGAGTTACGATCTCATGGTCTAAGGAAAGGATACTTGACATTGGAAAACTCTAGCAAGCGAACTATGCGATCTTATGCTATGTTTTAGGATTGGGTCTTGTCCATCACATCATTCTCCTAATGATGTGATCCGTTATCGATGACATCCAATGTCCATAGTCGAGAAACCATGACTATCTCGTCGATCAACGAGCTAGTCAACTAGAGGCTCACTAGGGACATGTTGTTGTCTCATTATTCACACATGTATTACGATTTCGGTTAACACAATTATAGCACGAATAAAGACAATTATCATGAATAAGGAAATATAATAATAATGCTTTTATTATTGCCTCTAGGGCATATTTCAACAGTCTCCCACTTGCACTAAGTCAATAATCTAGTTACATTGTGATGAATCGAACACCCATAGAGTTACGGTGCTGATCATGTTTTGCCTTAGGGAGAGGTTTAGTCAGCGGATCTGCGACATTCAGATCCGTGTGCACTTTACAAATTTCTATGTCTCCATCTTGAACATTTTCACGAATGGAGTTGAGCGGCAACTTGATGTGCCTAGTCTTCTTGTGAAACCTGGGCTCCTTTGCAAGTGCAATAGCTCCGGTGTTGTCACGGAGAAGAGCTTGATTAGCCCGACGCATTGGGTATGACTCCGAGGTCGGTGATGAACTCCTTCACCCAAATTGCTTCATGTGCTGCCTCCGAGGCTGCCATGTACTCCGCTTCACATGTAGATCCATACGGCGCTTTGCTTGCAAGCTGCACCGCTCGCCCCACCATTCAAAATATACGTATCCGGTTTGTGACTTAGAGTCATCCAGATCGTGTCGAAGCTAGCGTCGGCGTAACCTTTTCTGACGAGCTCTTCGTCACCTCCATAAACGAAACATTTCCTTAGTCCTTTTGGTACTTCAGGATATTCTTGACCGCTGTCCGGTGTTCCTTGCGGGATTACTTTGGTACCTTCCTACCAAACTTACGGCAAGGTTTACATCAGGTCGGTACACAGCATGGCATACATAATAGAACCTATGGCTGAGGCATAGGGATGACACTCATCTCTTCTATATCTTACGCCGTGGTGGGACATTGAGCTGAGCTCAATTTCACACCTTGTAACACAGTAAGAACCCTTCTTAGATTGATCCATATTGAACTTCTTCAATATCTTATCAAGGTATGTGCTTTGTGAAAGACCTATGAGGCGTCTCGATCTATCTCTATAGATCTTGATGCCTAATATATAAGCAACTTCTCCAAGGTCCTTCATTGAAAACTTTTATTCAAATAGGCCTTGATGCTGTCCAAGAGTTCTATATCATTTCCCATCAAAAGTATGTGCGTCTACATATAATATGAGAAATGCTCTGAGCTCCCACTCACTTTCTTGTAAACACAGGCTTCTCCATAAGTCATGTAAACTAACGCTTTGATCATCTCATCAAAGCGAATGTTCTAACTCGAGATGCTTGCACCAGCCCATAAATCGGCGTTGGAGCTTGCACCTTATCGACATTCTTAGGATCGACAAAACCTTCGGCTGCATCATATACAATTCTTCCTTAGAAACCATTAAGGAATGCCGTTTTGGCGTCCATTTGCCATATCTCATAATCATAGTATCGGCAATTGCTAACATGATTACGGCGGACTTTAGCCGCTACGGTGAGAAAGTCTCATCGTAGTCAACCCTTGAACTTGTCGATAACCCTTAGCGACAAGCGAGCTATAGATGGTCACATTACCATCGCGTCTGTCTTCTTCTTAAAGATCCATTTATTTTCTATGGCTCGCCGTTCAGCGGGCAAGTCGGTCAAAGTCCATACCGTTTTCATACATGGATCCTATCTCGATTTCATGGCTTCCAGCCATTTGCCGAATCCGGGCCGCCATTCTTCCTCATAGTTGAAGGTTCACCGTTGTCTAACAACATGATTTCTAAGACAGGGTTGCCGTACCACTGCAGTGCGGAGCGTGTCCTTGTGGACCTTCAATTTGTAGGAGCTTGATCGAGAATATCTTGATCATAATCATTAATTTCCTCTCTAGTCGGTGCGGGCTCCTCGAAGCGTTTTCTTGAGTTTACGCCATTTACACGGTTCAAGAGGTAACACTTCATCAAGTTCTACTTTCCTCCACTTACTTCTTTCGAGAGAAACTCTTTCTCGAAAGGATCCATTCTTAACAACAAAGATCTTGCCTTCGGATCTGAGGTAGAAGGTATACCCAACAGTTTCTTTAGGGTATCCTATGAAGGCGCATTTTTCGATTTGGGTTCGAGCTTTTCAGGTTGAAGTTTCTTGACATAAGCATCGCATCCCCAAACTTTTAGAAACGACAGCAGGTTTCTTCCCAAACCATAATTCATACGGTGTCGTCTCAGCAGTTCGGCGGAGCCCTATTTAAAGTGAATCGGCGGTCTCTAAAGCATAGCCCCAAAAGATAGCGGTAAGTCGGTAAGAGACATCATAGATCGCACCATATCCAATAGAGTGCGATTCGACGTTCGGACACACCATTACGCTGAGGTGTTCGGTAGCGTGAGTTGTGAAACTATTCCACATTTTCTTAAGTGTGTGCCAAATTCGTGACTCAAGTATTCTCCTCCACGATCGATCGTAGAAACTTGATCTTTCTATCACGTTGATTTTCAACCTCACTCTGAAATTCCTTGAACTTTTCAAAGGTCTCGGACTTGTGTTTCATTAAGTAGATATACCCATATCTACTCAAGTCATCGATGAGGTGAGAACATAACGATAGCCTCCATGAGCCTCAACACTCATTGGACCGCACACATCGGTATGTATGATTTCCAATAAGTTGGTTGCTCGCTCCATTGTTCCTGAGCGGAGTCTTGGTCATTTTACCCATGAGGCATGGTTACTTGCGTGTCAAATGATTCATAATCAAGAGACTCTAAAAGTCCATCTGTATGGAGCTTCTTCATGCGTTTGACACCTATGTGACCAAAGGCGGCGATGCCACAAATATGTGGGACTATTGTTATCAACTTTAACTCTTTTGGTACTCACACTATGAATATGTGTATCATCACGTCTGAGATTCATTAAGAATAAACCATTAACCATCAGACATGACCATAAAACATATCTCTCATATAAATGGAACAACCATTATTCTCGATTTAAATGAGTAGCCATCTCGAATTAAGCGAGATCCGGATACAATGTTCATGCTCAAACTTGGCACTAAATAACAATTATTGAGGTTTAAAACTAATCCCGTAGGTAAATGTAGAGGCAGCGTGCGACAGCGATCACATCGACCTTGGAACCATTCCCAGCAGCGATCGTCACCTCGTCCTTCGCCGATCTCCGTTTATTCCGCAGCTCCTGCTTTGAGTTACAAATGTGAGCAACTGCACGGTATCAAATACCCAAGAGCTACTACAGTCTTGGTAAGGTACACATCAATTACATGTATATCACATATACCTTTGGTTTTGCGGCCTTCTTGTCCGCTAAGTATTTGGGGCAGTTCCGCTTCCGATGACCACTTCCTTGCAATAAAAACACTCGGTCTCGGGCTTGGGTCCATTCTTTGGCTTCTTCCGGCAACTTGCTTGCGGGCGCGGCAACTTCCTTGCCGTCCTTCTTGAAGTTCTTTTACCCTTACCCTTCTTGAACTTAGTGGTTTTATTCACCATCAACACTTGATGTTCTTTCTTGATTTCTACCTCTGCTGATTTCAGCATAGCATATACCTCGGGAATGGTCTTTACCATCCCCTGCATATTGTAGTTCATCACAAAGCTCTTGTAGCTAGGTGGAAGCGATCGGAGGATTCTGTCAATGACCGCTTCATCCGGAGATTAACTTCGAGTTGAGTCAGCGGTTGTGCAACCCGGACATTTTGAGTATGTGCTCCTTGTGAGCCATTTTCCTCCATCTTACAGCTAAAGAATTTGTCGGAGACTTCATATCTCGACCGGGCATGAGCTTGAAAACCATTTTCAGCTCTTGAACATCTCATATGCTCCATGTCTCTCAAAAGCGCTTTTGGAGTCCGGCTCTAAGCTGTAAAGCATGCCGCCTTGAGCGAGGAGTAATCATCATGGCGTGGCGCCAAGCGTTCATAACGTCTTGTTCTGCGGGGAGAATAGGTCGTCACCGGCGGTGCTCTTAGGACATAATCTTTCTTGGCAGCTATGAGGATAATCCTCGGGTTCGGACCCAGTCCGTATAGTTGCTACCATCGTCTTTCAGCTTGGTTTTCTCTAGGAGCAGCGTTGAAGTTGAGGACTCGTTGGCCATTTGATCTACAAGACACATTGTAAATATTTAGACTAAGTTCATGATAATAAAGTTCATTTAATCAAATTTAATGAACTCCCACTTAGATAGACATCCCTCTACTAGTCATCTAAGTATTACATGATCCGAGTCAGCTAGGCCGTGTCCGATCATCACGTGAGACGGACTAGTCAACATCGGTGAACATCTTCATGTTGATCGTATCTTCTATCGACTCATGCTCGACCTTTCGGTCTTACGTGTTCGAGGCCATGTCTGTACATGCTAGGCTCGTCAAGTCAACCTAAGTGTTTTGCGTGTGTAAATCTGTCTTACACCCGTTGTATGCGACGTAAGGACCTATCACACCCGATCATCACGTGGTGCTTGAACGGCGAACCTTAACAGCGGTGCACGATTAGGGTGAACACTTTCTTGAAATTATTATGAGGATCATCTTATTTACTACCGTCTTTCTAAGTAAACAAGATGCAAAACATGATAAACATCACATGCAATCAAATAATAAGCGTGACATGATATGGCCAATATCACATAGCTCCTTTGATCTCCATCTTGGGGCTCCATGATCATCTTGTCACCGGCTTGACACCATGATCCTCATCATCATGATCTTCATCATCGTGTCTCCATGAAGTTGCTGCCAACTATTACTTCTACTACTATGGCTAACAGCGTTTAGCAATAAAGTAAAGTAATTTACATGGCGATTCTCAATGACACGCAGGTCATACAAAAATAAAGACAACTCCTATGGCTCCTGCGGTTGTCATACTCATCGACATGCAAGTCGTGATTCCTATTACAATAGCATGAACATCTCATACATCACATATAGATCATTCATCATACATCACAACTTTGGCCATATCATATCACAAAGCACTTGCTGCAAAAACAAGTTAGGCGTCCTCTAATTGTTGTTGCAAGTTTTACGTGGCTGAATTAGGGTTCTAGCAAGAACGTTTTCTTACCTACGTTCAACCCACAGCGTGATTTGTCAATCTCTATTTACCCTTCATAAGGACCCTGTTCGCCGAATCCGATCCAACTAAAATAGGAGAGCGGACACCCGCCAGACCACCTTATGCAACTTAGTGCATGTTAGTCGGTGGAACCGGTCTCACGTAAGCGTCGTGTAAGGTTGGTCGGGCCGCTTCATCCCACAATACCGCTGAATCAAGATTGACTAGTAGCGGCAAGAAGAATTGACAACATCTCGCCCACAACAAATTGTGTTCTACTCGACAAGAAGAACTATGCATAGACCTAGCTCATGATGCCTTTGTTGGGAGCGTTGCAGAAAATTAAAATTTTCCTACGGTTTCACCAAGATCCATCTATGAGTTCATCTAACAGCAGTATTCAGATTGGATAGCATCTACATACCACTTTGTAGATCGCAGCGGGCGTCGGAGTGAGCGTGGATGAGGTAGTCAGACTTGCGATCAATTCACCGATGATCTAGTGCGAGCGGACGGCACCTCTGCGTTCAACACACGTCACGGTCAGCGTAGCGTCTCCTTCTTCTTGATCCAGCAAGGTGAAGGAGAGGTTGAGAAGATGGCTCCAGCAGCAGCACGCGGCGTGGTGATGGTGGAACTGCGATACTCGGCGGGGCTTCGCCGTGCACTACGGAGGAGGATGTGTTGGAGAGGAGAGGGAGGCGCCCAGGGCAAGTGCTGCTGCCCCTCCCTCCCCCTTTATATAGGTGCCAAGGAGGGGAGGGCAGCCTGCCCCCTCCTCCAAGGGAGGGGTGCGGCCAGAGGGGAGGTGTCCACCTCCCAAGGCACCTCGGAGGTGCCTTCCCCTCATGGACTCTCCTTTTTTCACCCTAGGCGCATGGGCCCTTGGGGCTGGTTCCCCTTGGCCCATGTGGGCCTAGGCGCACCACCTAGGGCCCATGTGGCCCCCAGGGCTGGTGGCCCCACTTGGTGGACCCGGGACCCCTCCGGTGGTCCGGTACAATACTGATATCACGAAACTTGTCCCGATGGCGAAACAGCACTTCCATATATAATTCTTTACCTCCGGACCATTCCGGAACTCCTCGTGGCGTCCAGGATCTCATCGGGACTCGAACAACATTCGAGGTTACTGCACATACATATTCCTATAACCCTAGCGTTGCAGAACCTTAAGTGTGTAGACCCTACGGGTTTGGAGACATGCGAACATGACCGAGGCGGCTCTCGGGCAATAACCAACAGCGGGATCTGGATACCCATGTTGGCTCCCACATGCTCCACGATGATCTCATCGGATGAACCACGATGTCAAGGATTCAATTAATCCCGTATCGATTCCCTTTGTCAATCGGTATTTTACTTGCCGAGATTGATCGTCGGTATACCAATACCTCGTTCAATCGTTACCGGCAAGTCACTTTTCTCGCATCCGTAATGCATGATCCCATGATCAAACACTTTGATCACATTGAGCTCATTGTGATGATGCATTACCGAGAGGGCCCGGTGATACCTCTCCGTCAGCGGAGTGACAAATCGATCTCGATCCATGTCAACCCAATGCAGACACTTTCGGAGATACCGTAGCATACCTTTATAGTCACCCGATTACGTTGTGACGTTTGGCACACCCAAAGCACTCCCTACGGTATCCGGGAGTTACGATCTCATGGTCTAAGGAAAGGATACTTGACATTGGAAAACTCTAGCAAGCGAACTATGCGATCTTATGCTATGTTTTAGGATTGGGTCTTGTCCATCACATCATTCTCCTAATGATGTGATCCGTTATCGATGACATCCAATGTCCATAGTCGAAACCATGACTATCATCGATCAACGAGCTAGTCAACTAGAGGCTCACTAGGGACATGTTGTTGTGCATTATTCACACATGTATTACGATTTCCGGTTAACACAATTATAGCACGAATAAAGACAATTATCATGAATAAGGAAATATAATAATAATGCTTTTATTATTGCCTCTAGGGCATATTTCCAACAGTCTCCCACTTGCACTAGAGTCAATAATCTAGTTACATTGTGATGAATCGAACACCCATAGAGTTACGGTCTTGATCATGTTTTGCCTTAGGGAGAGGTTTAGTCAGCGGATCTGCGACATTCAGATCCGTGTGCACTTTACAAATTTCTATGTCTCCATCTTGAACATTTTCACGAATGGAGTTGAAGCGGCGCTTGATGTGCCTAGTCTTCTTGTGAAACCTGGGCTCCTTTGCAAGTGCAATAGCTCCGGTGTTGTCACGGAAGAGCTTGATTGGCCCCGACGCATTGGGTATGACTCGAGGTCGGTGATGAACTCCTTCACCCAAATTGCTTCATGTGCTGCCTCCGAGGCTGCCATGTACTCCGCTTCACATATAGATCCCGCCACGGCGCTTTGCTTGCAATCGCATCAGCTTATCGCCCCACCATTCAAAATATACGTATCCGGTTTGTGACTTAGAGTCATCCAGATCGTGTCGAAGCTAGCGTCGGCGTAACCTTTCTGACGAGCTCTTCGTCACCTCCATAAACTAGAAACATTTCCTTAGTCCTTTTCGGTACTTCAGGATATTCTTGACCGCTGTCGGTGTTCCTTGCGGGATTACTTTGGTACCTTCCTACCAAACTTACGGCAAGGTTTACATCAGTGCTGGTACAGCATGGCATACATAATAGAACCTATGGCTGAGGCATAGGGGATGACACTCATCTCTTCTATATCTTCTGCCGTGGTCGGACATTGAGCTGAGCTCAATTTCACACCTTGTAACACAGGTAAGAACCCCTTCTTAGATTGATCCATATTGAACTTCTTCAATATCTTATCAAGGTATGTGCTTTGTGAAAGACCTATGAGGCGTCTCGATCTATCTCTATAGATCTTGATGCCTAATATATAAGCAGCCTCTCCAAGGTCCTTCATTGAAAAACTTTTATTCAAATAGGCCTTAATGCTGTCCAAGAGTTCTATATCATTTCCCATCAAAAGTATGTCGTCTACATATAATATGAGAAATGCTACAGAGCTCCCACTCACTTTCTTGTAAACACAGGCTTCTCCATAAGTCTGTAAACTAACGCTTTGATCATCTCATCAAAGCGAATGTTCCAACTCGAGATGCTTGCACCAGCCCATAAATCGGCGTTGGAGCTTGCACACCTTGTCGACATTCTTAGGATCGACAAAACCTTCTGGCTGCATCATATACAATTCTTCCTTAAGGAAACCATTAAGGAATGCCGTTTTGGCGTCCATTTGCCATATCTCATAATCATAGTATCGGCAATTGCTAACATGATTACGACGGACTTCACCGCTACGGTGAGAAAGTCTCATCGTAGTCAACCCCTTGAACTTGTCGATAACCCTTAGCGACAAGCCGAGCTTTATAGATGGTCACATTACCATCGCGTCATCTTCTTCTTAAAGATCCATTTATTTTCTATGGCTCGCCGTTCAGCGGGCAAGTCGGTCAAAGTCCATACTTCGTTTTCATACATGGATCCTATCTCGGATTTCATGGCTTCCAGCCATTTGTCGAATCCGGGCCGCCATTCTTCCTCATAGTTCGAAGGTTCACCGTTGTCTAACAACATGATTTCTAAGACAGGGTTGCCGTACCACTGCAGTGCGGAGCGTGTCCTTGTGGACCTTGAATTTCAGTAGGAGCTTGATCGAAGTATCTTGATCATAATCATTAATTTCCTCTCTAGTCGGTGCAGGCTCCTCGAAGCGTTTTCTTGAGTTTCGCCATTTACGGTTCAAGAGGTAACACTTCATCAAGTTCTACTTTCCTCCCACTTACTTCTTTCGAGAGAAACTCTTTCTCGAAAGGATCCATTCTTGGCAACAAAGATCTTGCCTTCGGATCTGAGGTAGAAGGTATACCCAACAGTTTCTTTAGGGTATCCTATGAAGGCGCATTTTTCCGATTTGGGTTCGAGCTTTTCAGGTTGAAGTTTCTTGACATAAGCATCGCATCCCCAAACTTTTAGAAAGCGACGACTTAGGTTTCTTCCCAAACCATAATTCATACGGTGTCGTCTCAGCGGATTTCGGCGGAGCCCTATTTAAAGTGAATCGGCGGTCTCTAAAGCATAGCCCCAAAAGATAGCGGTAAGTCGGTAAGAGACATCATAGATCGCACCATATCCAATAGAGTGCGATTCGACGTTCGGACACACCATTCTGTTGAGGTGTTCCAGCGGCGTGAGTTGTGAAACTATTCCACATTTTCTTAAGTGTGTGCCAAATTCGTGACTCAAGTATTCTCGGTATGAACTGAGCTCGCGACTTCCAGATGGTGGATAACCAAGGAGCTTAAGATGAAGAAGAAGCGCGGGACAACAGGAGGCTTCAAGCTGCCCACAGTCATGAGCGGTTTATTGAGCATAATACTTTGCTGCGATATCGTCGAACACTTATGCTTGGTGGGCCATCATATGCCTTGTAATAGGCTAGTTAAACTTTGATTTGTCACGCCATCGAGCACGTTTTGTTTTGCATAACACTACTGATCCGCCAATTTAAGATCTGCCATTTATGCTTATAATATCATCAATTTGAATTTGTTCCTGCATACAAACAAATCACAAGTGCCCCGACGGTTTATCGCGGGACGGGTCATAATACCCCATATAAAACCACTGGTGACTAAAATAGTCCATAACCAGGGCCGGTTTAATCATAACCATATATGATCATAACAGAAATATCATACCTGTGATATTTGCTCACACTGCCGGCTTATCATACCAGCACAACAAGGGTGACAACCTAAAAGATTGAGCGTACAATGCCCTGTTCAATTGTCATATACTATCGGCTTACAACGCCATATGCAGCAAGGGGTAATATCCCAAAACTTAGAGCACATCACTTCCAAGTATATAAGATCATTATACACTGGTGACTTATAGTCCAAAGCCAGGCCGGGTGAATAAACACCGGATAATTTCATATATGAACCATAAGGCATCATAGCCTTCATCGGTTTTCAACCATGTATTAACATGTCACAAGAGATGAACCTCAAAAACTTTCAAATATAAATCAAACGATAAAAACAAGGCTTTTCATAGGCTGCGGGCCTAAAAATCAAGTGCTTTCAAAGGGCCGCTTTAACCGCTGAGTTAAACCTTCATGCAAACCTTATAAGCCGGGCCTCACATGACCAATCATCGTTTTTAACTTTGACAAGTTCAGGGTCTGTATAAGATTGACTTGTCAAAAGTACAACGAGTCATTCTAGTCAATCTGGGCGGAGTGGCAGACTTTAAAAGGCGAGTTAACCCGGTTTTAGGTGAATACACGACTTCCAAGCCTGGCTTTCAAGCCTATTACAAGGGTCATAAAACTCTTGTTAGTTGAACAAAGAGCCCCAAGTAACATTTCATTCAGGCATATAAGCCGGATCAACAAGGGTAGTTCTAGCTATGCTCAATGAGCGGGAAGCCCCCAAGTGTTTTGTAATCATGGCATACAAGCCGGACCAAAAGGGTAGTCATAGTTATGCTCAGTGAGCAGGAAGCCCCCAAGTGATCATGACAATAACGACTCATTATTCCCCGAAATGAAACGACAGAGGCCCTAAATTATCAGGGATGCCGACTTTATTATATTCATCATAATATATACATTGTCATAATATATACATCACAAGAACCAGTGGCTCAGGTGTAATAAGGCCGAAGATGAGCAATATTCCATGGCCGGCGGGTCTCCTCCTCCGATGTGCGTGAGTCCTTGTGGGCTCGAACATCGATAAGGTAGTATGACCCATTGTTCAGATTTTTGCTAACCACAAAGGGCCCTTCCCAAGGTGGGGATAACTTGTGCATATCAGATTGATCCTGGATAAGCCGGAGCACCAAATCATCTTCCTGAAAGGTTCTGGTTTTAACCCGGAGGCTGTGATAGCGGGCGCAGATCTTCTTTGGTAAATCGCCGAACGAGCAGCCGCAAGGTCACGCTCCTCATCAAAAGGTCAAGTGCATCCTCCGTGCTTTTCATTATCAGCTTCAACATAAGCCGCCACATGGGGCGAATCGTGACATATGTCACTATGGAGAACCGCCTCGCTCCGTAAACCATGAAGAAAGGCGTGTAACCCATTATAAGCTGTTAGGGTGGTGTTGATGCTCCATAACACGGAGGTAATTCCTCCACCCAACAACCCAGCGTCCTCTGCAAAGGGACCATAAGCGAGGCTTGATGCCTCTCAAATTTTCTTGATTGGCTCTTTACGCTTGACCATTAGGCGAGGCGAGCCACCGATGACACATCAAGTCGAATATGCTCACATTGAAAAAATTCTTTCATAGCACCCATAGACAGATTAGTGCCATTATCGGTTATAATCTTTGTGGGGAAAGCCAAAATGGAAATCACCTTTTGATAAATTGAACCGCCGTCACGAATCACACTTCTTGACCGGCTCTGCCTCCACCCACTTTGTAAATTTGTCAACTGCCACCAAAAGGTGAATCCTTTTATCCTTGGACCTTTTGAAAGGCCCAACCATATCAAGCCCCATAAGCGGCCAAGAAATTGAATCACCCTCAATTCTTGAGCTGGCACATGAGCTCGTCGTGAGAATTTCTGACAACCATCACATTTACTGACCAAATCCTCTGCATCAGCATGAGCCGTCAGCCAATAGAATCCATGACGAAAAGCCTTGGCCACAAGAGATTTAGAGCCGGCATGATGAACACAATCTCTTTCATGAATTTCACGTAGAATCTCACGACCCTCCTCTAGAGAAACACAACGTTGAAATGCCCCTGTAACACTGCAATGGTGCAGCTCTCCATTGACAATTGTCATCGACTTAGATCGCCGGGTTATCTGCCTGGCTAAAGTTTCATCTTCAGGTAACTCGCCCCGGGTCATATAAGCCAAATATGGAACTGTCCAATCAGGACTAGCACGAACAGCCGCCACTAATTGTGCCTCCGGGTCAGGAATAGCAAGATCTTCCTCTGTAGGCAACTTAACTAAAGGGTTATGCAGAATATCCAAGAAAGTGTTAGGTGGCACCGGCTTATCTTTGGGATCCTAAGCGCTCAAAGCATGAGCCGCCTCATTCTTCCTATGATCAATATGTTCGATTGATAACCCTTGAAATGCCACGCAATAGCATCAACCTCTCGGCGATAAGCCACCATGAGTGGGTCCTTAGAATCCCAAGTGTGAGAAACTTGCCGAGCTACCAAATCCAGTCGCTTGAAACACCTCACCCATCTTAAGTTCATCTCCTTGGCCATCCAAGACCGTGGAGCAAAGCTTCATACTCAGCTTCATTATTAGTACAAGGAACATCAACCTTAAAACATAACAAAATTTATCACCTCATGGGAAGTCAAGACAACTCTAGGCCCCGAGCCCTCAATTGCCTGGACCCATCAAAGTGGATAGTCCAATATGTGTTATTCGGCTTCTCCTCAGGCGTCTGCAGCTCTGTCCAATCAATTATGAAGTCCACAAGTGCTTGAGACTTGATAGCTGTGTGAGGCATATATTTCAAACCATGGGGTCCAAGCTCAGCTGCCGATTTGGCTACCCGACTGTGGCTTCTCGGTTTTGAATAATATCCCTAAAGGGCGAGGCCGACTATAGTTATGGGATGACCCAGAGAATACTGCTTGAGTTTTCGACTAGCCATGAACACCCCATATACAAGCTTCTTCCAATGCAGATATCGTTGCTTGGACTCAATGAGCACTTCACTGATGTAGTAAACCGGACGCTGAACCGGATGCTCCTTGCCTGATTCCTTCCTTTCCACCACAATCGCCACGCTGACTGCTCGGTTGTTGGCTGCCACATATAACAACAAGGGCTCTTTATCAATAGGAGCAGCGAGAACCGACGGCTCAGTTAACTGTTTCTTCACGACCTCAAATGCCTGATCAGTAGCGTCACTCCAGACAAAGTGATATGTCTTCTTCATCGTCTGGTAAAGAGGGATAGCCTTTTCACCCGACCAGCTTAAGGCCGCAATTCGACCCGCCAGGCACTGAACATAATACACGCCGGCTTAGCCAGGGAAGTAATAGCCTTAATTTTCTCCGGGTTAGCTTCAATACCCCGCTCAGAAACTACAAAACCAAGAGCTTTCTTCGCCGCACACCAAAACACACTTGGCCGGGTTAAGCATCATCCTGTAGACCCAAATATTGTCAAAGGTCTCCTTCAAATCATCTATCAAGGTCTCCTTCTTCCCGGACTTCACCACAATATGATCCACGTAAGCATGAACATTGTGCCCAATCTGATCACGAAGGCAATTTTGCACACATCGTTGGTAAGTCGCATGGGCACTCTTGAGCCCAAAAGGCATCGACACATAACAGAAAGCTCCAAAAGGAGTGATGAAAGCTGTTTTCTCCTGGTCTTTAACCGCCATCTTGATCTGATGATAACCAGAATAAGCATCCAAAAAGCTCAAACGCTCACAACCCGTCGTAGCATAAATAATTTAATCAATACAGGGAAGAGCAAAAGGATCAGCCGGGCAAGCCTTGTTTAAGTCTGTGTAATCCACACACATACTCCAAGTGCCTTTCTTCTTAAGTACAAGTATCGGGTTAGCCAACCACTCAGAATGAAAAACTTCAACAATGAACCCAGCCGCCAAGAGCCGGGCCACTTCTTCACCAATGGCCTTACGCCTCTCTTCATTAAAGCAACGAAGGAATTGCTTGACCGGCTTAAACTTGGATCAATATTAAGAGTGTGCTCAGCGAGTTCCCTCGTACACCTGGCATATCATGAAGTTTCCATGCAAAGATGTCCGGTTCTCACGGATGAACTTCGATGCGAGCGCTTTCCTATTTTGGATCCAGATTAGCGATGTTGAACTGCTGGGAGGAATTGCGGGAAGAAGTCAACTAGCTTAGTGTCATCTGCCGACTTGAACTTCAACAAGGGGTCATGCTCTGTGGTTGGCTTCTTTAGAGACGTCATATCTGCCAGGTCAACATTATCCTTGTAAAATTTCAGTTCCTCTGTTGCACAAACAGACTCGGCGAAGTGATACGTCTCAACGTATCTATAATTTTTGATTGCTCCATGCTATATTATCTACTGTTTTGGACCATATTGGGCTTTATTTTCCACTTTTAAATTACTTTTGGGACTAACCTATTAACCGGAGGCCCAGCCCGAAATTGCTGTTTTTTTGCCTATTTGAGTTTGAAGAAGCGGAATATCAAGCAGGCCCAAACTGAATGAAACCTTCGGAGCGATTTTCTCACCGAACATGATCCAGAGACTTGGACCCCCATCAAGAAAGCCGGAGGTGGCCCACGAGGGTGGGGCGCGCCCTACCCCTGCGCCCGCCTCGTGGGCCCCATGCTCCACCGACGTTCTCCTTCCTCCTATATATACCTCGCACCCCGAGCGATCGAATCGGAGCCAAAACCTAATTCCACCGCCGCAACTTTCGTATCCACGAGATCCCATCTTGGGGCTGTTAGGAGCTCCACGGACGGGAATCCACCACGGAGGGCTTCTACTTCATCATAGCCTCTCCGATGAAGTGTGAGTAGTTTACCTCAGACCTTCGGGTCCATAGTTAGTAGCTAGATGGCTTCTTCTCTCTTTTTGGATCTACATACAATGTTCTCCCCCTCTCTCGTGGAGATCTATTCGATGTAATCTTCTTTTTGCGGTGTGTTTGTTGAGACCGATGAATTGTGGGTTTATGATCAAGATTATCTATGAGCAATATTTGAATCTTCTATGCATTCTTTTATGTATGATTGGTTATCTTTGCAAGTCTATTCGAATTATCCGTTTGGTTTGGCCAACTAGATTGGTAGTTCTTGCAATGGGAGAAGTGCTTAGCTTTGGGTTCAATCTTGCGGTGTCCTTTCCCAGTGACTGAAGGGGCAGCAAGGCACGTATTGTATTGTTGCCATCGAGGATATGTGACGCCGGGTAATTACGCTACAGTAATCCCGCTAATGATGCCACGTCACCTCGATTCTTGTGGATAAACTTCGCTAGTTGAAACCTGTTCAATTCAAATCCAAAATCAAGCAAACAATTAAGGTTTTTGAATCTTGAAACTAAAATGTTGGACTGAACCAAATAATGCATAGGTAATTGTGATGGAGAAATCACACTTTTATAAAATATTTAAATATTCTAAAATGAACAAAACAGTAGCAAAAAGAATTATTTAAAGCTTTTTAAATAATAAAGCATCATAAACTATTTTACTTTATGTGCCAAGTTAAATGTGGTTGTGGCATATTTACGTATACTAAATTAGGTACAACTTTGATATTTTAAAAAACTAAGGTATATTGGAAATTAGAGTAAGCAGAAAAAGGAAAAAAACCCCCAAACCCCGGCCAACCGATTGACTAGCTAACCGGCCGCCGTGGTCGGCCAGCCCTCCCCACTGCCCCTCCCTGGCCCGACCCAACCGCCCGGCCACTAACCCCCCCCTCAGGGTGAAACCCTAGCCGACACCCCAGCGCCTCACTCGCCTCCCGATCCCTTTTCCCTTCGCCCGATCAGATCGGGCGAGACCCTGTCGCGCCCCTCATCATGGCTGCCCCGCCGCCCAACCGTCGCCTCCCCTCCTCCTCTCCACCGCCGGGCCCCCTCCTCCCCTCCGTCGCCCCTGCTGGGCGCTCGCCCTGTGAGGTCGGCCGGACCTCCCGCCTCACGGATCGCCTCCCGGCCGGCGGCGCTTCCCGCCCGCCTCCTCGCCGGACGCCATCACGCTTCACCGCGCCGCCGCCTAGTCCCCACGCCCCGCTGTGAGCTTCACCTCCTCCCCCCCCGTCGCTCCCTCTCTCCGCCATCAGAGTCTCCGTAGCCTTGTCGCTGCTCCGGCCGTCAGCAGCCACGCCGCCCCCGTTCCCTCTCCTCCCCCGCCAACGGCGCCGCTCGCCCCCGGCCCCCGAACCCGGCCCTTCGCGTGCCCGGGCAGGCGCAGCGCGCCACGGTTAGCGCTTCGCCGCACCACGGCGGCCGCCGACTCCGCACCACCTCTCGCGCCAGCGGCCGCCCGACCACCGCGGCCCCGACGGCGCCGCCTCTCCTCCTCGCCGCTCCGCCGCTGCCCGTCTGTCCACCGCTTCGGTCGCCTCGCCGGCGCCGCTCGCGCCAGCCAACCTCGCCGTGGCTGCGGCCCCTCCGGCGTCGTCGTGGCCTCGGCCTCCCCGATGCGCTTAAGCAGGCGCTCAAGCTGCGTCCGGGCCAGCCCGTTCGGCCTCGAGCACGCACGCGCCTGCACCCAAGACGCCGTTTGGCCCCACAGGCCGATGACATGGGGGCCCCACCCCCCACCGAATGAGTTTAATAATAAAAAGAAAATGAAATTAAATAAAACTAACTAATTAATTAATTAATTAATTAAGTAAGTAAGTAATTAATTAATCTAATTAATTCTGATTAATTAAACCTAATCACTAATTAACCTAATTAACTAATGTTAATTAAATTTGATTAGGTTAATTAGATAATGAAGAATGACATGCGGGACCCACTGTCGGGGTTGACTCGATCAACCACGTTGATCGGCCTTGACGTCGGCATGGCATCATCTTGACGTCATAAATACATTTTGAATTAATTAAATAATTAATTAAATTCCGAAGTTAATAAAATCTTTTAAAATCATATCTTTTAATCCGTAATCCGGATTAAAATATTTTCAACATGAAAGTTGCTCGAGCGGCGAGGCGAATCCGGATCGCGATCCGTTCGTTCGCCACACACCCCTAACCTATCGAACCTGCAAACTTTCCTCTCGGTTCATCACATCGGCAGACGTCCGGGCAAGGAAAACTTTCCGGATGTTTCCCCCGCCGATGTCGCCTAGCGCTGCGTTAGAACACGTCTAGCTCTCTGTTGTCTGTTATGCACTTGCTCGCTATGTATTTCTTGTTTCTTCCCCTCTTCCCTCCGGTGAACCCGAGACCGATCTTGATGTCCTGTGATCGACTCGTCACCGACCCTCTCTCTTGCCGAGCAACCAGGCAAGCCCCCCTTGATCACGGATATCGCCTACTCTTCTCTATCTGCTTGCATTAGAGTAGTATAGCATATTCTTTGTTTTCGGATACTCCTATCGCTGCATAGCTTTGTCCTTGTAACTTCGTTGTTACCTTACGCAATCCTATATGCTTAGTATAGGATGCTAGTACTTTCATCTGTGGCCCTACATTCTTGTCCGTCTGCGTGCTATACTATCGGGCCGTGATCACTCGGGAGGTGATCACGGTATATACTATACTTATACATGATACATGTGGAGACTAAAGTCGGGTCGGTGATGGAGCACCCATGAGTGATCTTTGAGGCGGAGCGGCAGGCAGAGTTGAGACCGCCTAGGAGAGAGGTGGGCTGGCCTGTCGGGCGTTCACGGTTACTTAACACGCTTAACGAGGTCTTGGTATTTGATCTGAGTTGGCTCTGAGCTTATCGCACTAACCATCTACGCGGGAGTAGTTATGGGTATCCGGCGTCGTGGTATCGGCAAGCACTTCAGACGTCGGACGACGAGCGGCGTAGCCGGATTGGACTGAGCGCTGTTAGGCTAGGTCTGCTTCCGGCCGCCCGCATAGCGTCTTGGTGTGCTCGAGGCGATGGGCCCGGACCCTGCGTGCTTAGGTTTAGACCGGCGTCTTGGCTCTCTGTTGTGCCTAGGTGGGGCTGCGGCGTGTTGATCTTCAGCGGCGGGCATGACCCAGAAAGTATGTCGGCCAAATGGGATCAAGCGTCTTTGGGTAAGATGGTGCACCCTGCGGAAGTTAATCTATTCGGATAGCCGTGATCTTGATAGCAGGGCGACTTGGAGTTGTACCTTGAGCTTATGACAACTAGAACCGGATACTTGATAAAACACACCCTTCCAAGTGCGGATACAACGGTGGTCGCTCTCGCTCAGGGATATGAGTAGGGGATTGCCGGGTAGGATTATTGCTATATGTTGTTACTTGGAGGACTTCCGTCGTCCTCTTACATGCTGTTGCAAGACCGGTGTCGAAGCGTAGTCTTCGTTAAGGCTAACTATCCCCTCTTACTCGGCATTCTGCGATTCGGTCCACCGAGATGGCCTTTACACATATATCCATGCATATGTAGTGTAGCTCCTTGCTTGCAGTACTTTGGATGAGTACTCACGGTTGCCTTGTTCCCCTTTTTCCCCTACCTCTACTCGATTGCTGCAGCAGACGATGGAGCCGGGGCGAGGCGCCACCGTCGATGGCGACTACTACTCTAGAGGTGCCTACTACTACGTGCAGCCCCGGCGGCGACCAGAGTAACTTAGGAGGATCGAGGCGGGAGGCCTGCTCCTCTTCGTCTGTATCGGTTTGTGCTAGCCATCTTATGGCAACTTGTTTAACTTATATACGTACTCAGATATTGTTGCTTCCGCTGACCGTCTATGATCGAGCACTTGTATTCGAGCCCTCGAGGCCCTGGCTTGTATTATGATGCTTGTATGACTTATTTATGTTTTAGAGTTGTGTTGTGATATCTTCCGTGAGTCCTCGATCTTGATCGTTACGTTTGCGTGCATGATTAGTGTACGATTAAATCGGGCGTCAAGTTGGTATCGAGCCATTGCTGTAGGAATCCCCTTCCACACTCCTTGGCGAAGTCGAGTCTAGTCATTGCAAAACTTTTACTAACTTGGCTGTGTGCCTTACGGCCCACGTCGCCATTGGGTGGTATTAGGATCTTTTACTCCTCGATCTTTACTCGGGATTCGAACTCTCTTCTATTAGGGTTAAATGAATTTGCTAAAACAAAACTAACTTTAGGTTCTCGCAAGTACTTTCTCCGGAGAACCCCTCACTTCAGATGATAAATACGCTAATCGGAAGATTCCGAAGATACTCTCGATGTTCTCTCGAGGCTTTGTGCCCATCACTTTTGCTATTCGACCACCGATAAATCCGTATGGATAACTGCTTACACTTGCCATTCCTATGGTCATCCCCATTGATCTTGTTATTACAAGATACCCGAAGTTTCTCTATTGTTCCGAGAATACTTTGTGCCTCTTGCCTAGCAGTTCTTGTCACATGAATACCCCTTATAAATCCTCGCACTTGTCGAGTATCCGCTCATCCCCAGTTGTTCATGTGTTTCACAAAAGCCTTCAAAATAATATTCGAGCTTCCGAGAATCCTATGGAGCCTTTGGCTCTTGGAATTCTTGCTTGCTTGCATTATGGTTAATCCCATAAGTCTCATAGTCATATTGACATTCCTTGTCATTATCATTTTGGGTCATTGACTCAATATGTTTGCGAATACCATAATCATCATTGATCCTTATAAATTACCTTTCGGCTGAGCTGCCATTCTTTTAACTGGAATTGGTTCTCGACCAATCCAATTGTCGATTGATTGTACCCTAAGGCTGTTCAACTTATCCATCCCTAAATCAGAGCATTGCTTCTGATCCCTTGATTTGGGAATCATAATTCCTTTGCATTTGACAATTGAGTTAGTCAGTTGTTTCTATAATTTCATCTCCTTGCATTCTTCTACCTCTAGTTGAGTACTGATGCTCACGTCAGATCCCTCGTGGACCACGGATCCTTTGTTGGATTTTATCGACAACGCCCTTCATATTCAATAACCTTGTGAGCCTTTCCACGATACATAATGCCTTTGGTAAATTGTATCCTCTGCTTTCTCAACCATGCTCGCCTTGAGCTTGAGTTAATTATTTCTAAAGATTACGGTATATGATTCCAAGAGGCCCTATGGGTAGAACATATGCCTTCACTAAACCGTGTGAACCCGAAAGTTTTCACGAATCATACTCTTTCGGTGCTTCGCCGGATAAAACTTTCAACACTGCAACTTCATCGAACGCGAGAAGTGAATGAAGGGTTATGCATTGGAGAAGTGGGAGTCGACCTTGAACTTGTGTTCATGCCCATGGACACGATGTAGATCTTATCATTAAAGCTTCTCTTAAATTAATTATTCCTTTGGTATAAGTTCATCTTATATCGAGGATCCGCCTTTTGCAATCGTGGTTCCGACCATGTTCTCTTTTAAATACCATTTCTCGTGCAAGTTTTAGCACTTGTCTTCTGTAGAGCAATAACCCCCGTCCAACCTCTACTTTGATATGTCATCGAGTATTACCCCTGGTATCTCGAGATTATCATGGAACTTCATAACCTCTTATGAGTTCTTCATCAAGTGCTACCTTCCCACTGTTTCCAATTTTTCACGGGCTCGAGTTTTAAACACTCAAAGACACCGATAAATGAACCGAGTCCGCACTACGGTTCAACAACTCTTGATGAGCTTCTATAAGTACGAGTTTGTACCCGATCCGCCGTTCCTAGCCTGTTTGGCTCTATCGTTGTCGTGATGATTTTAACTGTACTACCCGTTCCTTCTTCTCGGAGCACAATTTTCGACGGTGAACTAACCTTACGTCGATCCTCATCGTCATATCATTTCTCCCTGAGCGACAAGCTTGGATTCGAGTTTGTGTCGTAACCTTGGTTCCAGTAACCTTTCACTTCATCATTACTTTGACTTGATGTCATCGCCGATCGATTACATCTTCATGAACTCTCGCGACAAAGGTGTCGTGATCATCAACACTCTAAGCTCATCTAGGATATCAATTGAATTTATGATGAGAAATACCATCCTTGCCCTCGATGAATTGTATTATCATCGACCACTTTACTGCCTTCCCACCAACACAAGCTTGTTCATGTTTGGTGTTATACCTTGAGCTCCTTGCTACCCGGCAATCGTTCTTCTTTACCTTGAGTATTACCATCCTTATGTCAAGAATGTTACGAGATTTGTTCCACCTCTTGAGAATTCTTGACATAGAAATACTTCTCTCGAATCACCATTCGACATTGGTCGTGCAACCCAACCCATCAGCGCACCTTTCAACCAATGTTTACTTGTGTATGTTTTCCTCGAGCATACTTCCTTGTATCATTTGATCGACAAATGTTATCTCCTTGTTCACTTAATTGTGGAAGTCCATCTTTTGGGAATCTCGGTGAGCTGTCGTTGAGTTCACCAGACACCTCCTTGTCCTCTCCTTGGGTTAATGATGGACTCTTGTTAGCGGAAATCACTTCATAGTTCCTTTCCACGAGAATCTTACATTGTCATATCGTCAATTTGCGTTGCACCTTTTCTTCTCAGGTATCCTAAGTCTGAGGTATCCTGACACCAATCGGATCTGAATCTCGGTCGGATATGATGGTTGGGACAACTTCAAGAGTTATGATGTTGGTCCTTTGATGACCGGTAGTATGATGTCATGCCTAGCACTTCCCGGTGGAGGACCTATCATTATAGATTCCTTTTCAGCAGGTTATCCTTTCATCCATGAGGGAATTGTATCTGTTTCTACAAGTTATTCTGATGGATCCTTCGTGATTCCAAAGTCCGATCTTCACCTGAAGACCATGCCAATGCTATCTCGAAGCATGTCTATGATACTCTGATTTTCAACAAGAACATTCGAAGCCCAATGCTAAATGTTTCTTGCTCAATTATCCAAACACCGTTGCATGGGTAATGTCATAAAATTTCTCTCCCCGTACCTAAGGGGTTTGCTACATTATCTCCTGTCGTGGATATCTTGCTCTGCTGTCCTTGGGAAGGATATACCCTTGAAATATGTGTTTAAACATATTTCCTTTCCATTGTTCTGTTTAATCTGATGATCATATTTTCCATCCATTGGTTTGTTTAAACCTTTTCTATGATCTATATGATATGAGCAGTAATAATCCACTGCTTGTGCAAACACCTCGATGTACAACTCTGTCAGTAATACCTTGTTACTATTGAGTTGACATTCCGGTAACCATCGATGGGCGAGAACCTTGTCTATTGGTCCGCCTCGTTCAACGAAAGCGGGAAAGTGGTTCGCCTCGCCCTCGCCCTTGGTACCAACGTTGATGCCGACATAAGCGACATGGTACTCTCGACATGCCTTGCTATAATGACCGTGAAAGATGTCACTACTCCCCACATGGTGGGCCCATAACCCACAGTTTCATAGGATCGAAACCCGATCGCCTGTACACCCCTATTCCCAAAGTTATTCCTCGCGACGTGACCTTGTAAGTAATTCACGGGCCACTTGCCTGTTGATCAATCTCGGTATCGACGCGATATTTACTCTCGCTACCTCGAACCCCTTTCTCACTCGTTGGGGCTTGAGCAACTATCTATCCGCTTGGAGCCTATTATGGTACCTTCGTACCTTACTCTCGAGGTATTTCATATGTTCAACTCGAGAGATAATTTATACTAATTCATGGGTTAACCCAGATTGTTTCCTTAAAAGCATTATGTCGTAGTGAGCTGCCCTTACCTTTCGTAAGTGCGATAGAGTTCGAAGAAATGATGACCAGTTTATCATGATGCATCGGAATAAAGGATTGAAGACATCAACGAAAGGGATTAACTTCTTCGAGAAGATCCGTTAGATTATCGTAACCAGACCTTTCCCCTTGCTCCCTCTTAAATCTCGGACGAGATTTCTTGTAGTGGAGGAGAATTGTGGCGCCTGGGTAATTACGCTACAAGTAATCCCGCTAATGATGCCACGTCACCTCGGTTCTTGTGGATAAACTCGCTAGTTGAAACCTATTCAATTCAAATCCAAAATCAAGCAAACAATTAAGGTTTTTGAATATTGAAACTAAAATGTTTGACTGAACCAAATAATGCATAGGTAATTGTGATAGAGAAATCACACTTTTATAAAATATTTAAATACTCTAAAATGAACAAAACAGTAGCAAAAGAATTATTTAAAAGCTTTTTAAATAATAAAGCATCGCAAACTATTTTACTTTATGTGCCAAGTTAAATGTGGTTGTGGCATATTTACATATACTAAATTAGGTACAACTTTGATATTTTACAAAAACTAAGGTATATTGGAAATTAGAGTGTGAAAAAGGAAAAAGAAACCCCAAACCCCGGCCAACCGACCCAGCTAGCTAACCGTCGGGCGGTCGGCCAGCCCTCCCACTGGCGCCTCCTGGCCCGCCCAACCGCCCGGCCACTTAACCCCCCAGGTGAAACCCTAGCCGACACCCCGCGCCTCACTCGCCTCCCGATCCCCTTTCCCTTCCCCGCCGATCCAGATCGGGCGACCCCACAAGGCGCCCATCGCCGGCGGCCCCGCCCCCAACCGGTCGCCTCCGCCCTCCTCCTCTCCACCGCCGGGCCCCCCTCCTCCCCTCCGTCCCCCATCGCTGGGCTTCGCCGCCTGTGAGGTCGGCCCTGACCTCCCGCCTCACCGATCGCCTCCCGACGCCGCGACCGCTTCGCCCGCCTCCTCGCCGGACGCCATCACGCTTCACCGCGCCCGCCGCCTAGTCCCCACGGCCCCGCTGTGAGCTTCACCTCTCCTCCCCGCGCTCCCTCTCCCTCCTTGCCATCAGAGCTTGCCGCTTGCTCGGCGTCGCGTCCGCGCCCCCCCGTTTCCCTCTCCTCCCGCGCCGAGCAGCGCCATCGCCCCCTCGCCCTTCCGACGCTTCCAGCGTGCCCGCGTGGTGGCGCCCGGTGCGGCCTTAACAGCGCCCCACGGCGGTTGCCGATTTCACTCATTTCGCCTGGCGGCCGCTTGACCACCACCCATGTTTCAAGACGGCCCCGCCGCTTACTCCCTCCTCGCCCGCTCGCCGCTGCCTGCCCGTCCACCGCTCGGTCGCCTCGCTGGCGCCGCAGCCAGCCGGCCAACCTCGGCCGTGGCTGCAGCCCCTCCGGCGTCGTCGTGGCCTCGGCCTTCGAGCGCGCCCAAGCGGGCGCTCAAGCTCGGTCGAGCCAGCCCGTTCGGCCTCGCCTGCACGGCACCGCCCGCACCTCAAGACACCGTTTGGCCCCACAGGCCGATGACATGGGGCCCCACCCCCACCGAATGAGTTTAATAATAAAAGAACATGAAATTAAATAAAACTAATTAATTAATTAATTAATTAAGTAATTAATTAATCTAATTAATTCTGATTAATTAAACCTAATCACTAATTAACCTAATTAACTAATGTTAATTAAATTTGATTAGGTTAATTAGATATGAGAGAATGACATGCGGGACCCACTGTCTGGGTTGACTCGATCAACCTCGTTGATTCTTGACGTCGGCATGGCATCATGCCGACGTCATAAATACATTTTGAATTAATTAAATAATTAATTAAATTCCGAAGTTAATAAAATCTTTTAAAATCATATCTTTTAATCCGTAATCCGGATTAAAATATTTTCAACATGAAAGTTGCTCGAACGACGAGACGAATCCGGATACGCAATCCGTTCGTCCGCCACACACCCCTAACCTATCGAACCTGCAAACTTTCCTCTCCGGTTCATCCGTCTCGACAGACGTCCGAACCGGAAAACTTTCCGGATGTTTCCCCCTTCGCCGAGATCGCCTAGCGCCACGTTAGAACACGTCTAGCTCATCTGTTGTCTGTTATGCACTTGCTCGCTATGTATTTACTGTTTCTTCCCCTCTTCCTCAGAGAGACCCGAGACCGATCGTTGATGTCCCTGTGATCGACTACGCCACCGACGACCCTCTCTCTTGCCGAGCAACCAGGCAAGCCCCCCCCTTGATCACCAGATATCGCCTACTCTTCTCTATCTTGCTTGCATTAGAGTAGTATAGCATGTTCTTGTTTTGAGATACTCCTATCTTTGCTGCATAGCCTGTCCTTGTAACTTCCATTGTTACCTTACCTTCAATCCTATATGCTTAGTATAGGATGCTAGTACTTTCATCTGTGGCCCTACATTCTTGTCCGTCTGCGTGCTATACTATCGGGCTGTGATCACTCGGGAGGTGATCACGGGTATATCTATACTTATACATGATACATGTGGAGACTAAAGTCGGTCGGTGATGGAGCACCATGAGTGATCTTTGAGGCGGAGCGGCAGGCAGGTTGAGACCGCCTAGGAGAGAGGTGGGCCTGGCCTGTTCGGGCGCTCATGTTACTTAACACGCTTAACGAGGTCTTGGTATTTGATCTGAGTTGGCTACGAGCTTATACGCACTAACCATCTACGCGGGAGTAGTTATGGGTATCCCGCGTCGTGGTATCGGTCGAAGCACTTGCCGACGTCGACGACGGAGCGGCGCGCGGATTGGACTGAACGCCCGTTAGGCTAGGTCTGCCGGCCGCCCTCGCATAGCGAACGCAAGTGTGTGCTCGAGGCGATGGGCCCCTGCCCTGCGGCGCTTAGGTTTAGACCGCGTCTTGGCCTCTCTGTTGTGCCTAGGTGGGGCTGCGACGTGTTGATCTTCCGCGGCGGGCATGACCCAGAAAGTATGTCCGGCCAAATGGGATCAAGCGTCTTTGGGTAAGATGGTGCACCCTGCAGGAAGTTAATCTATTCGGATAGCCGTGATCTTGATAACGGGTGACGACTTGGAGTTGTACCTTGAGCTTATGACAACTAGAACCGGATACTTGATAAAACACACCCTTCCAAGTGCCGATACAACGGTGGTCGCTCTCGCTCGTGGATATGAGTAGGGATTGCGGGTAGGATTATTGCTATATGTTGTTACTTGAGGACTTCCGTCGTCCTCTTACATCATTGTAAGACCGGTGTCCGAGCGTAGTCTTTGTTAAGGCTAGCTATCCCCCTCTTACTCTGGCATTCTGCAGTTCAGTCCACCGAGATGGCCTTTACACATATATCCATGCATATGTAGTGTAGCTCCTTGCTTGCGAGTACTTTGGATGAGTACTCACGGTTGCCTTGTTCCCCCTTTTTCCCCTACCTCCACTCGATTGCTGCAACCAGACGATGGAGCCTAGGAGCCAGACGCCACCGTCGATGACGACTACTACTCTGGAGGTGCCTACTACTACGTGCAGCCCGCTGATGACGACCAGGAGTAACTTAGGAGGATCCAGCAGGAGGCCTGCTCCTCTTCGATGTCAGATCCCAGTTTGTGCTAGCCATCTTATGGCAACTTGTTTAACTTATGTCTGTACTCAGATATTGTTGCTTCCGCTGACCCGTCTATGATCGAGCACTTGTATTCGAGCCCTCGAGGCCCCTGGCTTATATTATGATGCTTGTATGACTTATTTATGTTTTAGAGTTGTGTTGTGATATCTTCCCGTGAGTCCCTGATCTTGATCGTACACGTTTGCGTGCATGATTAGTGTACGATTAAATCGGGGGCGTCACAGGATAACAAGATGGGTTTTTTATCATATTGCATGAATTTATCCCTCTACATCACGTCATCTTGCTTAAGGCGTTACTCTGTTTTCATTAACTTAATACTCTAGGTGCATGCTGGATAGCGGTCGATGAGTGGAGTAATAGTAGTAGATGCAGGCAGGAGTCGGTCTACTTGTCTCGGACGTGATGCCTATATACATGATCATACCTAGATACTCTCATAACCATGCTCAATTCTGTCAATTGCTCAACAGTAATTCGTTCACCCACCGTAAAATACTTATGGTCTTGAGAGAAGCCACTAGTGAAATCTATGGCCCCCGGGTCTATTCTCTATCATATTAATCTTCCATCACTTTATTATTGCTTTGCTTTTTACTTTGCCTTTTATTTTACCTTGCATCTTTATATAAAAATACCAAAAATATTATCTATCATCTCTATCAGATCTCATTCTCGTAAATGACCGTGAAGGGATTGACAACCCCTAATCGCGTTGGTTGCATGGAGCTATTTGTTTTGTGTAGGTACGAGGGACTCGCGCGTGGCCTCCTACTGGATTGATACCTTGGTTCTCAAAAACTGAGGGAAATACTTACGCTACTTTTCTGCATTATCCTCTCCTCTTCGGGGAAATCCAACACAAGCTCAAGAGGTAGCAAGAAGCATTTCTGGCGCCGTTGCCGGGGAGTCTACGCAAAAGTCAACATTCCAAGTACCCATCACAATCCCTTATCTCTCGCATTACATTATTTTCCATTTGCCTCTCGTTTTCCTCTCCCCACTTCACCCTTGCCGTTTTATTCGCCCTCTCTTTTCCGTTTGCCTTTTTTTCCGCTTGCTTTTTGTTTGCTTGTGTGTAGGATTGCTTGCCTGTCACGATGGCTCAAGATAATACCAAATTGTGTGACTTTACCAATACCAACAATAATGATTTCCTTAGCACCCTGATTGCTCCTCTTGCCAATACTGAATCTTGTGAAATCAATACTGCTTTATTGAATCTTGTTATGAAAGATCAATTCGCCGGCCTTCCTAGTGTAGATGCCGCTACCCATCCAAATAGCTTCGTTGATTTATGTGATATGCAAAAGAAGAGGGATGTTGACAATGATGTTGTTAAATTGAAGCTATTTCCTTTTTCGCTTAGAGATCGTGCTAAAGCTTGGTTTTCACCTTTGCCTAAAAATAGTATTGATTCTTAGAACAAGTGCAAAGATGCTTTTATCTCTAAGTATTTTCCTCCCGCTAAGATCATCTCTCTTAGAAATGATATTATGAACTTTAAGAAACTTGATCATGAACATGTTGCACAAGCTTGGGAGAGGATGAAATTAATGATACGTAATTGCCCTACTCATGTTTTGAATTTGTGGATGATTATACAAAAAATTTATGCTGGATTGAATTTTGCTTCTAGAAACCTTTTAGATTCGGCCGCGGGAGGCACTTTTATGTAAATCACTTTAGGAGATGCTACTAAACTCCTAGGTAATATTATGGTTAATTATTCTCAATGGCACACTGAAATATCTACTAATAAAAAAGTGCATGCGATAGAAGAAATCAATGTTTTGAGTGGAAAGATGGATGAACTTATGAAATTATTTGCTACTAAGAGTGTTTCTTCTGATCCTAATGATATGCCTTTGTCTACTTTGATTGAGAATAATAATGAATCTATGGATGTGAATTTTGTTGGTAGGAATAATTTTGGTAACAACGCGTATAGAGGGAACTTCAATCCTAGGCCTTATCCTAGTAATCCTTCTAATAATTATGGAAATTCCTACAACAACTCTTATGGAAATTTTAATAAGATGCCCTCTGAATTTGAGACTAGTGTTAAAGAGTTTATGAATTTGCAAAAGAATTTGAATGCTTTGCTTGAGGAAAAATTGCTTAAAGTTGATGAATTGGCTAGGAACGTTGATAGAATTTCTCTTGATGTTGATTTTTTAAAGCTTAGATCTATTCCTCCTAAGCATGATATCAATGATTCTCTCAAAGCTATGAGAATTTCCAGTGATGAGTGCAAAGAAAGAACCGCTAGGATGCGTGCTACGAAAGATGCCTTTATTAAAGCGTGTTCTTCCAATTTCCATGAAAATAAAGATGAAGATCTAAAAGTTATTGATGTATCCCCTATTAAATCTTTGTTTTGCAATATGAATCTTGATAATGATGAGACTGAATATGATCCATCTTTACCTAGAAGGCGTTCCAAAAATTCGGAGTTTTTAGATCTTGATGCTAAAATCGATAGAAGTGGGATTGAAGATATCAAAACCCTAGATGTTGCTAAACCCACTATTTTGGATTTCAAAGAATTTAATTATGAAAGCTGCTCTTTAATTTATTGTATTTCCTTGTTGCAATCCGTGCTAAATCCTCCTCATGCTTATAGTCAAAATAAAGCGTTTACTAAACATATCGTTGATGCCTTGATGCAATCTTATGAGGAAAAACTTGAGTTGGAAGTTTTGATCCCTAGAAAACTTTATGATGAGTGGGAACCAACTATTAAAATTAAGATTAGGGATCAAGAATTTTATACTTTATGTGATTTGGGTGCTAGTGTTCCCACTATTCCCAAAACTTTGTGCGATTTGCTAGATTTCCGTGATTTTGATGATTGCTCTCTAAACTTGCACCTTGTAGATTCCACTATTAAGAAACCTAGGGGAAGAATTATTGATGTTTTTATTGTTGCAAATAGGAATTATGTGCCCGTAGATTTTATCGTTCTTGATATAGATTGCAATCCTTCATGTCCTATTATTCTTGGTAGACCTTTCCTTAGAACGATTGGTGCAATTATTGATATGAAGGAAGGGAATATTAGATTCTAATTTCCTTAAGGAAAGGCATGGAAAACTTGCCTAGAAAGAAAATAAAATTACCATATGAATCTATCATGAGAGCTACCTATGGTTTGCGTACCAAAGATGGCAATACCTAGATCTATCCTTCCTTTTATGCCTAGCTAAGGGCGTTAAACGATAGCGCTTGTTGGGAGGCAACCCAATTTTATTTTAGTGTTTTTGTTTTTGCTTCTGTTTAGGAATAAATAATCCATATACCTTCTGTTTAGATGTGGTTTTATGTTTTAATTAGTGTTTGTGCCAAGTTAAACCTATAGGATCTTCTTGGATGATAGTTATTTGATCTTGCTGTAATTTCCAGAAACTTTTGGTTCACGAAAACAATTGTTAAAAATCGCCAGAACGTGATAAAATAGTTATTCCAATTTCTGCTGATCAATAAATAAATGTCCTATGTCTTCCTATTTTTTCTGAATTTTTGGAGTTCCAGAAGTTTGCGTTAGTTACAGATTACTACAGACTGTTCTATTTTTGACAGATTCTGTTTTTCGTGTGTTGTTTGCTTATTTTGATGAATCTATGGCTAGTAAAATAGTTTATAATCCATAGAGAAGTTGGAATACATTAGGTTTAACACCAATATAAATAAATAATGAGTTCATTACAGTACCTTTAAGTGGTCTTTTGTTTTCTTTCGCTAACGGAGCTCATGAGACTTCTGTTGAGTTTTGTGTTGTGAAGTTTTCAAGTTTTGGGTGAAATCTTTTGATGGATTATGGAACAAGGAGTGGCAAGAGACTAAGCTTGGGGATGCCCAGGCACCCCCAATATAATCTAAGGACACCAAAAAGTCAAAGCTTGGGGATGCCCAGGCACCCCCAATATAATCTAAGGACACCAAAAAGTCAAAGCTTGGGGATGCCCCGGAAGGCGTCCCTTCTTTCGTCTACTTCCATCGGTAACTTTACTTGGAGCTATATTTTTATTCACCACATGATATGTGTTTTGCTTGGAGCGTCTTGTATTATTTGCGTCTTCAATTTTTAGTTTACCACAATCATCCTTGATGTACACACCTTTTGAGAGAGCCATACATGATTTGAAATTTGTTAGAATACTCTATGTGCTTCACTTATATCTTTTGAGCCATATAGTTTTGCTCTAGTGCTTCACTTATATCTTTTAGAGCACGGTGGTGGATTTGTTTTATAGAAACCATTGATCTCTCATGCTTCACTTAGATTATTTTGAGAGTCTTAAATATCATGGTAATTTGCTTAATAATAATAATATGCTTGGTATTCAAGATTTGTAAAACTTCCTTTTGAGTGCGGTGAATACTAAGAAAAGTTTGATGCTTGATAATTGTTTTGAGATATGTAGGTAGTAATATTAGAGTCATGCTAGTTGAGTAGTTATGAATTTGAGAAATACTTGTGTTAAAGTTTGTGATTCCCGTAGCATGCACGTATGGTGAACCGTTATGTGATGAAGTCGGAGCATGATTTATTTATTGATTGTCTTCCTTATGAGTGGCGGTCGGGGACGAGCGATTGTCTTTTCCTACCAATTTATCCCCCTAGGAGCATGCGCGTAATACTTTGCTTTGATAACTTGTAGATTTTTGCAATAAGTATATGAGTTCTTTATGAATAATGTTGAGTCCATGGATTATACGCACTTTTCTCACCCTTCCACCATTGCTAGCCTCTCTAATACCGCGCAATTTTCGCCGGTATCATACACCCACCATATACCTTCCTCAAAACAGCCACCATACCTACCTATTATGGCATTTCCATAGCCACTCCGAGATATATTGCCATGCAACTTTCCACCGTTCCGTTTATTATGACACACTCCATCATTGTCATATTGCTTAGCATGATCATGTAGTTGACATCGTATTTGTGGCAAAGCCACCATTCATAATTCTTTCATACATGTCACTCATGAATCATTGCATATCCCAAAGACATCACCGGAGGCATTCATATAGAGTCATATTTTGTTCTAAGTATCGAGTTGTAATTGTTGAGTTGTAAGAAAAATAAAAGTGTGATGATCATCATTTTTAGAGCATTGTCCCAAGTGAGGCAAGGATGATGGAGACTATGATTCCCCTTTAAGTCGGGATGAGACTCCGGACAAAAAATAAAAATAAAAAAGAAAAGAAACGAGGCCATAAAAAAAGAGAAAATGCCCAAATAAAAAAAGAGAGAAAAAGAGAGAAGGGACAATGTTACAATCCTTTTACCACACTTGTGCTTCAAAGTAGCACCATGATCTTCATGATAGAGAGTCTCTCATTTTGTCACCTTCATATACTAGTGGGAATTTTTCATTATAGAACATGGCTTGTATATTCCAATGATGGGCTTCCTCAAATAGCCCTAGGTCTTCGTGAGCAAGCGAGTTGGATGCACACCCACTTAGTTTCTTTTGTTGAGCTTTCATATACTTATAGCTCTAGTGCATCCGTTGCATGGCAATCCCTACTCACTCAAATTAATATCTATTAATGGGCATCTCCATAGCCCGTTGATACGCCTAGTTGATGTGAGACTATCTTCTCCCTTTTTGTCTTCTCCACAACCACCATTCTATTCCACATATAGTGCTATATCCATGGCTCACGCTCATGTATTGCATGAAGATTGAAAAAGTTTTGAGAATGTCAAAAGTATGAAACAATTGCTTGGCTTGTCATCGGGGTTGTACATGATTTAAATACTTTGTGTGGTGAAGACAGAGCATAGCCATACTATATGATTTTTTAGGGATAACTTTCTTTGGCCATGTTATTTTGAGAAGACATGATTGCTTTGCTAGTATGCTTGAAGTATTATTATTTTATGTCAATATTAAACATTTGTCTTCAATCTTTCGAATCTGAATATTCATACCACAATTAAGAAGAATTACATTAAAATTATGCCAACTAGCACTCCGCATCAAAAATTATCTTTTTATCATTTACCTACTCAAGGACGAGAAGGAATTAAGCTTGGGGATGCCTGATACGTCTCCAACGTATCTATAATTTTTGATTGCTCCATGCTATATTATCTACTGTTTCGGACCATATTGGGCTTTATTTTCCAATTTTACTTTTGGGACTAACCTATTAACCGGAGGCCCAACCCAGAATTGTTGTTTTTTTGCCTATTTCAGAGTTTCAAAGAAACGGAATATCAAACGGAGTCCAAACGGAATGAAACCTTTGGGAACGCGATTTTCTCACCGAACATGATCCAGGAGACTTGGACCCCCCATCAAGAAAGCCAGGAGGTGGCCACGAGGGGGGCGCGCCCTACCCCTGCGCGCCCCTGCCTCGTGGGCCCCCGCTGCTCCACCGACGTTCTCCTTCCTCCTATATATACCTACGCACTCTCAACGATCGACACGGAGCCAAAACCTAATTCCACCGCCGCAACTTTCTCAGATCCATGAGATCCCATCTTGGGGCCTGTTAGGAGCTCCGCCGGAAGGGGAATCCACCATGGAGGGCTTCTACATCATCATAGCCTCTCCGATGAAGTGTGAGTAGTTTACCTCAGACCTTCGGGTCCATAGTTAGTAGCTAGATGGCTTCTTCTCTCTTTTTGGATCTCAATACAATGTTCTCCCCCTCTCTCCTGGAGATCTATTCGATGTAATCTTGTTTTTGCGGTGTGTTTGTTGAGACCGATGAATCGTGGGTTTATGATCAAGATTATCTATGAGCAATATTTGAATCTTCTCTGAATTCTTTTATGTATGATTGGTTATCTTTGCAAGTCTCTTCGAATTATCTGTTTGGTTTGGCCAACTAGATTGGTAGTTCTTGCAATGGGAGAAGTGCTTAGCTTTGGGTTCAATCTTGCAGTGTCCTTTCCCAAAGGATGTGAAGGGCAGCAAGGCACGATTGTATTGTTGCCATCGAGTATAACAAGATGGGGTTTTATCATATTGCATGAATTTATCCTCTACATCATGTCATCTTGCTTAAGGCGTTACTCTGTTTTCATTAACTTAATACTCTAGATGCATTTGGATAGCGGTCGATGAGTGGAGTAATAGTAGTAGATGCAGGCAGGAGTCGGTCTACTTGTCTCGGACGTGATGCCTATATACATAATCATACCTAGATACTCTCATGACTATGCTCAATTCTGTCAATTGCTCAACACTAATTCGTTCACCCACCGTAAAATACTTATGCTCTTGAGAGAAGCCACTAGTGAAATCTATGGCCCCCGGGTCTATTCTCTATCATATTAATCTTCCATCACTTTATTATTGCTTTGCTTTTTTTACTTTTCCTTTTATTTTACCTTGCATCTTTATACAAAAAATACCAAAAATATTATCTATCATCTCTATCAGATCTCACTCTCGTAAGTGACCGTGAAGGGATTGACAACCCCTAATCGCGTTGGTTGCGTGGAGCTATTTGTTTTGTGTAGGTACGAGGGACTCGCGCGTGGCCTCCTACTGGATTGATACCTTGGTTCTCAAAAACTGAGGGAAATACTTACGCTACTTTGCTGCATTATCCTCTCCTCTTCGGGGAAATCCAACGCAAGATCAAGAGGTAGCATAAGCAGCATTGCCTTCTTCACACTCTAAGGTTATCTTGCGATTTCCATGCACCGTGATAGTGCCCTTGGGACCCGGCATCTTAAGATGCAAATAAACATAACACGGCCTCGCCATGAATTTAGCATAAGCCGACCGTCCAAACAGAGCATGATACGGACTCTGGATCTTAACAACTTCAAATGTTAAAGTCTCTGCTCTGGAATCGTATTCATCCCCAAAGTCTACCTCCAAAGCAATCTTGCCCACCGGGTACACCGACTTACCAGGCACCACTCCATGGAAAAAAGTATTGGACGATTTAAGATTTCTGTCAGTTAATCTCATGCGACGGAAAGTATCCTAGTAAAGGATATTGATGTTGCTGCCTCCATCCATGAGTACCCTAGTGAACTTGTATCCTCCGACCTGAGACGCCACCACCAGCGCCAAGTGACCTGGGTTATCAACCCGGGGCAGGTGATCCTCATGACTCCACACAATGGGCTGCTCAGACCATTGCAAGTAACGGGGAACCGCCGGCTCAACGGCGTTCACTGCCCTTTTATGGAGCTTCTGATTCCGCTTGCACAAACTCGTGGTGACAACGCCGTACTGCCCACTATTCAACTGCTTCGGGTTGCTGTGATAACCAGATCGCATCGCTGATTCCCCGACTGCATCGTTGATTAAAACCACCTTGATTGCCTTGGCCCTGGAAACCGGAATTAGAACCGCCACCACCGTAACCCGGACCGTGAGAGCCGGAACCTGAGCCGCCGCCCGACCCATGATTGTCTTGAAAAAGATTGGAATTTTTGTACTCCTTCATAATGAAGCAATCCTTCCAGAGGTGAATTTGGCCTTTCCGTGTACCATGCTTCAAGTGGCTGATTCAAGAATGCTCAAGATTGAAACTTGGCCCCCCAAATTGAGGAGGCGGCTTTCCTTTACGACGCTGACCATTATTCTTTGTATTGGTGTTAGCCACAAAATCCAAACTATTATCAGCCTTGCGCTTACCGTTGCCTCCCTGACTCGCCGGGTTGTGCTGCTGCCCTTTGCTGTTGCTATTCTTCTTTCCCTTTCCCGGCTTTTCATCATCGGACTCGTGGTCCTTGGTACTATCAGAGTCAGCATACTTAACCAGAGCCGCCATCAGCTCCCCCATGTCAATGCAGTGGCGCTTGAGCCGCCCTAGCTTCTTTTTAAGGGGCATAAAACGACAATTCTTCTCTAACATCAAGACTGCTGAGCCGACATTGTTATGATCCGATGAGTGCAGGATAGTTGAGACCCGGCGCACCCAATGGGTTGTTGACTCGCCTTCTTCTTGGACACAGGAGTCCAAATCCACAATCGACATAGGCTGCTTGCATGTAACTTTAAAATTCTGGATAAACCGAGCTTTTAACTCAGCCCATGACCCAATGGAGTTGGCGGGCATCCCTTTTAACCAAGTACGGGCCGTCCCATCCTGCATCATGGTGAAATATTTAGCACACGCAGCATCGCTAACATCCAGCAGTTCCATGGCCATCTCATAACTCTCAACCCATGCTTCAGGGGGCAAGTCAGCTGTGTAGTTAGGCACCTTACGAGGACCCTTGAAATCCTTAGGCAAACGCTCGTTCCGCAGAGCCGGCACTAAACATGGCACACCCAATGTTCTAGAGGTTATGCCTGCCTCTACCGAAGTCATCGGATAAGCCGGAGAATGTTGATGAGCCGCGTACTGAGCCACCAGCTCAGCCTCTCGACGCGCTCTATCCTGATCCACCAGAGTCTGAGCATTAGCTCCACTGCGCGTCGGGTCATGTCCACGGGGCGGGTTATGACGATGTTCACTACTTGAGACCGCCCGGGAGTCAATGTGCCTGCTGTAACTACGACTTGGACGAGGGGTTGAATGAACCCGCTCGCGACTGTAAGAATAAGCTGCTTGCTGCTCCAACACTGTCTGAAGAAGCTCTCTGGCCCTCCGCGTCTCTATTGTCGTGAGGACTCACCGTCAACTGGTAGAGCCGCCAGTCGTGTTGCAACAGCAATCATATTATCCAACAGGTTAGAATAATGACCCGGAGGTGTCGGAACATACTGAGGTGGAGTATTATTCAAACGTGGCGGGTCTACCACCCGTGGCTGAACCGGTGCTCCAGTCCCAGGTGAGGGAGTCCTGGACTAAGGGGTCCTCGGGCGTCCGGCCTGTTATCTGTTGGGTCGGACCGATGGGCTATGAAGACATGAAGGCCGAAGACTATACCCGTGTCCGGATTAGACTCTACTTGGCGTGGAAGGCAAGCTAGGCGATCAATTACGAATATTCACTCTTATGTAACCGACCTCGTGTAACCCTAGATCTCTCCGGTGTCTATATAAATCGGAGAGCGTAGTCTGGATAGGACAGATTCATTACCATATACTCATAGGCTAGACTTCTAGGGTTTAGCCATTACGATCTCGTGGTAGATCAACTCTTGTAATACTCATATTCATCAAGATCAATCAAGCAGGAAGTAGGGTATTACCTCCATAGAGAGGGCCCAAACCTGGGTAAACATCGTGTCCCCTGTCTCGTGTTACCATCGGTCCTAGACGCACAGTTTGGGACCCCCTACCCGAGATCCGCCGGTTTTGACACTGACATTGGTGCTTTCATTGAGAGTTCCACTGTGCCATCGACGAAAGGATTGATGGCCCCTTCAATCATCAGTAATGGCGCGGTCCAGGGAGAAACCTTTCTTCCCGGACAGATCTTTGTATTCGGGCGGCTTCAGATCGGGCCAACTTCGCCGCCATCCGAGCAGATCGATAGCTACGCCCGCCATCGTGTCAAATTGAAGCTCGAACTACGCCGCGGGCATCCGTGGAGACTTGATCTTTGACGGATTCGAGACCGCGGCAATCGCTCCCTTCGCCCGATGAACATGGCTTAAACTCGTCTATCGGGCCGCATCGTGAGATAGCTCCTGTAACAACTCTGGCCCTAGATCCGGAGCAGATCAAGTCGTCCGAAGATGGGAAACTCAACCCCATCAAGGGGGATATCAATTCGGCGGCGTTGGAGCCGCATGCGGATCCCACATCATACGATACTGGCATCAACGGAACCTCGGACTTGTCTCCGGCATGGAGTTCCGAACCATGCGAACCCGCGGACACCGAACTTGATCGGCTATCGATCTTCAAGTTCAGCGCCGCGGATATCTTCCAACACTCGCCCATGGGTGACATGCTAAACTCACTAAACAACCTATCCCTGGCAGACGGCTCGTTTCTGAACTATGTTCGGTTCGACCTTACAGCGGATGATGGAGAATTTTGCTTCCCACCCGCCACCCACTTCATAGCTAACGTCGAGGACCCAACCAACACGCCCGACCAGTGCTCCGAAGACATCGCCGGTCTGGACGGTGACGAGGGGCAAAGCCAAGGCTTACTATCCGCTAGACACGGGGCGACCACTTCCTGGTATGACATGTGTATGGTAGACACACTGAAGGATGATCTCGACGATGACAAGGCGGATCCAGTCGAGGATAGACCTCCTGGTACACAGTCCAAACACCGGCGCCACTCTCATTCACGTCACTCAAGAGAAAACAATGCTAGCATCGGAGGTGATAATACTCCGGACAATGAAGACCCTGTTGAGACAGGATCCGAACAGGAGGACCAGACAAGCGGACAGGATAGCCCTGATGAACAGGCCACATACGGAGACTCGGAGGATAGTAATTATCTTCCACTCTCTGAGGAAGAAGAGAGCCTCGGTAACGAGGAACTCATCATACCCGAAGAACCTCTAGAACAGGAGCGCTTTAAACGCCGCCTCATAGCCACTAAAAGGAGCCTAAGGAGGAAGCAGCTGGAGCTTCAAGTGAGCCAAGATTTGCTCAACAATAGATGGACCGAGATCTTGGCCGCCGAAGAATACAGCCTTAGCGTCCCAGGCAAAAGCCACCACAACAGTAGGTGGCTCCCTCAATATTATGGCAAGGCATTGGAGCCCACACCACCATCAGCCGGTAGGCCGACCACAGTTCAGTCCGGGCAAAACAGCAGCCCCAACAAAGCACCACACCAACCCATCCGATGCCCTGGCCAGTAACAATGGTTATCTATTCGGACACAACAGACCTGAGCACTCTCGGCCCAAAAATCATAAACGGAGTCCGCCAGAGGTGCTTCATAGTCTGGCCCAACATAGAGGAGCCACACACCCTCTCTGCTTCACCAACGAGGTAATGGAGCATGAATTTCCAGACGAGTTTAAACCCATGAACATCGAATCATACGATGGAACAGCAGATCCCGCGGTATGGATTGAGGACTTCCGCCTCCATATCCACTTGGCTCGCGGAGACGACCTTCATGCCATTAAATACCTGCCTCTCAAGCTTAAAGGGCCAGCACGGTACTGGCTAAACAGTTTGCCAGAAAATTCTATTGGCAGCTGGGAAGATCTGGAGGACATCTTTAATGACCACTTCCAAGGAACATATGTCCGACCACCAGATGCCGATGACTTAAGTCATATTGTCCAGCAGCCCGGCGAGTAAGCCAGGGAGCTCTGGACCAGGTTCCTAGTCAAAAAGAATCAAATCGTTGACTGTCCGGACGCGGAAGCCCTCGCGGCCTTCAAACATAGCGTCCGGGATGAATGGCTAGCACGTCACCTCGGCCAGGAAGGACCTAAATCCATGACAGCCCTTACCACTCTAATGACTCGCTTTTGTGCGGGAGAAGACAACTGGCTCGCTCGCAAAAGCAACAATGTCGGCGACCCGGGCACTTCCGAAATCCGAGACGGCAACGGCAAGCCACGAATGAATAAGCATAACAGTCACAGCAACAACGAAAGATTGCGCGATATAGCGGTCAACACTGGATTTCACAATCCGAAACCCGGTCAACGGAAGAAGCCATTTAAGGACAAACAGGACGGACCATCCGCCCTTGACAGGATATTAGATCAACCCTGTCAGATTCACGGCCACCCCGATAAGCCAGCCAATCATACCAACAGAAACTGTTGGGGTCTTCAAGCACGCAGGCAAGCTTAATGCCGCATACAAAGGGAGAAGGCCACCAAGTGATAAAGACGATGACAAGGCGCACCAGCCGAACACCGGGGGCCAAAAGCAGTTTCCCTCCGATGTTTGATCAATACCGGAGCGGAAATAGCAGTTCGGCTTCCGCCACCCACCCACTATGATGGCAGGATTTACACTGCGCGTACATCACTACGCACTCAAGATACCATGGGCATCGGCGGAAGCACAATACGGACAACCCTGCAAGCATTCCTGTGACGCTTTTCTTATCCATTTTCTTTATTTTTCTTTATTATAAACAGGTGACCGACAGGACTACATATACAACGGACTCTGTCGGAGTCCGGATCCGCACACTCACCTAAGGGGTTACTTCAGTTAAGGACTCCCCTCCCAGAGGACGGGCGGCGCAGACGTGCGACAGGAGGTCCAAAATAGCTTTTTGTAGACTGCACTCTTTATTCTCGAGCCAGATTATGCCTTTTTTTCCTTCAGCATTCGATCCCGAGCATGTCAAATAGCCGGGTTCTGGTTTTTCTCTCTTTTTCTATATATGAATTTATCATTGGCTTATTGCTCCACTCCCCATAAAACTCATCTGAACTAATCTTCTATACTCTTTTTTACAATGAGTACGATCGTAACAGCGGTGTTACAAGACGCAACGTTGTCTACAGAGGCTCGGTATGGGAACAAATGAGTCGCCAATAAAAGTCTGAACAGCTCTCTAGCGCACTTCGGCGTTGCAAGTTTGGCCTTATATGCATCAGCTACGAATCATTGTCTTTGGTCAATAGTTGGGTTGCCCGGCTCCTGTGCTTGCTACCCTACGTTCCGTTCTATCGGCTAGGGCAGTAAAGGGAGCACTACTGCGATTGTGCCCTAGCTTTGACCGGATGAGCACCTCAATAGAGAAAGCCGAAAACTGACTGTCATGATGCGGCGAGAGCTGGTCAACCACTTGACGACTTCTTCGAATCTTTAGCGATTCTCCGTGTCACACGAAGGGTCTTTTTCAGATCAAAACATGTAAGGAACAATATTACGATACGCCGCATACATACCAGGGGCTATGTCGTAGCCCCACCATAAAACTCCTATGGCTAAGTGAAAGTGTTAACGCCCTATAGTCCGATTGTTCGGTTCACGTGATTATCACCTCCTTTATGGACCAAGACGTTGGATAAAGAGTGATTCAATGCTTTGCCGAACACCCCCGTATTTCCTACGAGGGGGCTGAAGTCAACGACTGGAAAACTTTGAAATTACATTACAACGGCCGCACAGGAGGAATACAAGCTTTCGAGCAAAACAATAGATTAACTATAAAGTTGTATGTTACAACCCTGGTAAACATCACTCGAATATTATGTCTTTCGAGCACTGACCCTTTATCAAGCGGGCATCCTCTAGGACGTCTCCAAAATAATGCTCCGGTTCGGGACGGTCCTTGCCTTCGGGTGGACTCTTCGTCGCAATATTGATGGCCTTCATCTTCCCCCAGAATGCCTTGACTCGGGCGAAGGCCAACCATGCACCTTCAATGCACGCCGACCGCTTCACAGCATCAATACACGGCACCGCGTCAGCAAGCCGCTGCACCAGGCCGAAGTAACTACTCGGAACAGGTTCAGTCGGCCACAAACGGACTACGATGTTCTTCATGGCAGCGCTCGATATCCTATGCAGCTCGGCCCACTGGGACATCTGTTCATTCAGCAACAGTGGGCGCCTCAATGTGCCGAATTGCGACCAGAAAAGCTTCTCTGTTGCATACCCCTCTTGTGCCTGATAAAACTGTGCCGCATCGTAAGAACTCTTCGGCAAGTCCAAAAAATTGTCCGGATAACTCCATACTTGGTTAAGCTGAGCATAGTTCGGATCGCCGAACTTAGCCTGTAGCAAAAAGGGTTTGCCAGCCACAATCTCCCCAGCTTGCCGGATCTCCTCACGGGCTGCTCTGGATTCAGACCGCGCTTCTCTCGCCTCTCGTAAGGCCTTGTCAAGTTCATCCGTTTTGGCTTCATTTTCCTTCTCAAGAAGTTTACCTCTCGTAAGGCCTTGTCAAGTTCAGCCGTTTTGGCTTCATTTTCCTTCTCAAGAAATTTATAGCGGCTAGCCGCACTCTCTAACCCGCGCGCCATGGTGGACATGACCTCCTTGTCCTGGCGCCGCGTGGCTTGTTCAGCCTTCAAGTCAGCCAATGCCTTTTCGGCAGCCGCATTACTCAACCGGGCCTGCTCCTTGGTCTGGCTAGCTCTACCAAGGACTTCCACGGCAAAGACCATCTACATTGATGCACATTTTATGTCAAACTCTCTTCAGAGTCAAGCTTACATTATGAGCACACTGGTGTAAGGAATGCTCGAAATATATACCTTGCGAGTCGTCAAGACACCTGTTGATCAAAGCAATGTCATCCTCCGCAATATCCAGCTTTCGCTGCAGTTCGATGCCTCCGAATTTCGAGCAGCAGCAGGAGGGGAGACAGCCTGCATTCCAAATTCAACCAAGGTTAGTACCTGAAAATATCTTTTTCGATCCTCCGATCACTACCTTTGGAAGGCAATCCGAGTCTCATGTGCTACTGCATACACAACAGATGCATTCTGTCAATTAGCAACATTACATCACAAACCTCAAAACCTCTCAGAAGGCTCGTAAAAAGCCTCGTTCAACCCGCTCTTCGCGGATACAACTTATTCAACCACCGTAACCATTAAGGCATGGTGCTCCTCTGAAACGGACGCTCGTCGCAGCATATCCGTCAGCATCTCCGGCACTTCTGGGTCTTCGGACATCGCTGCCGGAGCACGACATTCCTTTGAAGGAATCCGCTTACCTGCCTCCAGCATTGTCTCCGGCTGTAAACTAGATAGTTCGGGGTCGTCATCCTTGACCCTCGAACCCTGAGTGACAGAGGCACCACCTTCGGGTAGCTCATTCCTCGTTTCCCGCGCTACTTGCTGGTCGGGAGGAGCCCTCCGGGACGACACCTCAAGATCATCCGCCCCATTTGGCGAGGAGACCGGAGAAGGCGTGTCACTCTCCATCATCTCCGGAAGAATGTCCCCTGAGGAGGAGGATGATTGAGAAACACCAGGCGTTAACCTGCGAGGATGCACATATGCTGGAGGGTTATTTCAGTAATAAGAAAGGAATGAGATATGGTTGAAGTACCCCACTTCACTTACGGCCTGGCCAGAGGTTCGTCCTCATCATCAAGCTCTACACCAACATTGCTTGCCCGGTCCAAACCGACCGACGATGGCATTTTTCCTTTCTTGGAAGGTTTCCCCTCCTGGCCTTTAGAAGCAGCCCGCTTTTTGCCCTGGCAGACATCTCCTTTGGGCTCCCCGCTCTCGCCTCCCTCTATAGACACCAGGTATGGAGTCGGGATCAGCATCCGCGTCAGTAGGGCAGACGCAGGGTCTTCAGGAAGGGGTGCCGGACACCAGATTAACACCACTTTCTTTACCCAGTCCTGTATAAGGGCAGGTTGTTTAGTGTCTTGTCAAGAGATGCTTGAATGAAGGGTATGCGGGGATCGAATACCTACCAGAGTATCCGGATGATTGCAGTCGAGGCCGACGTCTTCGGTGGTGTCCGACCATTGCTCTCACTCCCCGAAATATAACTTCCACATTCCTTCTATAGTACCGAAGAAGTGCTGAAGAGTCCGCCACCCTTCTGGATTGAACTCCCACATACGGAGAGGCCGCCATTGACACGGTAGGATTCGGCGGACCAGCATTACCTGAACGACATTCACAAGATCGATGCCCTTGTCGGTAAGGCTTCGGTGATGACCTTGCAGAGTCTGCACCTCATTAGCGGATTCCCAGTCCAACCCCTTGTTGATCCATGAAGCAAGCTGAGTCGGAGGGCCGGGTCGGAACGCAAGCGTAGCCGCCCACTTGGAGCCCCGTGGCTCGTTGACGTAAAACCACCTCTGCTGCCATAGTTCGGAAGACTCGGCGAAGGATCCTTCAAACCAAACTGCGTTGGCCAGCCTGTTTATTACAACGCTGCCGCACTCTGCCTGCTCCCCCTCTATCACCCACGGCCTCACATCAAAAGTCTTGAGCCACAAAGCAAAGTGCGGAGGGGTCCGGAGGAACGCCTCACATGTGATGATAGATGTCGAGATGAGGAGAACGGAGTGCGGGGCAAGATCGTGAAAATCTAGCCCGTAGTAGAACATGAGCCCCCGGACGAAGGGGTTAAGCGTGAACCCTAACCCATGGAGGAAGTGGGACACAAATACTACCCTCTCGCCGGATTTGGGGGTGGGAATAATCTGCCCCTCAGCAGGAAGCCGATGAAGGATTTCTGGGGTCAGGTACCTCGCTAGGCGGAGCTTCGCAATATCCTCCTTCGTGACGGAAGAGGCCACCCACCGGCCTGAACGGCTGGACCCGGACATGATTGGGGCTGGTGGTAATTACGGCTCGAGGGCTAGAACTTGAGGTGGCTGGGGTTGAGGTAGAAGCAAGCGCGGAAGAAAAGGACCTATAGTCCAGGTCCCTATATAAAGGCCCGAAATGTCGAGCGTCCCCTCCTGGGTTGTTAAACTTACCTATCCTCAAAGGAGTTGTACCAGGGGACGGTTGGGATACCCATACCAATATTATTGAAAATCCCGTGAACGAGGGGACACGATCTCTGCTTTGACAAGACGTGCCAATAAAACCGCTTCCCGAGACGTGGGGCGATGGACTAGCCGACGGTTGGAAATAATAACCGAGCAGGCGTGATACAGTGTCATAAACAATTGTCTGCAGATTGGACTCATGGAATATTGTATTTTCTGCAATTATATACGCAGGTCCGGATACAATCATCATCTCCGAAGACTATATTGGAGTTCGGAAGAAGGGGAACCCGCCTTGCAATGCCGAAGACAGTCTGCGCACCGTACTCCTCGTCATTGAAGCCAGGTTCAGGGGCTACTGAGGGAGTCCTGGACTAAGGGGTCCTCGGGCGTTCGGCCTGTTATCTGTTGGGCCGGTGTCGGTGTCAAAACCGGCGGATCTCGGGTAGGGGTCCCGAACTGTGCGCCTAGGCGGATGGTAACAGGAGACAAGGGACACGATGTTTTTACCCTGTGTTCGCCCTCTCGATGGTGGTAATACCCTACCCCGCTTGATTAATATTGATGATATGGGTAGTACAAGAGTAGATCTACCACGAGATCAAGGAGGCTAAACCCTAGAAGCTAGCCTATGGTATGATTGTTGTTCGCCCCACGGACTAAAACCCTCCGGTTTATATAGACACGGATAGGTTAGGGTTACACAGAGTCGGTTACAATGGTAGGAGATCTACATATCCAGATCGCCAAGCTTGCCTTCCACGCCAAGGAAAGTCCCATCCGGACATGGGACGAAGTCTTCAATCTTGTATCTTCATAGTCTTGGAGTCCGCCATGACGATAGTCCGCTATCCGGACACCCCTAGTCCGGGACTCCTCAAGAGTCCTCGAACCAGGCTTCAATGACGATGAGTCCGCGCGTTGATTGTCTTCGCATTGCGAGGCGGGTTCTTCTCCAAATTCCATATAATTGTCGAATAGTGTCCGGCTTCTGATAAATGCTGCGCTCCTCGGCTTTTGCGCCCAATAATGGCCATCTTCCACGTGTTTGAATGAATGAAAAGCCGTGGTATTTTTACAATTACCCCCCTAGCCGCGCAAATGAGCCGCTTATAAAAGGGGCAAGGATCTAGATCTGAGTCACACCATCTCCCCTTTGTGAGCTTTCATCGGAGCGCCTCTGACCAAAGCCCATTCCATCATGGACAGTCGACGCGGCTCCTCCTCTCGTGCTCCCGGCCCCACCAGAAATTGGGAGAGATGCTCACCCCGATAGCGAGCTAGTTATACTCCAAGCCAAGGGATTTCTCCTCCGCCTTCATGGTTCCGGTTCGAGCCGGACTTGCCACCTACAAGGGCGGAAAGCAAGCGGAGAGCGCCCCGATCCTCTAAAGGAGAGCGGTGTGCTTCATCTCTTATCTAGTAAGAGGACTCGGATTTCCAATCCACCCGCTTTCTCCGGGGCTCTTGGAGTTCTACGCCTCCAATCGCACCATCCTACTCATGCCTCCATCTTGCACATCGCGGGCTTCGTGGCCCTTTGCGAACTGTTCCTGGGCGTCGAGGCTCATTTCGGGTTGTGGAAGAGAATATTCTGCCTAGTACCCCGTTCTCATGAGGGGTCAATATATCAAGTGGGCGGAGCCGAGCTATGGTGCATCGCCGGGACCGGATACCTGTCCGGAACCCCAAAGAAGGCGTCCGAAGACTGGCCTTCAGAATGGTTTTGCATGGAGGACGTCCCGCTGCCGGATCCTGTTCGGATCGGCCTTCCAGAGTTCAGCAATGCTCCTCTAAAGAAGCACCTAAGCTGGCGCCCTCGGAGCCCCCGGAGAGAAGATGACCGGGATATCCGTTATTTGATGAGCCGAATAAGGTTACTGGCTCATGCCGGATTGACCATGGCAGGAGTCATGGCAATCTGCATTATGAGGGGAGTGCAGCCGCTCCAATACAGGGGCCACCCCATGTGGGACTTCAACGAGGAGGACGATGCCACCCGCCATGGCCGCAAAGGGCCAGGATCGGTCACCGAACTAGTGAAGATCTTGTCTCGCCATGTACAAAGGAGAGGAGGAGGATTTCCTCGTGTCAACCCATCAAGGAGTTTTCTTCAATAATCCTCAAGCTGGGTAAGCAAACATCCTTGTGACCTGTCCGATCCATATTCCCGTAGTTAAATATCTCATTTCATGGTTTTTGCGAGAACTGCTACGGATCGTGGAGAAGATACAGCCCGCCCCACAACCCGAGGATCCGGAGCGATCCTCGATCCGACCTCCAAGAGGATCCGGATATAACGGTGGAGTTGATCGACATGGTGTTCTACCAACTTAGCATCGACAATGCTTTGGTAGCCATTACGCCGATTACCTGAATACTTCCAGCCCTACTGTAATCGAGACCAAGATCCCAAAACCCCGATAATGACCCATCCGTGCTTATTTTTTATCACCAGATACCAATGGTGTTTCGCAGGGGTACCTTCGAGGCGGGAGTCGAGCTGCGCGGCTGGCCAACAAGGGCAGCGCGCCCCGCAGAAGTTAAAAAGAAGTGCGGTCCGGATCGAACTCCGCAAGAACGGTATGGCATGTCACCATACTCCCAAGATTGATTCCTGGAAGGAGTACTAACGATGATGCTCTTCAGAAAAGAGCGCCACGGACCGAGTCCCGAGAGGCTGCCGATCGAACCTTCACCGGACAAGCTTCAAAGCCGGGTCCGGAGGCTGAGGCGAAAGCACGAGATGTGTGTCGGATGCTCCTCGGCAGAGGATGCCGACAGGTTGTCCGCCACCAACTCCGAGGTGGAGAGCGCTTGAATCATAGGCGCCACGGACAATTCTTCATGACGCGTGTTTCTCCCAAGAGGCCTTGAATGCCTTTGATTCGGGAGATGCGCACTGCGTGCCGCCAAGATGGTCTAGCCAGAGCCACGGAGCAAAGTATGTGAAGGACATACGGGTAAGGAAATTTGGCGATTATATATGCCAAGAGTTCCCGAGACTTAAAATAGTTAGAATAACTGTTTTAAGGATCATTTTGTTATGCGTAATCTTACGTAAAAGAATACCCGACTGCCCCAGAGCTGGAAGAGTGCAGGCCCAACTTGAGGCCGACTAGCCGCCACTGGGGAGCCACAGAGACCCCTCCGTAATATATGCTTGAAGATAAATAATTTATGAAGTGCGGCGGTGTGTAAATCGACAAAAACATTGCAGATGGCGCGGACTAGATCTGGACAAGCAACAGCTCTTACGCCAGATTAAAGGTCGGAGAGTGTGCTTACGAGGGTGCGGCAGGAGAAGAATAACCTCCAAGACGCCAACACCAAGCTGGGTGAGGAACTAAAGGACGCTCGTGCTCAACTAGCTGACTCAGAAGGAGAATCGGCGGCTTCGTCATGGCATTTTCAATAAGTTCTTGAGAGAACTTTGAAAAGAGTTCGCGAGGAAGGCCACTAACATAAACATGTTTGTAAGTTTGCTCACAGTGTCGCCCCGAGGAGGAGATGCCCATTCTTCGGGTGATCTTCTTCCCGAATTCGTCACTGCATTTAACGAGTCCGGCGGTGATGAAAGGCATCGCCAAGCCTTGTGGCTATCTATCTCCCGCCTCAAGGCATTGGGAGCTGGCGGAGCGGCTTCAAGGAGCACGGCGGCGCTTCCGGCTATGGAAGATATCGGCTCTTGTCAAGGCGCCAGGAGGCTCGGGCCATGGTGAAGACGCTGCACACGAAGGTTGACCCAAACCACATGGCCGAGGTCGGACTGTGGGGCGGATGGGATGGAGATCCTCAGTAAGTTAGTGTACGCCAAGTAGAATTGGCCGCCAAGTATTCCCAAAGAAGATTTTAAATTAGATAGCCTATTAGATGGCATTGAGGAGGAATACAATGAGTCGAGTTGACTATGTAAAAATATGACATGAAAGAATGTCTTCTAGCCGGATTGTAGATCGTTTGTCATAGCGGACCTTTTCGCTTCGACCTCTGGACCCAATTGTCCAGAGTGTGTCCGAATACCTTCATGGTTATATAAGAACCGTGGTATGCATGGAGACCAGGCGTAGGGGTCATTGTTGCTGTATCAGACAAGTTCCCAACTAGTTGTGTTATATTACATGGGTAGTAAGAAACATCTTCCAGGGAGAATAGTTCCGTTAAGGGTTCCTTTCGCTGGGATGCATGCCCTAAAGTGCATGTCAAAGCTGCTATAAAAGCAGAAAATAGTCTGGGGGCAGATGTGTAAATAGTTAAAAATCATCTTTCAGTTCACCGACCGAATATTTCCTTAAGAACGCTAGCTTCGGCTTCACCCTACCGAGGTACACATCCGGCCGACCCGGCAGTAATAATCGCAGAGGTGCTCCTTTACCTCCTAACCAAACAATCGGGAACGAGGGGTAAGCACAGAGCCAGGCAACCCAGCTTGGCCAAAACTTAAGTCATATCGATGCATATAATGGTGAATAAAATGTACATGCGGAAGTTTAACGCATGTGTTGGGCATGAAATCCCGTATAAATAAGCTAATGAGCGCGGACAGCGTGTCAAGTGTGTGCGAGAAAAGCGCAAACAAGCCTCTAGAGGCCACAAGAAGAAGAAGGGGGAAGGAGAGAAATAGAAGACAGCAAAAAGCAAAAATAAAGAATGCGGACGGAGGAAGGAGACGAACTTGAGTCCGCACTTAGGCGAGAATCTTCATAGACGGGCTGCGTTCCATGGGTTCGGCTCGAGTCGGTTATCCGATGCATTTCGCAGACGGTATGCTCCGCCGGTCAGGACCTGGTCGATGATGAAGGGACCTTCCCATTTGGGCTTGAGTTTGTCCTTTTTCTTGTCCGGCAGGTGTAGAACTAGTTCGCCAACGTTATAAGCTTTGGCCCGTACTTCCCTGCTTTGATATCTTCGAGCCTGCTGTTGATAGAATGCGGAACGAGCTTTTGCCACTTCGCTCCTCCTCCAATGCGTCCAAACTGTCCTGCCGATCGAGCTCGGCTTCTTTCTTCATACATGCGCACGCGAGGTGAGTCATGTATTATGTCGCAGGCAAGATCGCCTCTGCGCCGTACACCATGAAGAATGGTGTGAATCCGTAGTACGATTCGGCATGGTCCGCAGCCCCGTGAGTACGGAGTCGAGCTCCTCGACCCAAAGGCGTGTTAGATTCCTTGAGGGACCGCACTAGTCCGGGTTTAATGCCGCTCATGATTAGACCGTTTGCCCGTTCGACTTGGCCGTTGGTTTGAGGGTGATAGACTGAGGCATAATCGATCTTGATGCCCATTTTTTTGCACCATGATTTGACCTCATCGGCCGTGAAGTTGGTGCCATTTTCAATGATGATACTGTGGGGGACACCGTAAAGGTGCACTACCCCTGATATGAAGTCTATCACTGGTCTGGATTCGGCCGTTTTAACTGGTTTGGCCTCTATCCATTTAGTGAATTTGTCCACCATGACCAATAGGTATTTTTGCTTGTGGGTTCCTCCCTTGAGGGGTCCAACCATGTCAAGCCCCTGCACCATGAACGCCAGGTGATGGGTATAGTTTTAAGGGCGGTGGGTGGCATGTGGCTTTGGTTAGCAAAAGCTGGCAACCGACGATCGTTGGACTAAGTCCTCAAGATCTGCCGGCCGTCGGCCAATAAAATCATGTACGGAAGGCCTTGCCTACAAGGGCCGGGCTGCGGCGTGGTGCCCACCCAGTCCGCATGAATTTCAGCCGGAAGTTTCGCCTTCCTCTTGGAGATGCACCTTTGAAGGACTCGGTAGTGCTTTTCTTATAAAGCTCTCCTCATGGACTTTATAGGCTTTAGGCGCCGTACTATGCAGCGAGCCTCATTTTGGTCTTCGGGAGTTCCTGCCTAGTTAGGTAGGCTAGGAATGGTTCCGCCCACGGGCGATAACCGCCATTATTTCGTGAGCAGAGGGTGTTATCTCGGGCGGAGCCTCCGGTTGTGTCGAGTGTTGGCGTCAGCGGTGCGGTTGGGTCCGGATTGTTATTGCGGACTCCTTCCCATAGTACGGATGTCTTGAACAGCCGCTCCAAAAGATATTGGGTGGACGGCATCGCGTTTTGCACCGGCGCGCGCCAATATATCCGCCGCTTTGGTTGTTATCCGGGCTATATGATGAAATTGAGCCCTTCAACCGCGGCCGACATTTTTAGGACCGCATTGCGGTATGCTGCCATTTTCGGATCTTTGGCGCCAAAGTCTCCGCTTATTTGGGATATTGCGAGGTTTGAATCTCGTGCACCTCTAGGCGTTTAATGCCCATGGAGACGCCATCCGGAGGCCGTGCGAAGGGCCTCGATTCGCCGCGTTGTTGGAGTCTCGATACATTATCTCGAAGGACGATTGGACTGTGTCCCGGTTGGGGACGCCAGACGACGCCAGCCCCCTGTGCCAGCCAACATTTTGGAGCCGTCAAAGTGCATGATCCATTGGAGTTTGCGCGCACTTTTAGGGAGTTCGGCTTCAGTCCATTCGCCATGAAGTCGGCCAAAACCTGCGACTTAATAGCTCGTCGTGGCTTATAAGTTATGTCGAATGGGAGGAGCTCTATGGCCCATTTAGCAATCCGCCCGTCGCGTCGCGTTGTTTATAATGTCATTAAGAGGTACCGGAGGCTACCGTTATCGAACACTCTTGAAAGTAGTGTCGCAGCTTCCGGATGCCATGAATACGCGTATGCTATCTTTTGATAGTGTGGGTACCGGACTTGCATGGAGTTAGGACAAGTGGACACATAATAAACTGGTTTTGAATAGGGAACCGGTGTCCGTCCGCTTCGCTCGACATCGAGCACCGCACCGACAACTTGATGTGTTGCGGCGATGTATAATAGCATTGGTTCGCCCACGCTGGGCGCGGCCAGACCGGATTTGTTGCCAAATGGCCTTTATTTCTTCGAGCCCAGCCGTATGCATCCGGCCCACTCGAAGTGTTCGGTGCGGCGGAGGAGGCGGTAAAGAGGTAATGCCTTTTCTCCTAAACGGGAGATAAAGCGGCTTAGTGCCGCTACGCATCCCGTCAATTTTTGTATTTGTTTGAGGTCTTTTGGAATATCCAATTGTGACAGAGCTCGAATCTTGGCTGGGTTTGCTTCAATTCATCTACCGGACACGATGAAGCCTAGGAGCTTTCCGGCTGGAACGCCGAAGACGCATTTTTCCGGATTGAGCTTGATGTCATATTTTCGAAGATTGTCAAATGTGAGCCTCAAGTCGTCTACTAGAGTTTCGACGTGCTTGGTTTTGACGACCACATCATCTACGTATGCTTCCACCGTTTTGCCGATCTGGTTTGCCAGACATGTCTGAATCATGCGCTGATATGTTGCGCTGGCGTTTTAAGCCCAAAGAGCATTGTGTTGAAGCAGAACGGGCGGTATGGAGTGATGAATGCTGTTGCAGCTTGGTCTGGCTCCGCCATCTTGATTTGGTGGTAGCCGGAGTACGCTACGAGGAAGCACAATGAGTCGTGGTCTCTGCCAGTAGCATCAATGATTTGATCAATTCGAGGGAGGGAAGGGATCCTTTGGGCAAGCCTTATTAATGTCTTTGAAATCAACACATAGGCGCCAGGATTTATCCTTCTTTGGTACCATCACCGGGTTCGCTAGCCAGTCCGGATGTTTTATATCTCTGATGAATCCGGCCTCCAAAAGTTTAGCTAGATCCTCTCCCATGGCCTGTCTCTTGGGTTCGAAAAAGCGCCGAAGAGCTTGTTTGACTGGCTTGAATCCTTTTAGGATATTTAGGTTGTGCTCGGCCAGCTGACGTGGGATTCCTGGCATGTATGAAGGGTGCCAGGCGAGATGTCCCAGTTTTCTTGTAGAAATTCTCGTTGTGCAGCGTCTACATCAGGGTTTAATTGTGCACCGATGGAGGCCGTCTTTGAAGGGTCCGTTGGGTGGACTTGGAATTTGACTATTTCATCCGCTGGTTTAAAAGAGGTGGACTTGGATCTTTTATCAAGTATCACATCGTCCCTGTTCACCGTGGAGCGCATCGCGGTGAGTTCCTCGGCCGCTAGGGCTTCGGATAGTGCCTCGAGGGCTAGTGCGGCTGTCTTATTTTCGGCGCGGAGTGCTATGTTCAGATCACTAGCGAGAGTGATGATTCCGTTGGGATCGGGCATTTTAAGCTTCATGTACCCATAGTGGGGTATAGCTTGAAAAATTGTGAATGCCTCTCGTCCTAATAAAGCATGATATCCGCTGTTGAACGGGGCCACTTGAAATGTGACCTCCTCGGACCTGTAATTGTCCGGTGAGCCGAACACTACGTCCAGCGTGATTTTTCCTGTGCAGCATGCTTCCCGGCTGGGGATTATTCCTCTAAAGGTTGTGCTGCTTCGCTCAATGCGGTTCCAGTCTATTTCCATTTTTCGGAGGGTTTCCTCATAGATGAGGTTTAGTCCGCTGCCGCCATCCATGAGTACCTTAGTAAGGCGTAAAGCCGTCTACTATCGGGTGAGGACCAATGCGGTGGTGCCGGGCAGTTCGAATTTAGGTTAAATCCGGCATTGAAGGTAATAGCCGTGTCACCCATGGATTTATTGTTGCTACTTGGTAGACTTCGCAAGGTTATGGAGTTGTCGTTTGCATGTTATTTGATGCGAAAGTCTCAAGACTATTAACACCGCATTGGTGTTCTTTGGGCTGGGATTCGAAGCTAGAAGCTCTTCGCCACTTTTGGCCACCGCCGTAGTATCCAACATGCTCAAGGCTATGAGTTGGAGTGGCGCCCTCGTGCTATGAATTTTGCAGGTCCGCTTAGCCAACCCTCCAAGACGGTTCCGCACCCTTTAGGGGTTTTGGTTTTTGGTATTCAACCCAGGTGCTTGATAATTATGCACCCTTTTGTTCCGGACTAGGGATGTATTCGGGGCCGGATTATCCCAAAATTTACTTTCGGTTTTCCAGGCGCTCTCCATTGCACAATATTTTTGTACGATGGTCACCAAGTCAACAAAGCGTGTAATTTCAATGACGACTTATGGCGTTTAGGATTCCCTTGTCCGTGCAATTATTGCAGAAGATTGGTATTGCGTCCTCCTCTCGGCGATCCTTTATCCTGTTCATAACCGGGAGGAATCGCCCAAGAATGATGTAATTGCTTTGGCGGGCTCTTGCCGAATTCGAGAGAGATCGCTAATGTTTGGGTGGGCGGGTGGCACTAAATCCGGAACCCCGTCCAATTTAGGACTCAAGGGCCGGGAAGTTTCCGAACTCGGAAGTTTGGATTTTTGAGTGCTATCCAATGAGTCCGACCCGCCGCCTGACTTTAAGTTCAGGGCTTGATCGACATCCGTCCCTCCGCAGGAATCCGGCATGGAGGGATCGGGAATCCGGCGTAGCTGGTCCTTAAGATAGGAGAAGATTCGCGCATTGCTCCTCTATCACAGCAACATGATGGGTAGCACGGGAGAGTTGATCTCTCAGATCGGTTTTAGGCCCGATCCGGTCGTGTCTGTGGCGACTCGTGGCGGCGATGCGATCCAAGAGCTCGTTTACGGAGGAGAGCTCGATCGGATCTAACTGTTCGGCAAGTTCCGAACTAACATGGAGATTGGTTTCGATGACTCGAGAGGTCATCGTCGGCGCGACGGCCGAACTAGCGGTCATGAGAAAACCGCCTAGCCGAAGAGTCTGACCAGTGGCCAAGGCTTCTTTGGCGATGGTATTGTCTTTAAAGACGAGATGAGGCATCCTACCGATGGCGGCGGCACGAGGAACTCTCAATGAAAGCACTAATGTCGGTGTCAAAACCGGCGGATCTCGGTAGGGGTCCCGAGCATGCGTCTAGGCGGATGGTAACAGGAGACAAGGGACACGATGTTTTACCTGTGTTCGGGCCCTCTCGATGGAGGTAATACCCTACTCCCCGCTTGATTAATATTGATGATATGGGTAGTACAAGAGTAGATCTACCACGAGATCAAGGAGGCTAAACCCTAGAAGCTAGCCTATGGTATGATTGTTGTTCGCCCCACGGACTAAAACCCTCTAGTTTATATAGACACGGATAGGTTAGGGTTACGTAGTCGGTTACAATGGTAGGAGATCTACATATCCGTATCGCCAAGCTTGCCTTCCACGCCAAGGAAAGTCCCATCCGGACACGGGACGAAGTCTTCAATCTTGTATCTTCATAGTCTTGGAGTCCGGCCGTGACGATAGTCCGGCTATCCGGACACCCCCTAGTCCGGGACTCCCTCAGCCGGACCGATGGGCTATGAAGACATGAAGGCCGAAGACTATAACCGTGTCTAGATTGGACTCTACTTGGCATGGAAGGCAAGCTAGGCGATCGATTATGAAGATTCCCTCTTATGTAACCGACCTCGTGTAACCCTAGATCTCTCCGGTGTCTATATAAACCGGAGAGCGTAGTTCGGATAGGACAGATTCATTACCATATACTCATAGGCTAGACTTCTAGGGTTTAGCCATTATGATCTCGTGGTAGATCAACTCTTGTAATACTCATATTCATTAAGATCAATCAAGCAGGAAGTAGGGTATTACCTCCATAGAGAGGGCCCGAACCTGGGTAAACATCGTGTCCCCTGTCTCCTGTTACCATCGATCCTAGACGCACAGTTCGGGACCCCCTACCCGAGATCCGCCGGTTTTGACACCGACACCAGGTGCTTCGGCCGCCCGACTCACCACTAGGGGTTACTGGTTCCTGCTCCTGGTGTGTTAAAGAGTTTTCTCACCTCACAGACTGAAGGTAAACTAGTCCGATGCCTTCTCCTCATGATTTCTTTTGAAGCGTTCTAATCCAACGTGAGCCGGAAGGAATCCGCTTGAATCCGCTGTGCCTGGGCGTCCAAAGCGGCCCGTTCCGCAGCCATCCTGGCGTTCTCAGCTGCCAGCTCTTGCTTGGCTTGAGCGAGCTCAGCTCGTAGCTTTGCCACATCAACCTTATGTTGTTCCCGGTTGTCCGGGGTCACCTCTACCCCCATCAAAGTCGCCAGATCCTCCAACAACCCAGTGAGAACTTGAGCCGGCGGGCGCGCAGAGCCGCTAGCACCAGCCGCCGCCGCAGCCATTGAACTGGAGGTCATAGCCCCGGTGGTTGATGAACCAAGCACCGACTGTGTACCGGCCATGAAGATCGTGACTCGGCTCGGCGGCTCATAGGGGTCCGGAATACTATCGCCATCGGAACAGCCCCCAAGCCGGCCGTCTTGCAGTTGATACAATGAAGTAGTCTTGCTTGTGGACGACTCACCATCAGAATAGATGGCCGTCTCACAGCCACACACAGATCCTTCCTCAAATTCTGCTCCATGGATAAATCCAACAAAGGCGCGTTTCACGGCAGGTTGAACACGGGCGGGTCGTGCACGCTGAGCCGTCTCGACGATGTCGGTGTAGGTGTCCGGCTCAGGGTCCGGTTCGCTGATCTTGCCGATGAATACGTGGATTCCGCCGAAGGGGACCCGGTACCCGTACTCAATTGTGCCGGGCTCGGGGCCCCAGCCTGCATCATCGATGTAGAGCTTGCCGCGACGACTCTTGGTCATCCGGCCCACAGCGTATCCCTTGATCCCTTCAAAGTTGCCCTTCAAGAATTCGAAACCACCGTGCGCTAGCCCCACGGTGGGCGCCAAGTGTCGTGGAATTGTCACGGCAGATGTCCTAGCAAAAGGACTTAGTCGTGGAGCCATCGCAACTAGGTTAGCTTAAAGGGGTTAAACAGGACAAAGGACACAAGGAGTTTCTACTGGTTCGGCCCCTTGCGGTTAAGGTAAAGTCTTATCTAGTTTGAGGTGGTATTGCTTAGGTTTCGATTACCAGGGAGCGAATACGCTTGACCTAGCTTTCGATCTCTTGTTTCTTGCCCTAACCCGCCGCCGGGTCGTCCCTTTATATACACAGGTTGACGCCCAGCGGCTCACGGAGTCCCGGCCGGCTTATACAACGTGTCCGGCTCCGTGACTAATTACACATGCCTTATAATACAAGTTACACATACATGGCTGTTTACACCTGTGGGCCTTAAGTCGCCCCTGGGCTTCCGGACCTTCAGTAAGCCTGCTTCGTGAACCGCCATCTTCAACATCTTCATGAGCTTTCTTAATGATGATCCGCCAGTGGTATGACCCGGCCCCTCCTGGGCGGGTCATACCCAGTAGTTATATCCCCAACAGAATTCTCCCTCAACACTTTGATGTATCAAGAGTTCGAGGGACGTCATCGAGTTGAACATGTGCAGAACTCGGAGGCGTCGTACGTTCGGTGCTTGATCAGTCGGAACAAGAAGAAGTTCGACTACATCAACCGCGTTGTCAAACGCTCCCGCTTTCGGTCTACGAGGGTATGTGGACACACTCTCCCCCTCTCGTTGCTATGCATCTCCTAGATAGATCTTGCGTGAGCATAGGATTTTTTTTTTTGAAATTGCATGCTACGTTCCCAACACCTGCTGCACAAGGCATCACCTGTATCGATCGCTCGCGCCGCTCCCCTAACGGTGTGTTTGGGGTAGGAAGGAGGAAGCCTTGAACATAGAAACCTCCTGAAGTTTAGATTGCTGCAAATAGATGAAAAATATGTCCGAAGAGATGGTCTGAAGTTTCTTCCACATTAAAGCACCAAAAGGTGACAAGAGAAACACGGGTAACACAATTAACACCACGACTTAAGAAATACGAATGTAATAGAAGGCGATGAAACGGTGGCACAGACGACATGCACTGGGGATCGACGGTGGTGGCATGAAGCTCATTGGTGCCATGGGGGATGGGATAAGGCTAGGGTTCGAACAATATACATATATATTTTCTTATACCGAGTTATTTTGCCTCTCACCTATGAGGCATTTTCATATGGAAAACCACCTGAGTTTCATATGCGGTTTCTCTGACTAAACCATCTCTAACACAAGAGTTTTCTTAATTGATTTTTTTGCAGAGACGCCTTCGTAGTCGACGGAAACGTCTCCTCTCATTGAACACACATCACGAGACGGTCTGAAATAAATTCAAAAAAATGCGAGCATAAGTGTCAAGTCTAGAACCTTCTAACCATTCAACCACAGGACTAAGATTGGCAGTAGTAAAAAAAGGATACAAGCAGTCCTCATTAAGTCATTAGAACTTAATTAACTCATGCAAACTATAACCACCCAAGGGCACAACTACTTGAAAATACCAACAACCTACAAGCATTAACAAAACTTTAAAAGAGGCAAGGTTTTGATAGAGACGTCTTCAAAGAAGAAAATTCCCATTTATTTTACTTGCTAAATTAGCAATTGCCGACCACCTTTTACAGTTTTCTTTATAAATCTCATTATTTCATTTAACTCTACTATACATAATAGTATATAATACTAGAAAAAATACAGGAAATACAACAACACGAGTAGTAATAATTACTCAACACACGAGGGCACACATGTATCAAATATTCAAGCCTCGGCGTAGAGGTGAGCTGGGAGCTTGGGCTCCACGACAGCCTCTAGCGGAAACTTGCGTGGCGTGGACAGTCCGAAGATCTCCTCCATGCTCAGCTCCACGCCATCAGGGAGCCCCCACGTGAACCCATGTAGGAGGTTTGCCAGGCTTACCTGGATGACCTTCAAACCAAGACTATACCCAGGGCACATCCTGCGTCCCGACCCGAATGGAAGCAGCTCATAGTCCTGCCCCTTGACATCGAGCCTGCTGCCGAGGAACCGCTCTGGCATGAACTCCTCCGGAGCTTCCCACAACTCCGGGTCGCGGCCAATAGACCACACCATGACTAGCACCCGTGTGCCGGCGGGGATGTCATAGCCATTGATGGACGTGTCCTCGCGGGAAAGGCGGGGTACAAGCATTGGCGCTACCGGGTGCAACCGCATGGTCTCTTTGACGATGGCATCCACATAGGGAAGGCTCGGCATGTCCTTTTCGGTGACCCATCGGCCTCGCCCCACCATGCGGTCCAGCTCCTCTGTGGCTTTGGCGAGCACCTCTGGCTTCTTCAGGAGCTCTGAGAGGGCCCATTCCACTGTCACCGCCGAGCTCTCCGTGCCACCAGCAATGAGGTCCTACAAGTGCATGTTTGAAAATGGCGTTGATTAGTGTAAGAACTTGAAATTCATGGTGATGTGTAAACGAGTGATACTGTACACAGTTAATAGAATCAATTGTTAGTCTTGTGACCAAGTAATTAACTGTGTGCGTTATGTTTTTTTTTAATCAACTGTGTGCATTATCTACGTGAATTGCAATGCCACGATTGAATTTGAGGGTGTTACAGTTGCCCTCTAGTGTGAGAAGTTCATTTCTTTACTGTTTTGGTGGAATTTGAGTTCAGATAATGGAATTATTAAAGTCTGACTCGCTTAGACCGATAGCAACAGGACATAATATGCTTGCTGGCTTTTCTGCTTAGAACGACTGTTAGAATAAATTCGATGTACGTAGTCGATTCACCGAGGAACAAGCAATCACAGACATTGACAACACCGAGATTTGTTAACGAGGTTCGGCGAACTTGCCTACTCTCCGGGGCAATGACTACGGGCGCTCCTCCCCGAGATACCGCAACACCGGCCACCTGGGCGCCGGCACCCCCTTGCGAGCCTGTCGCTATTTAGTCGTCGAGTAGCTCTCGGTAAGCTACGAAGAAGACAACACAAGTCTCGGTGAACCTCGTTAACAAATCTCGGTGTCGTGCCTCGTGTAATTGCTTGGTCCTCGGTAAATCAACGGTGGCCTCAGATTTATTCTAACAACGACGATACTTGTCTTTGCTTTCAGTGCAGGCAACCAACTACGTTTGTGTACGAACCTAGTCTCAAAGCACGTATACTAAATTGTTTTTGTAGGAGCAAGCAGGGGATGAGCATACCTGAGTGAAAGCCTTGACGCCCTCTCTGTTGAGCTTGACCTCAAGACTTGGATCGCTGGCGAACTGCAGCAGCACGTCCACCATGTCCTTGACCACGAAGCTCCCCCCCTCGCGGCGACGGCGCTCGCTGTGCTCGTCCACGACGTGCTCCAGGAACCGGTCGAACATCTTGCTCAGCTTCTTCATCCTCTTGATGTACCCCTGCAGGTCCATCCAGTCCAGCCACGGGATGGAGTCGCCGATGTTGAGCACGCCGTTGAGCAGGAACAGCTCGTCGATCATCCACTTGAACTCCTCGGGCGTCGTGATCACCGCCCCTGCCTCGTCCCTCACCTCCTTCTCCAGGTACTTCTTGCCCATCACCATGCGCGTGATCACGTTCAGGCTCACCGTGGACAGGTAGTCCTTGAGCACCACCACGCGGCCGGCACCGGCACCGGCGCCGCCACGATACAGGTCGCCGAGGAGGGCGAGCACCTCCTCCCTGCGGATGTACTCGTACGACTCGAGGCGCTTGGCGCTGAAGAGCTCGGTGAGGCACATCTTGCGGGCCTGGCGCCAGTAGGCGCCGTAGGGGGACCAGGTGATGTCACTGTAGTTGTAGGTGGTGTACCTGCCGGCGGCGGTCTTGGGGCGGTCGGTAAACACCACGTCGTGGGTCTTGAGGAAGAACTTGGCCATCTCCACGGAGGAGCCGACGACGATGGGGAAGGAGCCGAACTGGAGTTGCATGAGCGGGCCGTACTGCTTGGAGAGCGCGTGGATGGAGCGGTGCGGGAGCGTGCCGATGAGATTGAGGTTGCCGATGATCGGCCACGGCTTGGGGCCCGGCGGGAGGTTGTACTGGCGGCGGCGGCGGAAGACAAGCTTGAAGAAGAGCACCGTGGCAAGCACCACGCCGAGGAAGGACGCAAGTTGAGGAAGCTCCATTGGGATCGAGGCGGGCCGCCGGCCGGGTGATCAGCTCGATGCAGGTGGCTGTGGCTTAGTGGTGTCTTCAAGCTTGAGCTGGTTGTTGAGCTCGTTGTGGTGCTTGCTCAGACTGCGTGCGGCCTACTTATAGATGGCGAGGTGGAATGGAAGGTGCGCGTGGTGGGAAAGTACGGAGGAATCGGAAAAAGACTTGGAAAACTTGACGAGGACACTGATGCTGACGTCCATTTCGTGGTGAGAGTTTACTGCTGCTCAACAGCAGAGTTCACTATAGGCGGTGTATACATACAGGCATACAGCGCAGGATCATCGGATCAAGACTAGTGTGATTTAGCAACTAAACATGCACGTATATATTTACTTTTGGCTATGTTTTTTGTCTAGGAAGGCTCTCTTTAAGCAGATCAGCCTGTTTTTCGCTTCATTGTAGCGAAAAAGTATTCGACTATTTCCATTTTACCCAGACCTAAAGTGTATGGACGTTCGTGTTAAAAAAATGGGGTATGTACGCTCTGACAGATATTTGGCACATCAGGCATGAAAGTGGGGCAAATCCGACAACTTTAATGGCGCGGACACAAGATATCTGACGCTGATGGCCACACGGAGAAGGATACATCAGACCCATCATGGTTCAGACGCCACTGCACACACGTTCATCTGCCCATCATACCAGATGCCGGCCACTTCTTGCATCCAGCCTTTTGTTTCTCATACATTTCACCGGATGGTGGTCAAAAGATCCGATTAAGCTAGCTGTAAAACCGGGGAGATGCGTCTGTCAAGTCTGAAGCAGTACACCGCAATTACCAACAAACCTCACGGAACCCGGCTACCCGAGCCAGCAGAGACCAAATCTTCGTGGCTTGACTTGACCCTGATTAGCAAGCAAGTCCGGAGCAGGTGGACATATCCTATTCGTTCCTGACGCGAAATCGCACTGACGGAGGAAGTGGCTAGCATGAGAAATTTCCGTCTGACGTCGGGACTGACCGTACGTGTGGACCCGACGGACTTCTCCGATGGCGTCCACACGCGGGTCGCGAGGGGAATTGCTCGGGCAGCAGTGAGAAGCACGCCGCACGGTGGACGTGGAGACGGACCATGGTGGACGACTGACCGCGGAGCTGTCCGTTTCGAGAAAGAACACTTCATTTCCGGCGCCGATCTTTCGTGGCCGGCCAGACACCCATACCGCCACACATACACGAAAGAGGTGATTTTTATCTCTCTGGTAGAACGCCGAAATTTGCAGGCAACGCGAAACTTAGCAAAGTTTTTTTTTTTTTTTTTTTGCGGGGAAGGTAGTAACTTAGCAAAGTTTTAAGAACTCATCTACGTATTCAGACATGAGTCTTATTCCAAAGCTCTAGTCACAAGACACAAACATGAAAACGAAATTTAATTTGAACTTTTGATTCAAAGGATACCAAAGACAGGAAACCATAAGCCAAAAGAAACTCCCTCCCCCGCGAGCCACAAATCCCCTCTCGATAGAACGCTGGGGAGGGGGTGAAAAGGCACCACGACAAGCACAAGAGGAGAGAAGCAGTAGGGTGGTAGCAAACACTGGACAGTGCGGACAAACGCCCTCCCGGCCACCCCCATATCGCTCCCACAGGGATGGCGACTGTTAACATTTTTCAGCCGCCCTTCACAACACCTCTCTACCTTCACTCCAGCCTAGAAAGCCGACGGGGAGCCCGTGGTGCTCCCAAGGATGGCGGCGGCGAGGCGTTCGTTCATTTGGTGGCTCGCTGCAACGCATGGATTGAGAATGTGGGTCACACATCTCGTCCTCTAGTTCGAGCATGCGGTGTTGGCTGCCAGGGAGAGAAGGGCTAGGCACATGTCCTTCGCGGTGGCGCACGAGGGCGCCCAGGAGTGATGGTGTCAGCTTGTGCTTGTGTGGGCCACATCTGGGCCCATGGTACCCCATCTAGGCTCAAGGTGGGCTGGAGTGGGTACGGAGTTGGTGGTCAACCGCGGTTGCTAGATCTGGGGCTCTGCCATGAAGGAGGCTATATGTCATTGTAGTTGTCCTATGATGGGACTGCGAGCGGTGGAGTAGCGGGGTTGGCTCAGAGCTTCTTTGGGGTTCTTGTTTGCTTGGCTTGCGTTGGTTTTGGACCCCGGTGCCTTGATTTACAAGTAAAATTCAGAATGAATTAAATTCATCAAAAAGTTTAATTCAAAATATTATTTAGATTTTTTTTATTTTACTGTTCATTAGAGAGCATATGAGCTCGGGAGCAGATACTCCACATCAAGACACGAGACAAAATTAGTCAAAATTTAAAATATGTAGCACGCATCTTAAAGCAACCACGAACTATAGGTACGTGTGCAGTATCGCGTGACAATCAGAAAACTGAATGTCCAGTTTTGAAGTCCTATTTCCGTTGGGGCATGAAAAATATCCAATGAAGAACTTCTTCCCCTGTAGAAACTTACTTTATTTGGTAAAGTAAAGTCAAGCTCGCACGATGGGACCTGACAAATGACCGGCTGGAAGCCTGCCTCCACAGAATGAAAATACTTGGAAAATGGGAAGGAGAGCACGGTCGCTTTCCCGAAATGGACAGCTCGTGGTCAGTCCACGGTCACGGTGGTCGGTCCACCGCGCCGTGTATTTCCCACTGCCGTCCGAGCAACTCCCCCCGCGACCTGTGCGCAGACACGAGTCTGCCAGGTCCACACGTACTACGAACCCGACATTGAGCGGCATTTTCTTACTCCTAATTATTCTGCTAACCACTCGCGTCAGTGCGATCTTCCGTCAGGATCTCGACCTTCACCTGCTCTGAACCTACCAATCAAGCTCCGGGTCAGTCAAGTCGCCAAGATTAGTCTTCGCTAGCTCACACCACGCCCATGTTTTTTCCCTGTGGTTTGCTGCTAATTGCGATGAAATATTCAGACCGGACAGGCGCGTCTCCCCGATCGATGCCCCCCGTTACCCACGCACGATTGCGCTGGCTGAATAATGTGAACTTTAAATTATCTAAGCATCAACAAATTTATTTTCATGTGCGTTTAGAGATAAGTGTATACTCGTGTACGTGCATGACTTTAATTATACAGTGTTTACAAAAAGTTATCTGCGTTGAGATAGGATGAGCGTAAAGCAGGGATGCTTAAGCCGGGGAGATGTTGAGTACAACGTGTGCTGGTGGACGTGTGGACCGTGATGGCCTGATCTATCGTTTTCATGGCCGACTCCTGTTGCCTGCCTTGTACAGAGAGCCTCACTCCAATTTGGCCATCGGTGTCAGATATCTTTCTAATTTGTCCCACACTCCCCTGTCTGCTGTGCTTGCTCACTGATAGAGACAGATAAATAGAATCAAGCAAGAAACATGCTGCATTCTAGAAATAAGTAGAATGCAGAAATGGTGTAGATCTGAATAATGACAACCTTTCTTATACAAGATAGAGAAAAAAGAAATGGTGTAGAACTTAATATATTCACGCCACATGCGTTAGTTTGTTTGAGCCTGTAGTTTGCAATCTAATAGCAACTCTAGCTGATCCACTCAAGTTTAGAAGAGCAAACGGCTTCTCTAAAAATTAGTCGTTTCTAATGGATCCCCAATATTTAGCGGAGTAAAACAAATTTGAATAGCAAAAACACAAATTCGGTGCACACAAACACAAATTAGGTTCAAATAAGTAGTACATAAAACTTACTTAAACGCAGCTTGGTGCCGATTCGGAATAATTTAAATAGAAATTAATAAAGAAAATTTAGACTAAGCTAACTAAGACTTACTACTCGCTTTCTTCCTCGATTCCACTCCGCTCGACTAAGCTCGGTCGCTATCGGTTTCTTCCTCGATGCTCTTCCACTGCGCTCAGCTGAGCCTACCAATCATAGGGACGGGACCGTCGTCGTTGTCGTCACCGTCGGAGTCGGAGTCGCTGGACAGAAAGATGACATCCCTCATCTTGCTGCGTACTTCTCGTACATCACGTGCTATTCCTCGACTTGCTCTAGGTAGCGGCGGCAGAGCTCCGCCATGTACTCCTCGTCAGCGGCCTTTGTCATGGTGTGCTCCCAGACCTCTCGATCCTCCCTCCACTCATGTGCACAAACCACATGCGGGTCGACGGGCTCCAGCCGCATCATCTCACCAAAAGCGAAGTTCCGGTGGCTTTCGGCGTCGCGCAGGCGTACGAACATGACATTGTAGGCCCGCGCCGCCTGCTTGGCGAAATGGAGGGAGCCAATCAACATCTTCTTGTCGGTGTGCCAGTCGGTTATCTCGACCACCCACGTTCCCCAATTCTGCTGTCGCACGCCGATGCATTGCCCCTGTGGCGGCGACAACGGGAGATCAAGGAAGCCGGGTAAGCGGCTGTGAGAGGAAGAAGATGCTGCACGGGAGGAAGTAGCTCCGCAGCCTCGGGAACGCTCGTGGCGGCGCGATCCACGTTGTGCATGGGCGGCGGGGTCCGGTCATATCGGCGGCGGGCCAGCGTTGGAGTGGGTGCGGGTGAGGTTGGGCGGCGGGGACCGGGTGGAGGGCCGGTGAAGAGGCGAGGTTGGAGTTTTTACTCCACGGCTGCATGGAGGAATAAACTTAAGGGTCACGCAGCGCTTGGAGTATATCTTTTTTTTTTACTCCTTTTAAGTTTTCTTGGGCTTCGGCTAGGTGCCGGTTAGAGAGAAAAACCATATTTTTTTTTTCTCAGCTAGAGTTGCTCTAACACATGCATGTATAGCAGCTAAATCACACTAGTCATTATCTGGTGATCCCACGCCGTTTGATTACACTCCTTAGTGACATACAGAACATTTCTTCCGATTCCACCTCGTCAGGTAACGCTGAGCATGTGTCTTGTGTCTCACACGAAATGGTCTTCGTCAAGTAAGTTTTCCAAAGTCTTCTTCAGATTTCCCGGTGCTTTCCCACCTCCACTTCGCACGACGCACGCGCTCTTCCACTTCCACCTCGATCGCCGTCTATAAGTAGGCAGCACCACCACGAGCTCAACACCCAGCTCAAGCTTGAAGGCATCACTCAGCCACAGCCACTTGCATCATCATCAGCGTACCTGCCCGGCCAGCTTCGATCCCAATGGAGCTTCCTCAGCTGGCGTCCTTCCTCGGCGTGGTGCTCGCCACGGTGCTCTTCCTCAAGGCCGTCCTCCGCCGTCGCCGGCAGTACAACCTCCCGCCGGGCCCCAAGCCTTGGCCGATCATCGGCAACCTCAACCTCATCGGCACGCTCCCGCACCGCTCCATCCACGCGCTGTCCAAGAAGTACGGCCCGCTCATGCAACTCCAGTTCGGCTCCTTCCCCGTCGTCGTCGGCTCCTCCGTGGAGATGGCCAAGTTCTTCCTCAAGACCCACGACGTGGTGTTCACCGACCGCCCCAAGACCGCCGCCGGCAGGTACACCACCTACAACTACAGCGACATCACCTGGTCCCCCTACGGCGCCTACTGGCGCCAGGCCCGCAAGATGTGCCTCACCGAGCTCTTCAGCGCCAAGCGCCTCGAGTCGTACGAGTACATCCGCAGGGAGGAGGTGCTCGCCCTCCTCGGCGACCTGTACCGCGCCGGCGCCGGTGCCGGCCGCGTGGTGGTGCTCAAGGACTACCTGTCCACGGTGAGCCTGAACGTGATCACGCGCATGGTGATGGGCAAGAAGTACCTGGAGAAGGAGGTGAGGGACGAGGCAGGGGCGGTGATCACGACGCCTGAGGAGTTCAAGTGGATGATCGACGAGCTGTTCCTGCTCAACGGCGTGCTCAACATCGGCGACTCCATCCCGTGGCTCGACTGGATGGACCTGCAGGGGTACATCAAGAGGATGAAGAAGCTGAGCAAGATGTTCGACCGGTTCCTGGAGCACGTCGTCGACGAGCACAGCGAGCGGCGTCGGCGTGAGGGGGGGAGCTTCGTGGTCAAGGACATGGTGGACGTGCTGCTGCAGTTCGCCAGCGACCCCGGTCTTGAGGTCAAGCTCAACAGAGAGGGCGTCAAGGCTTTCACTCAGGTGAGTGAATTAATTATGTTTATCCCCTGCTTGCTCTAAAAAACAATTTAGTACTTCCTTCATTTTTTTAGTCTACATATAAGATTTGGTCAAAGTAGTCAACTTTGCAGAAAAGAATATTAACATCTAAAATACTAAAACTATATGATATGAAAATTAATTTCATGATACATCTAACAATATTGATTCATATTGTGAATGTTGATATTTTTTCTATAATCTTAATCAAAGTTAATAAAACTTAACTCCAATCAAATCTTATATACAGACTAAAACTGAAGAGAGTATGTGTTTTGAGACTAGGTTTCGTACACAAACGTTGTTGGTTGCCTGCACTGAAAACAAAAACAAGTATCGTCGTTCTAAGCAGAAAAGCCAGCAAGCATATTATGTCCCGTTGCTATCGGTCTAAGCGAGTTAGACTTTAATAATAACCATTATCTGAACTCTGGGGAAGATAATGTTTTTTTTGCGGGTGAAAATAATGGGGTTGTTGATAGGCACGTCCCACCATGTGTAGACAAGTTCCACCAAACATAGTAGAGAAATGAACTTTACATTCCAGTGGGCAACACCCTCAAATTCAATCGTGACATTGCCATTCATTACTTGGTCACAATACTCGCAGCTGATTCTGTAACTATGTACAGTATAAGACTCATTTGCACATCACAATAAATTTCGAGTTCTCACACTAATCAGCACCATTTTGAAACGTGCACCTGTAGGACCTCATTGCTGGCGGCACGGAGAGCTCGGCGGTGACAGTAGAATGGGCCCTCTCAGAGCTCCTGAAGAAGCCAGAGGTGCTTGCCAAAGCCACTGAGGAGTTGGACCGTGTAGTGGGGCGAGGCCGATGGGTCACCGAAAAGGACATGCCGAGCCTTCCCTATGTGGATGCCATCGTCAAAGAAACCATGCGGTTGCATCCAGTAGCGCCGATGCTTGTACCCCGCCTTTCCCGTGAGGACACGTCCATCAATGGCTACGACATCCCTGCCGGCACACGGGTGCTAGTCATGGTCTGGTCTATTGGTCGCGACCCAGAGTTGTGGGAAGCGCCGGAGGAGTTCATGCCGGAGCGGTTCCTCGGCAGCAGGCTCGATGTCAAGGGGCAGGATTATGAGTTGCTTCCATTCGGGTCGGGACGCAGGATGTGCCCCGGGTATAGTCTTGGGTTGAAGGTGATCCAGGTAAGCCTAGCGAACCTCCTGCACGGGTTCACGTGGAGGCTCCCTGATGGCGTGGAGCTAAGCATGGAGGAGATCTTCGGATTGTCCACGCCACGCAAGTTCCCGCTGGAGGCTGTCGTGGAGCCCAAGCTCCCAGCTCACCTCTATGATGAGGCTTGAATATTTGATACATGTGTGCTCTCGTGTGTTGAGTAATTATTACTACTTGTGTTGTTTTATTTTTTCTATAATCTTTTTCTAGTATTGTATCGTCTGTGGTGTAACTAAAGTGATCGAGATGTGCAAGGAAGGGTGTAAAAAAATGTTTGGTAATTGCTAATTCAATAAGTGAAATAATGAGATTTTTTCCTCTTTGAAGATGTCTTTATCAAAGTCTCGCCTTATTTAAAGTTCTGTTAATGCTGCTAGGTTGTTGATCATTTTAGGTGTGTCGTCCTGGGTAGTTGTGGTTGGCATGATTTAGGTTCAAATGAGAATTGCCCCACTTTCGATCTACAAATCTTAGTCATTTGAGTCAGTTTTTGACAGAAGAAATTTCAGCCGATACTCATTATGGCACCTATGCATAGTTCTATATGGTAACTGACTCGAACAAATCTCTTGTCCGAGAAATCAACTGAAAACCTATTATATTCAAGATGGTTTCCTCAGAGAAATCACATACATGTGTTACTAAGGTGGTTTTTGGTGTGAAACCGCCTCCGATTAATGACATTCTCAACAATCCACTGTAAGAAAACATAACTACTTGTCGTTCGAACACTAGACTTACCCTCTCTCCCGTTGCGCCACCGAGCCTCCACGACGTCATCGCCGATCCTCTATGACTCTCATCACCACCACCATTAATTCCTTCTAAAATATGATGTTAACATATTCATGAACTCCTTCTGTTGTCTATAATGGTTTAGATGAAGTCTTTTCTCTAGTAGCGAAGAGCACTTAGTATTGGCGGATCGGCAAAAGGACTGTGGAGCCATCCTTCGGCGATGAAGCGGTATGTACCCTCCGTGTAGTGAATCCCATCCCAGTTCACGAACACCGAGGGATTCTTGCAGGCCGTCACCCCCGGCATGCCACAGACAGCGCTGGCATTCCAGTTGTATGCCCCGCCGCCTCCGCAACAAGCCCGTAGAGCGTCGCCGCCGGCCACTCCTGCAAATTCATTGTTCTTTTTTAAAACTCAGTGACCCCACAACAGCAAGCGTCAACAACACGGACACACAATCCCTGCAAACTTTCTGGTCCTTACCGAATCGGCTGGGGTTTTCGAGGATCGTGATGATCGGGCCGTAGAAGTCGGCGTAGATGATCCTGGCATGCGAGTACTTGCCCCTGAGAGCGCCAATCGCCGCCCGGAGCATGGAGTTGTGATACTTGGCCACACGGTTGATGTCGCTTAGGCAGCCAATGTGGTCGTACATCATCGTCTTGTTGAAGCTCTTGTGGGTCGTCAGCATGGTGGGTGAGCACCCGTTCGGTGGATTCCCCGGCACGACCACGTAAACTGCACCTCCTTTGATGAGCCTCTGCGGTACCAAAGTAAACGCAAGGCGATGGTTTAGCGTGGTGTCGCGTCCTAATGTTGTTACAAAGCAAAAAAAAAAAGAGGTAATCCCTCTATAAAGAAATGTAGTGTTTAGATCACTACTTTAGTGATCTAAACGTTTTTATATTTTTTCACGGAGGGAGTACATGTGTTGTGTACAGAACATCTAAAACAAAGCTGAACAAGTTGCACAATAATGTACCTCCACGGCCACGGCAATATTTTTCACAACTTTGGGTACGTAGGATCTCACTTCGTCTTCAGTCTTCCCGGCATTCCACAGGAAGTTGTAGTCATTCACTCCAAACTCCCCAACGAAGAAGAGGGCTTTACTGAAGCATTCACCTTGTCCTGTAAGTATCAAGCAGTTTTTCAGTATGTAACTGGCAGGGTGCAATGGCTAGACTGGAGGGCATGCCACATACCTACGGTCTTGTTGCAAATCGTTGGCTTTTTTTTTTTTGGAAATGGAGGTATACCCCCGGCCTCTGCATCATGATGATGCATGCGGCTCTTTTATTAAAAATCCAGAAAGTATCATTATAAAGGTCTTACAGCTCGCAAACGGAGCAAAGTCAAAGCACAAAGATCTGGAAAAAAAAAGGCCTAAAAGAAAACAACCGATACGGTGATAATAAGGACAAGCTCTCTAGCCCTCTATCCTGTTATGCGACCGCCATCCGAACCGGTTGAATATAGCCCGAGTTACCATCTCCCATTGGTTGCACCTAGTAACCAAAGACTCCCTGTAGTCCATAGGAGTGAGTAAGGACCACGTACGGATCCAAGCTGTAGCTCTGAAGATAACCTGCAAAAAAGTTAAGTTGTGTTGTCTGTTAAAAATCATATCATTTCTGCAGTTTCATATAGCCCATAGTAACGCACATATTTCAATCCGAATACGAGCTGCCGTGATCTGTTCAACCCCAGCTAACCACGTCCCAAACAAAGACGCAATATCTACTGGGGGATTAATATTAAAAGCTATATGGATCGTTCTCCAAAGTAACTTGGGAAGTGGGCATTCAATGAATAAATGTTGTATTGTCTCATCTTGAGCACAAAAACAACACCGCGAGTTGCCTACCCATCGCCTCTTAAGAAGGTTATCCGTTGTGAGTATTACTTGCTTGTGGACAAACCACATGAAAATTTTAATCCGCAAAGAAACTTTAATCTTTCATATATGAAGTGACCTTGAGAGGGGCCACAATTAATCAAATCTATATAAAAAGATTTCACCGTAAATATCCCATTTTTAGTTAACTTCCATTGTGTAGAGTCTGGCACGTCGGAGAGTTGAACTTCAATCAATCTCCGAACCAAGTGCATCCAGGCTGTCCATCTCGCACCCACTAACGCACGTCTGAACTGGATATTCAAGGGAATAGTTTGAAGGATGATACCTACGTAATCTTCCTTACGTTGCACAATATTGTAAAGGGTAGGATATTGTAAGGCCAAAGGTGTCTCTCCTAACCATGTATCCTCCCAAAACCTAGTTGGCATCCCGTTGCCAACCAAGAATTTGACCCTACGAAAGAACAGATCCTTCGTTCTCATAAGTCCCTTCCAGAACGGCGAATCAGTTGGTCGGATGGTAGTCTGGGCTAGCGTTTTCGAGTGCAAATACTTATTGCGCAGGATTTGAGACCACATGCCCTCCGGCTCTGTCCCTAACCTGTACAACCATTTGCTCATTAGACATTTATTCTTAGTTTCCAAGTTCTCAATACCGAGATCCCCTTGGTCTTTAGGTCGACAAAGGATATCCCATCGCGCGAGACGGTATTTCCTCTTGGCCTCATCAGACTGCCAAAAGAATCGAGATCTAAAGAAATCAAGTCGCTTTCGGACCCCTTTTGGAATTTCGAAGAACGAGAGTAAAAACATGGGCATACTAGTTAGTACTGAGTTGATCAGAACTAATCGACCCCCATATGACATCAACTTGCCCTTCCAGCAGCTGAGTTTTTTTTCAATTCGTTCTTCAATACATTTCCATTCTTTATTAGATAATTTACGGTGATGAATCGGAATACCCAAGTAACTGAATGGTAAAGCACCTAGTTCTCATCCAAACAATTGTCTGTAAGTATGTTCCTCGTCTTTGGTCTTCCCAAAACAGAACACCTCGCTCTTATGGAAATTGATCTTTAAGCCAGACAATTGTTCAAATAGACATAGGATAAGTTTCATATTACGTGCCTTAGCCATGTCATGTTCCATGAAAAGAATGGTGTCATTAGCATATTGTAGAATGGACACCCCTCCATCAACTAGATGAGGAACTAGACCCTCTACCTGACCATGTTGTTTGGCCCTGCCAATAGTGACGGCCAACATATCTGCCACAATATTGAACAACAGGGGTGACATGGAATCCCCTTGTCTCAGCCCCTTATGCGTCTGGAAATAATGACCAATGTCATCGTTCACCTTAATTCCGACACTACCCTTCTGGACTTGAGTATCCACCTGGTGCCTCCAGGTTTCACTAAAACCCTTCATGCGCATTTCCTGCTGAAGAAAAGGCCATTTTACTTTATCATAAGCCTTCTCGAAATCCACTTTTAAGATAACCTCATCTAGTTTCTTCGAGTGAATCTCATGAAGAGTTTCATGTAAGACAACTACTCCTTCGAGTATGTGTCGTCCCGGCATGAATGTTGTCTGACTAGGTTGAACCACTGAGTGAGCAATTTGTGTCAATCTATTGGTTCCAACCTTTGTAAAGATTTTAAAACTCACATTCAGCAGGCAAATGGGTCGAAATTGTTCTATCCGGACCGCCTCATTCTTCTTTGGTAATAATGTTATCATACCAAAATTTAGGTGAAATAACTCCAAATGGCCATCGAAAAAATCATGAAACATAGGCATAAGATCATCTTTAATGATATGCCAACATTTCTTATAGAATTCAGCTGGAAACCCATCTGGTCCTGGTGCTTTATTCGGCTTCATTTGAGTTATGGACAAATGAACTTCTTTTTCAGTAAACGGTGCAGAGAGAACATCGTTCTCCGCTGCCTGTAATTGAGGTATATCATCAATCACAGACTCATCAAGAGACACCTTGGAAGTATTAGGCGGTCCGAACAGACTTTTATAATAGTTGGAGATATACGTTTTCAAATTTTCATGCCCCACTATTGTTCCCTCGTCATGTTCAAGTTGTATGATTTTCTTCTTCCTGTGTTTACCATTTGCAACCATATGGAAGAACTGTGTGTTGTCGTCCCCTTGGACAACCTTAAGCGTTTTCGCACGCAACGCCCACTTGAGCTCCTCCTCTCTCAGGAGAGCACGTAGGGCTTGCTCAGCCTCGGACTTGGTTCGATGTTCATTAACTGAAAGAAGAGTTGTTTCAGCCTTTACATCGAGTGCCTCAATTAATTGCGTTAGACGTTCTTTTTTTTTCTTATAAATCCCACTCTCATTCCTGGCCCATCCTCTCAGAAATTGTCGGAGATGTCTAATCTTGTTTTTCCATCTCTCAACATGTGTCCTTCCCATAACCGGCCTGGCCCATTCGCGTGCAATCATCTCCATAAATCCTTCTCGCTCAAACCAGCTTTGCTCGAAAGAGAAGGTATTTTTGTTTGCAACATGGGTAGCCTCCCCCGAATCTAGAAAGAGTGGTGTATGATCCGAGATCGCTCTTTGCATCGCATGAACCTACACCAACAGATATTTTTGTTCCCACTCCACACTAGCAAGTACCCTGTCCAGCTTTTCATAAGTCGGAACAGGTAACGAGTTGGCCCATGTGAACTGTCTATCGGTAAGCTCAATTTCTCTCAAATTGAGGCTCTCGATAATCATGTTAAACATCATAGACCACCGTCCATCGAAATTGTCATTATTCTTTTCTTCTCTTCTCCGGATTATGTTAAAATCCCCCCCCCCCCGGCTAGTAGTGGCAGATTTTCATCTCCACAAATCCGCACTAAATCGGCAAGAAAATCAGGTTTAAATTCAGGTGCGCCGCCCCGTATACCGCAACTAGCGACCACCGGAACCCATCCAATTTCGATCTCACCCTGAATTTAACTGAAAAATCTCCCTGCACCACATTAAGCACCTCTAGCGTTTCACACCGTACTCCTAGTAAAATCCCGCCGGATCTTCCTCTAGGTGGTAAAATGTGCCAATCAAAATCGATACCCTTTGGAAAGGGTTCAAGGAATTGGGATGTGAAATTATCTCGTCCAGTTTCCACAAGTGCAACGAAATCTAAGTGATGTTCTAATGTTGTCTCTGCTAAGAATCTTTGTTTAGCCAAGTCTGCTAGACCTCCGCTATTCCAAAAGAGTCCTTTCATAAGTCATCATGGAATTTTTTTCTTAAGTTTAACTCTAGCACTTCTGCGTACCGCCGAATTGGGATAAATTTTCCGCTTCCAGGGTCGTTTGGGCTTCTCCCCAACACCCTCCGGAACGATATTATTATCCATAATGATAATTGCCTCCTCCGTCAAGAAAGGCTCTCATCAGATCGTGTTCTCAACTTCCTCCTCATCTTCAGTCTCGACACTAGGCAAGAGATTATTGCAGATATTGGCAAGATCATTAATACCTAAATTATTCATGTCATTGTCATTCATAGGTTGGATAGAGGCAAGATTACGAATGATCTCGAAAGCTCTCTCCGCTTCCATGTCTAAAAGATCATTAACGGATTTGACGACCTCGGTTTCATTTGATCCCAAAGAAATGCCTAAGTCATTTGCCTTATCAACTAACTCTTTCTCAGAGAAGTGTAAAATTGAACAACTTATATCAAATGGCGTACCTGCAGTAGTCTCGGCATGACGAAGCATGGCAGCCCTCTTGGCCCGCGCTAGCTGAAAGTCATCCGCAACCGGCTGTCCCTGGATCCGGTTGCTGACACGCCTGCCAGCCGTCACCGGATCCGTAATCCCACCAAAAGCGATGAGCTCCTCCGTGGTCCTCTCGCGTGGGGTGCGGTCAGGACTCCCACGCCCTTCCGGTATCGTCGGTGAAGGAGGAAGGGGCGTGGTGGAGTGAACTGCCGGTGTGGGTGACGAGGGGAAAGAGGACAGTGGAGCCGCCTGCTCGCAGATCTCGTCCCCCTTATCACCTGTGGAAGTCGTCGTACCTCGGCCACCCTGCTCAGTGCCAACCTGTAGAGGGGTTACAACACGGGGCTCCTTCCCGCATCTCACCCCCAACTCGGACGGAGGCGTAGAAGTGGAAAACGCGACATAGATCTCCTGCCCAGGCGCCCCTCCCGCCGACGAAAGGTCAGGCAGTGGTGTCTGGGTGTGGTAGACCTCCTGCCCAGGGTCTCCCAAACCTGCGGCCATCCCAACAGCAGCCACCATCGCACCGGGAGTAGGCTCCGTGGTCGTCACATTGCCGACTAGACGCGGCACTGGTGGCAGCTCAAGCTCCGTCGGGTCGTCTGTCTCGACCCTGGTGCTCCATAACCGGCTAGGAGCGGAGCTCGATACAAAAGAACCAAAGTGAAGCGTGTTCATCGGAGTGGTGGACGAGGCGCCTCTTTGGTAGAACTGTCTACCTTATCGGATCGCGTAACAGCCCCTTGTCCGACTCGGCATAGTGTCATCGGGCCCCTTCTCCTCGGTCCCCGGTGCATCGCCCCCCTCAAGTAGTATCCATGTCCGTGTCTCATCTCCAGCCTCGGAAACTGCAGTATCCTCAATCTCAAGCTCTAAGAGATAAGTGACACCAAGCATGTGTCCATCGACAACATCTGGTATGTGCTCAATGCTCACAACATCGACCAAAAGCCTCGCAGCGTTATGTGCGCGAGTGAAAGGCATGTCCACCTTTTCTGTCTTACCAATCAAACCACCCAAACTCCAAGCAATCAGAAAATGTTTTACATATTTAGGTGGCACGCCATAGAAACGAACCCACACCTTCTCCAAAGGTGTACCCTCAGGATCCTCCTGCTTCCACTCGTCGAAAGCGATAACAGTGTTTGTGCTCGTAACTCAGCATAGACCCCACTTAAGAACATGCATCTGATCCTCTTTAGTGGGAAAGTCAACCTTGTAAAACTGACCTTCTAACTGCTCTAGGTGCCATTGATAATTACCTGGCACTAGCTCACGTAGCTGTCTGACGATATGCGCCTCGGTCAACTGACCATTAGTAACTCTGATAACTGCTGGGAAGGAGCTCTCAATCATCTGTGGTAGAGGATCAACCTCCGGGGTCTCAAAGAACATCAATTCCTTACAGCAGACCCCAAAGATATTAATGCCAGGCTTAGGGCCGGAAAATAGAGGGCATTCCCCGGTCACATGCTGGGAACGGAGGCAGTAATCACAAAGCTCATTCGTACACTCTGCCACAAAATGACCCGGTTCACCACATCTATAATAGGGCAACTTTTTCTTTTTAATTGCCCATTTAGAGAGCTTTTCGCCCTCCGCTTTCTCCGACCCTTTATCAGACGCACCATCCTTAGACTTAATACCTCCTGTAGTCACCGGAACTTTCACTGCTGCGAGAGCCCGAACCGTGTCCAGTGCCACCGCGGGTAACGTGGATGTGCCACCCACCCCCTCAGCTGCATGCTCAAGCTCCTCCTTGGAAGGCATCTCCGAAGTAGGCGGTGGTGGCGGTGGGTAATGACGAGGCGGTGGAGGTCGTCTCCCTCTCCCACCGCGACGATAGCCACCTCGGAATCGATCCTTGGGTCCGGCTACACCTTCCACAAAATTATCCGGTGGACCTTGAAAATGTCCCGTGTTATCAGGATTGTACCGGTTATACCCACGGCCGTCACCGGATGAAGACCCACGGTGCAGCCCCTCACCATAAGCATCATAGCCGTCATCTCCCCACTGACCGTATCGGTTGTAGTTCTGAGAATCCCTGCTGTAGCCAGTGTATCCATCACGTCCTTGCCCGCCACGACCCCTTCCTAGGGCCAGCGCTTGGCTGCCGGTGGCTGCGCCACTTCGTCCGACTGGTGCATGTTGTTCTTGGGCATAACGGCCCCCTGTCGCTCAGAAAGCTGGGTACCTCGAGCAGTCCCGGCGCGAGGTTGTACCCCTATTGTCACCGGTCCCGTTGCCATCTGCCTTGGAGGAAGTGCAAGACCCCGTCCACCACCACCGCCCTGGGCTGGACGTCCGACCGCTCCCGCCGCAGTAGTGGTATTGGTCTGGCCAGACGTGGTGCCGCGGCCAACACCAGCAGCAACGGCGGCATTCGGTGTTGCACAGGCGGCCGCGCCCAGCGCGTTAGAACCGGTCGGCGGAGCGCCACGACCAGCTCCGCCAGAAGCCGGGGCAGCAGCGGCGGTAGGTGGCCCGCGCTTGGACGGCGGCAAACCGCGACCAGCCATGCCGGCGGCAGATGAGATCCTCCTCGCCCGTCGTGTTCCCAACGAAGGAAATCCCGAACTCCAAGCCCTAGACACAATCGATGGATGGACTGTCGAGGATAATTCATGCACGTACGTCCGCACTCGGCTGCGCGAGGCTTGGGCCTCTGGTTGGGCCTCGCCCGCACCATGAGAACCCACGACCGTCGCCACACCCAAAACCATATCCAGCTCAGGCCCACAGCCCAATACTGCATTCAAACGAGCCCGTCTGGCCGCTCGAACAGTATTCGCCGATCTCACCACCGGCGATCTTGGCAGCGGCGGCGGCCGGCAAAGGTTGCCTTTCTTCTTCTTCCGCGTGACAAGAGTCCAATTATCCGGCAAAAAATCAGACAAAGTTACAGGTTCTCTCATCACCTTTGGAATCGGGCCGATCCACGGCTTCATAACTGACTTCGAATTTGAAATTTTTGAACGAGGCCGATCGCTTGCGCTCTTGGTTGCCGGCAATGGATGAACATCCGGTGAGTCCAAAGGCACTCCCGTGACCGTGGTGGCGGTGGGGATGTGGCAGTCTACCTGATCTTCGTCGTCACTCTCCAAGAGTGCCCAAAAACGTCCACCGGTCGTGCATGTACCTCTGGTTCCGTCAGATCAATCATCGCGGTGTCTTCGTTCGCAAATCCAGCTGCACACACTCGCCAATAATGACGTCATAAACATCAAGTTTGAAATTCAATCCTACCTCAATCATGTCGCCTGCCGGTAGATAGTCGCCGGCGAGGATATCGTTCTCCAGATCTAGAAGAACCAACCACCGCGAGTGCGGTGTGAATCGAAGCCTTCCGTCGATCCAGACGCCCGGATCCGTCTCGTCGGAGAAAAGCGCCTGCCATTGTGCACATCTTCCCTCTCCAAGCCCGATCGCGCCGTGCGGCTGACGCGCCGTCCGATCTCGTCGACCCTCCGTCTCCTCCCAAAGGCACCGCCGCTAGGATGCTTGGAGATCGCGGATGGGCCAGATGCGACTCCCCTGCGATTCCATCCGGCGAGGATGGAGGGAACGGCGGTGGTATTCCGGCCGCCTCGGGCGGCCTTGTCTCCGCCTCGCTCTCTCTCATGTCGAGTTGGTGTATCCCGAGCAAACCAAACATCTTGAGTTCGTTGGCTTGAGTTCCTCGAACCAGCCCAGCTGTACGTTCAGAGAATTGTTTATCAGCTTGAACTGAACCAGTTTGCTCCTCTCATAGAAGTCGACGTCGATCGCCGTCGCGCCCGCGACGGCGAAATTGACACCCTTGGAGACGTCGTCTGAGCTGTTTAGCAGGGAGGCTCGAAGAAGAGGGAGGCAAAACTGCTCGGCTGGTACCAAACCAAAACAGGACGTGTACTCAGACTCCAAAAAATGATGCATGCAGCATGTCAGAGATATTCAGATCCCATCAAGTCTAATTGTGAGCAAATCATTCCATTGATGCAACGAACAAGATGGCTCAACTTACCGATGAAATCGACGGTGACTCGCCCGTCGCTGAGGCGGCCCATGGGGCGCCCGAAGAAGGTCATGCCGTAGGGAGGCCTGTCGTGCCACACGGGCACCGCCGGAGGAGCCATGATCACGAAGTTGCCGGCATCGATGTAGGAGTCTCCAAGGGTGAAAAATGAGGTGAAGTAGGGCGAGCCCGAGCTCAGGCCATGGAGACAGAAGCAGAGGAGAAAGGAGAGCGCGAGAGCGAGTCCCATGGCTGCTAAAACTTGAATGCTGGAGAAAAATCAAGGGCCCTCGAGGGCTAATTATAGCGAGAGGCAGCCCCGGCTGCTATTCTCGAAAAGGAAATGGTCTTGCTTTGTTAGTCAGCCGAGTGGCGTGCTGTCGCTTTTGAATAGGGTTTGCAGTTGTGGAGTTATTGTATTTCTAATTAAGACAAGAGCTCCTAAACTGGTACTGTACGAGCTAATACGGTTGCTAATGTTACTATAGTTAATTAAGATTGAGTAGACGTGAACACAGACTTGTGTTCTCCTTTATGTGCTTTTTAAAAAATCATAGGGGTTCCCCAATGCATTCTATCGAAACGAAGCAACGAATCGTAAGGAGTAGAGTAGTTTCCAGGCCAGACTTGAGCAGCCAGCCATGTTGGAATTAGGTATCAAGCAGTTTTTGACGGAGCTACAAAGCTTATTACACAGTTTGAGGTTCGCGGAGATGCACAGATATCAAAAGGAACCACCGGGCCCATTGCAGCAAAGCACCGGAGAGAATCAGTCCCGCGCGACTCCAGTTGGTGGGTGGGCGATCAAGATCTAATGGCGCTCCTTGTATATCGCCTCCGGCGGAAGCGTTAAACCCAGGCGATCAGAAGAAGTTCCCCGCCACGATGAACTAGGAGGCGTTTCAACTTTCAAACAGCAGCACTTAGTGGCCATCGGAACAAAGCACGTTCCATTGATGAAGAAAAAAAAATATGTTGGTCACATTCGTGAGGGCCGGTGGTCGAGTCTATGAGTGTTTTTTTAATAAGGGACGCTTTAGGCCATCTTCAAGGTGGACCTGTAAATCTTCCGCAACACGATGGAGACAGGCTCCGACGACTCCGCCCCGTCTCTCGCGCCTCCTGTGCACGCCGGCTTCATCATGGAGCAGGCGTAGGCACAGTTCAACGCCGTCATGGCGGAGGTGCAACCTGCGCCAGCGCCCTTGTCGGCGTTCTAGCAGGCACAGAAGGAACAGCGGTACAACATGTTCCTCCTGGAGCTGCACCGGTTGGTGGAGGGCAGATCTATGGCGAGCGCACGAGCGAGGAGGCCGTGGCGTCCATGGCCGCAGCAAACCCCAACTTCATGGCGGAGCAGCGTGCCATCTACTATGTCGTCCGCGCTCAAGCCGCCGCTCGCCTGGAAGCGGCCGCCGCGGAGGAGAACAACGCCAGTTTCGCCTCCTACGCGTCGGTGCCACCATTTCCATCGTGGACCTCACGTCCACCGGCGACGGACGGAGTGCGGACTCCTCCGAGGATGAGTAGGCCACGGGAGGCGGCGGTGCCTTTTGTCCCATGTGGGCTGGTCCGTCTCCCGTGTTTTACTCTTCCTCGCCGGAGACCTTACCTTCACTTCATCGGTCTTATCGCCGGTGCTCATGGAGACGGCGGGAGGAGGACGACACGGGCTTGACGCTGGGCGCCGCCGCCGTAGGATAGGTTTAGGGGCGGGTCTCTTTTTTGTTCTAAATGTAGTTAAGTCCGCCGTGTTTGTATGAAATCCGTCATGTTTATACGAAATCCGACCGTGTTTGCATGAATTTCATCCGGTTTGCTGAAAAGTAGTTTGAAATATATGCGGCTAGCGTTGGATGTCGACCTCCTGCATCCATGTTCACGGACTGATCCCTTCTATCCGCGGATAGATGCGGGAAGATTTTTGCGGGAAGACGTTAAAGATGCCCTTATTACATATAAAAAGTCAAGTATCCATCGTCAAACCAAGTCCAAACTCAGAAAGAAAAAAGATGAAATACAAGTAATCATAAAAGCATCAAACTAGTACGAGCGTACTGTTGCTAATGTTAGAGTATCACCTCTGAGTACTAGTTAATTAAGATTTTCTTCAGAAAGAAGGCCGAGGGCCCGCGTGAAATAAGTCACGCCTTGAGAAACCTCCATGATCAACTTACAAGACACACGGCAGAACAAGCAAACAAAAAATAAAACAAAAGAGCTCAACTTGATCGTCAAGGTCCTCATCCACCAAGTCGCCATAGCAATGGACCAGATATAGTGAGAAACATGAAGTGAGCAGAGTGAAGGAGGTGGGAGCACACTGTTGTCTACCATGGGGTGGCCGAACCAAGTCGTGCGACTTCCATCTTCGCTGCTAAAGAGGCCCACCTACCCTCTCGCCTTGGTTCGAAGGGCGTCGCACCGTCAACATGCAGAGCCGCTCGCCCTAGAGCTCGAACAGAATCAGACGAGAAGGTCGCCAAGGGGCAGAAACCAAGCGTGACCACCTAACCATGGCGAGCTCGTCACATGGTCAACGCCGCCGATGTCCATGTTGATGTAAGTGATCGATGCGGCATATCAGAAGGAACGAAAAGCAAAGGGAGGCACCGCCAGAGCAGGTCCCAAGTATCGCCGATTACCTGTCATCACCGGCCTAGCACACTCACAACCACTTCATCCCACAGCGGCGCTTCCAAGAAGGGGACAACGCCGCACGTCGTCGCCGCCAAGTCCGGAAAGGATTGAGTTTTCACTCAGGAATCGAGGGATGAGAAGGATGGGGTCCTCGACAATGCCTCCAAGAAGGGGATTGACATTCGCGGATGTCGTTGTCGTTGTGGCCGTTCACGAGCCAGTGATTTCTCCCGAAATCCAAACCACCACCAGAGACATATGCCACTCCACGGCTAGGACCGGCAAGTCCTGGATCCGAATGGCAAAGTAGCTAGGTGAGGCAACCACCTTCAAATCGGACATGAAAGAAGGACAGAATGCTCCACATACTGCCGCCAACACCCACCATCCACTCGTCATCCGAGAAGAGCAGCCGACATCAACGTGTACTACCCGCCGCAGGTGAAAGATCATGGATGTCGCCTAGAGGGGGGGTGAATAGGCACTTTAAAAAAATACGATTGAGGCTTGAACAAATGCGGAATAAACCTAGCGGTTAATTTGTCAAGCACAAAACCTACAACAACTAGGCTCACCTATGTGCACCAACAACTTATGCTAAGCAAGAAAAACTACTTAGGTGATAGCAAGATATATGACAAGAAATAATATGGCTATCACAAAGGAAAGTGCATAAGTAAAGGGCTCGGATAAGAGATAACCGAGGCACGCGGAGACGATGATGTATCCCGAAGTTCACACCCTTGCGGATGCTAATCTTCGTTTGGAGCGGTGTGGAGGCACAATGCTCCCCAAGAAGTCACTAGGGCCACCGTAATCTCCTCACGCCCTCGCACAATGCAAGATGCCGTGATTCCACTAAGGGACCCTTGAGGGCGGTCACCGAAACCCGTACAAATGGAAACCCATGGGGGCGGTCACCGAACCCGTACACTTTGGCAACCCTTGGGGGCAGTCACCGGTACCCGTCAAATTGCTCGGTGTCGGTGTCAAAACCGGCGGATCTCGGGTAAGGGGTCCCGAACTGTGCGTCTAAGGCGGATGGTAACAGGAGGCGGGGGACACTATGTTTACCCAGGTTCGGGCCCTCTCGATGGAGGTAATACCCTACTTCCTGCTTGATTGATCTTGATGATATGAGTATTACAAGAGTTGATCTACCACGAGATCGTAGAGGCTAAACCCTAGAAGCTAGCCTATGGTATGATTGTTGTTCTCGTCCTACGGACTAAGCCCTCCGGTTTATATAGACACCGGAGGGGGCTAGGGTTACACAGAGTCGGTTACAAGGGAGGAGATCTACATATCCGTATTGCCAAGCTTGTTTTCCACACCAAGGAGAGTCCCATCTGGACACGGGACGAAGTCTTCAATCTTGTATCTTCATAGTCTAACAGTCCGGCTAAAGTATATAGTCCGGCTGTCCGAGGACCCCCTAATCCAGGACTCCCTCAGTAGCCTCTGAACTAGGCTTCAATGACGATGAGTCCGGCGCGCAGATTGTCTTCGGCATTGCAAGGCGGGTTCCTCCTCCGAATACTCCATGGAAGATTTCGAACACAAGGATAGTGTCCGGCTCTGCAAAACAAATTCCACATACCACCGTAGAGAGAATAATATTTCCACAAATCTAATCTGTTGACACATTCTGCAGCATGACATCATACTACGACCCGGTCATTATTCGAACCGTTTTTCTCAACCAGCCACTGCACATATTGCGAGGCGGTTTTCTTGGCACGTCTTGTCGAAGCAGAGATCGTGTCCCCTTATCTCGGGATTCTCATCAATACGGGTGTGGGTAACCCAACCGCGCCATCAATTACGACGCTTGGGGAATAAGCGAGTTTACCAGGCAGGTGGGGAGGCGTATAGTTTCTTCCACCCTTATAAAGGGACAATTATTCCTCTTTTTCACCCACGCCCTCTTCCTCCTTGCTCATCCATTCTTGCGCACTCGAGCTCCAGCACCCAAGTTCGCATTTTCTCCTCAAACCACTCCAAGCATGTCCGGAGCGGGAGGCAAGTGGATGGTCTCCTCCGTTACGGAGGAGGACATCACAAAGCTACGCGGAGCCGGATATCTGGCCGCGGATATCGCACACCGGTTGCCAGATGCGGGGCAGATCGTCCCTACTCCAGAACCCCATGAGAGGGTGGTTTTTCTTACCCACTTCGTCCGCGGACTGGGATTTCCCCTCCACCCGTTTGTCCGCGGGCTCATGTTATACTACGGGCTGGACTTTCATGATCTGGCCCCAAATTTTATCCTCAACATCTCGGCGTTTATCGTCGTGTCCGAGGCTTTCCTCCGCATCAAGCCCCACTTCGGCCTGTGGCTGAAGACCTTCAACGTTAAACCGAAGGTGGTGGTCGGCCAGCAAGCGAAGTGCGGAGGCGCCATGGTGGGCAAAATGCCCAACGTCACCTGGCTCGAAGGCTCCTATGTGGAGACCATAAAGGGGTGGCAATCAGGGTGGTTCTACATCACCGAGCCGCACGACGCCAACTGGGTGGCGGCCCCCGAATTTCGATCCGGAATCCCCATGCGGCTCACCTCCTGGAAAGAGAAGGGCCTATCTTGGGGTTCCTCGGTAGAGCTGACCGGACTCCATACCTGCGTCAAAAACATGATGAGCAAGAAAATAAAGCTCGTCAACGTGGTCCAAGTCATGCTCTTTCGCCGGATCCTCCCGTGTCAAAGACGGGCATTCAATTTGTGGGAGTTCGACCCGGCCGAGCACCAGACGCTGCGAGAGCTCTTCAACACGACGCACAAGGACGTCTGGAAGGTGCTGTTCAAGGGTGCCGAGGTACCTCCTCCCCTTACCGAGGACCGCGGACTCAGCGCGAAGCGCCCTGCCAATCCGGTAAGTCTTTTATATCTCATAAGATGTTCATTTTCCCCAGTTTGACCATGCGCGGGATCTAAGCCTCCACGCCATTTAACAGGACTGGGTCGCGACAGCGGAGCAGATCGATTGTCCAGCCCCCCTGCCCGAAGATCCAGGAGATGCTCTCCTAACGGAGATGCTGGTTCTGGCGCCTTACGAGGTGCCGGCGAAGAAGGCCGAGAAGAAGGCCACGGGGACCAGGAAGGGTCTCCGGCGCAAGGTTATATCGGACTCATTGTCCGAAAACACCGAGGCGCACTCCTCCCATGAAAACGAGGAGGAAGAAGAGGAAAGTTCTCCCCCCGGGGCAAGAAAAGGAAGGCCGCCCCATCAGGGGGGGGCGAAGGGTCCAAGAAGGGAAGGACCCTCCTCCCGGACTGCTCCACGACGGCCGCTTTCAGCGACGAGGAGTAGTTACCCAGGGACAAGCCCCTGGCGAAGTCGTGAGTATCCGGATACCATAATAATTCTTGGTACGTCATATTGTACTGTTTCTTATCACGCCGCGCATGATTATGCAGCCCATCCCGAGCCCACATCGACGTATCTTCGTCGGATGATTTTTTGGGCCCGTCGGATATGAATAGCGATTCACTCCCGACCGCCTCCTCCCCCCGTGATACGTCCATTTTGCATCACGCTTTTATACCGATATTTATCGCATTATGGGCTGTTATTTCACGTTATGTCACAATACTTATGGCTATTCTCTTTTATTTTACAAGGTTTACATGAAGAGAGAGAATGCCGGCAGCTGGAATTCTGGGCTGGAAAGGAGCAAATATTGGAGACCTATTCTGTGCAACTCCAAAAATCCTGAAACTCCACGGAATATCTTAAAATAAATAAATAAAAATCATTGCCAAAGATGAAGGCCAGGGGGCCCACACCCTGCTCACGAGGGTGGGGGCGCCCCCCCCGGGGCGCGCCCCCTACCTCGTGGGCCCCCTGGTGGCTCTCCGACGTCCATCTTCTCATATATGAAGTCTTTCGATGAGAAAAAAACATTAAGAAACCTTTCGGGACGAGACTCCGCCGCCACGAGGCGGAACCTTGGCGGAACCAATCTAGGGCTCGCGAGCTGTTCTGCTGGGACACTTCCCGGAGAGGAAATCATCACCATCGTCATCACCAACGCTCCTCTCATCGGGAGAGGGCAATCTCCATCAACATCTTCGCCAAGACCATCTCATCTCCAAACCCTAGTTCATCTCTTGTATCCAATTCTTGTCTCCAAGTCCGGATTGGTGCTAGTAGTGTTGATTACTCCTTGTAGTTAATGCTAGTTGATTTATTTGGTGGAAGATCATATGTTCAGATCCTTTATGCATATTATTACCCTCTGATTATGAACATGAATATGCTTTGTGAGTAGTTACGTTTGTTCCCGAGGACAAGGGAGAAGTCTTGCTATTAGTAGTCATGTGAATTTGGTATTCGCTCGATATTTTGATGAGATGTATGTTGTCTAGCCTCTAGTGGTGTTATGTGAACGTCGACTACATAACACTTCACCATTATTTGGGCCTAGAGGAAGGCATTGGGAAGTAATAAGTAGATGATGGGTTGCTAGAGTGACAGAAGCTTAAACCCTAGTTTATGCATTGCTTCGTAAGGGGCTGATTTGGATCCATATGTTTCATGTTATGGTTAGGTTTACCTTAATACTTTTGTTGTAGTTGCGAATGCTTGCAATAGAGGTTAATCATAAGTGGGATGCTTGTTCAAGTAAGAACAGCACCCAAGCACCGGTCCACCCACATATCAAATTATCAAAGTACCGAACGCGAATCATATGAGCGTGATGAAAACTAGCTTGACGATATTCCCATGTGTCCTCGGGAGCGCTTTTCCTATTATAAGAGTTTGTCCAGGCTTGTTCTTTGCTACAAAAAGGATTGGGCCACCTTGCTGCACTTTATTTACTCTTGTTACTTATTGCTCGTTACAATTTATCTTATCACAAAACTATCTGTTACCACTTATTTCAGTACTTGCAGAGAATACCTTGCTGAAAACCGCTTATCATTTCCTTCTGCTCCTTGTTGGGTTCGACACTCTTACTTATCGAAAGGACTACGATAGATCCCCTATACTTGTGGGTCATCAAGACTCTTTTCTGGCGCTGTTGCCGGGGAGTGTAGCGCCTTTGGTAGGTGGAATTTGGTAAGGAAAAATTTATATAGTGTGCTGAAATTTACTGTCATTTGTTACTATGGAAAGTAATTCTCTGAGGGGCATGTTTGGGGTATCTTCACCCCGTCCAGTAGAGCAAAGAGTTGCCCCTCAACCTACTGAACCTATTAAAAATGAAACTCCTTTTGAAATTCCTTCGGGTATGATGGAAAAACTGCTAGCTAATACTTTTACAGGAGATGGAACAAAGCATCCTGATGAACATCTACTCTATGTGGATGAAGTTTGTGGACTATTTAAGCTTGCAGGTATACCCGATGATGTTGTTAAGAAGAAGATCTTCCCTTTATCTTTGAAGGGAGACACATTGACATGGTATAGGCTATGTGATGATACGCGATCATGGAACTATAAAAGATTGAAATTGGAATTTCATCAAAAATATTACCCTATGCATCTTGTTCATCGTGATCGCAATTATATATATAATTTTTGGCCTCGCGAAGGAGACAGCATCGCTCAAGCTTGGGGGAGGCTTAAATCAATGTTATATTCATGCCCCAATCATGAGCTCTCAAGAGTGACAATTCTTCAGAATTTTTATGCTCGGCTTTCTGATAACAATCGCACCATGCTCGATACTTCTTGTGTTGGCTCTTTTATGATGAAGACTATTGAATTTAAATGGAATTTATTGGATAGAATTAAACACAACTCTGAAGATTGGGACCTCGACGAAGGTAAGGAGTCAGGTATGATACCTAAGTTTGATTGTGTTAAGTCTTACATGGACACCGATATTTTTCGTAAGTTTAGCACTAAATATGGACTTGACTCTGAGATAGTAGCTTCTTTCTGTGAATCTTTTGCTACTTATGTTGATATCCCCAAGGAGAAGTGGTTTAAATATCATCCTCCCATAGAAGTAAAAGTAGCTGCACCTATTAAAGTTGAAGAAAAGACTGTCACTTATAATGATCCTATTGTTCCCACTTCTTATGTTGAGAAACCACCTTTCCCTGTTAGAATAAAGGATCATGCTAAAGCTTCAACTGTGGTTCGTAAAAGCAGAGAACTTATACACCTCCTGAGCAAGTTAAAGTAGAACCTAATATTGCTATTGTTAAAGATCTCTTGTCTGATAATACTGATGGGCATGTTATTCAATTCTGTGGTGAAACTGCTAGAATTGCTAAACCTAGCGTTAAAGATAAACATAGACCTGTTGTTGGCGTGCCTGTTATTTGTGTTAAAATAGGAGATCATTGTTATCATGGCTTATGTGATATGGGTGCTAGTGCTAGTGTTATACCTTATGATTTATATAAAGAAATTAAGCATGAAATTGCACCTGCTGAGTTAGAAGATATTGATGTTACAATTAAACTTGCCAATAGAGATACTATATCTGCAATGGGAATTGTTAGAGATGTTGAAGTCTTGTGTGGGAAAACTAAATATCCTGCTGATTTTCTTGTTCTCAGTTCTCCACAAGATAGCTTTTGTCCCATTATATTTGGTAGACCCTTCTTGAATATTGTTAATGCTAAGATAGATTGCGAAAAGAATGTTGTTACTATTGGCTTGGATGATATGATTCATGAGTTTAATTTCTCTAAATTTAGTAAACAACATCGTGAGGAAGAATTGCCTAGTAAAGATGAAATTATTGGTCTTGCTTCTATTGCCATACCTCCTAGTGATCCTTTAGAACACTATTTGCTAGACCATGAAAATGATATGTTCATGAATGAAAGAAGGGAAATAGATGAAGTATTCTTTAAACATGAACCTATTCTGCAACACAATTTTCCGGTTGAAATCCTAGGGGATCCTCCTCCACCCAAGGGTGATCCCGTGTTTGAGCTTAAACCATTGCCTGATAATCTTAAATATGCTTATCTTGATGAAAAGAAAATATATCCTGTTATTATTAGTGCTAACCTTTCAGAGCATGAAGAAGAAAGATTATTGAAAACTCTAAAGAAGCACCGTACCGCTATTGGATATACTCTTGATGATCTTAAGGGCATTAGTCCCACTCTATGTCAACATAAAATAAATTTGGAAGCGGATGCCAAACTAGTTCGTGATCCTCAACGACTTTTGAATCCTAAAATGAAAGAAGTGGTAAGAAAAGAAATACTCAAGCTTCTGGAGGCAGGTATAATTTATCCCGTTGCTGATAGTCAGTGGGTAAGTCCTGTCCATTGTGTCCCTAAGAAGGAGGTATTACTGTTGTCCCTAATGATAAAGATGAATTGATCCGCAAAGAATTATCACAGGTTATAGGATGGTAATTGATTTCCACAAATTAAATAAAGCTACCAAGAAAGATCATTACCCCTTACCTTTTATTGATCAAATGCTAGAAAGATTATGCAAACATACACATTATTGCTTTCTAGATGGTTATTCTGGTTTCTCTCAAATACCGTATCGCTAAAGATCAATCAAAGACTACTTTTACATGCCCTTTTGGTACTTTTGCTTATAGACGTATGCCTTTTGGTTTATGTAATGCACCTGCTACCTTTCAAAGATGCATGATGGCTATATTCTCTGACTTTTGTGAAAAGATTTGTGAGGTTTTCATGGACGACTTTTCCGTCTATGGTTCCTCTTTTGATAATTGCTTGAGAAATCTTGATCGAGTTTTGCAGAGATGTGAAGAAACTAATCTTGTCTTGAATTGGGAAAAGTGCCACTTTATGGTTAATGAAGGTATTGTCTTGGGGCACAAAGTTTCTGAAAGAGGTATTGAAGTTGATAAAGCCAAGGTTGATGCTATTGAAAAGATGCCATGTCCCAAGGACATCAAAGGTATAAGAAGTTTCCTTGGTCATGCCGGATTTTATAGGAGGTTCATTAAGGACTTCTCAAACATTTCTCGGCCTCTGACTAATTTATTACAAAAAGATGTACCATTTGTTTTTGATGATGATTGTGTAGAAGCATTTGAAATACTTAAGAAAGCATTAGTCTCTGCACCTGTTGTTCAGCCACCTGATTGGAATTTACCCTTTGAAATTATGGTGATGCTAGTGATTATGTTGTAGGTGTTGTTCTAGGGAAAAGATTTGATAAGAAATTGAATTTTATCCATTATGCTAGTAAGACTCTAGATAATGCTCAAAGAAATTATGCTACTACCGAAAAGGAACTTTTAGCAGTTGTATTTGCTTGTGATAAATTAAGACCCTATATTGTTGATTCTGAAGTAACTATCCACACTGATCATGCTGTTATTAAATATCTTATGGAAAAGAAAGATGCAAAACCTAGACTTATTAGATGGGTTCTCTTGCTGCAAGAATTTGATTTGCATATTGTTGATAGAAAAGGAGCTGAGAAGCCCGTTGCAGATAACTTATCTAGGTTAGAGAATGTTCTTGATGACCCACTACCTATTGATGATAGCTTTCCTGATGAACAATTAAATGGCATAAGCACTTCTCGTAGCACTCCATGGTATGTTGATTATGCTAATTATATTGTTGCTAAATTTATACCACCTAGCTTCACATACCAACAAAAGAAAAAGTTTTTCTATGATTTGCGGCATTACTTTTGGGATGACCCACATCTTTATAAAGAAGGAGTAGATGGTGTTATTAGACGTTGTGTACCTGAGCATGAACAGGAACAGATCCTATGCAAGTGTCACTCCGAAGCTTATGGAGGACACCACGCTGGAGATAGAACTGCACATAAGGTATTGCAATTAGGTTTTTATTGGCCCACTCTCTTCAAGGATGCCCGTAAGTTTGTTTTGTCTTGCGATGAATGTCAAAGAATTGGTAATATTAGTAGACGTCAAGAAATGCCTATGAATTATTCACTTGTTATTGAACCATTTGATGTTTGGGGCTTTGATTATATGGGACCTTTTTCCTGCCTCTAATGGATATACACATATTTTAGTTGTTGTTGATTACATTACTAAGTGGGTAGAAGCTATTCCAACTAGTAGTGCTGATCATAACACTTCTATTAAAATGCTTAAAGAAGTTATTTTTCCGAGGTTTGGAGTCCGTAGATATTTAATGACTGATGGTGGTTCACACTTTATTCATGGTGCTTTCCATAAAATGCTTGCTAAATATGACGTTAATCATAGAATTGCATCTCCATATCACCCACAGTTTAGTGGTCAAGTAGAATTGAGCAATAGAGAGCTCAAATTAATTTTGCAAAAGACTGTTAATAGGTCTAGAAAGAATTGGTCCAAGAAACTTGATGATGCATTATGGGCCTATAGAACTGCATATAAGAATCCTATGGGTATTTCTCCGTATAAAATGGTTTATGGAAAAGCATGTCACTTACCTCTCGAACTAGAACATAAGGCATATTGGGCTATTAAAGAGCTCAACTATGATTTGAAACTTGCCGGTGAGAAGAGGTTATTTGATATTAGCTCACTAGATGAATGGAGAACCCAAGCTTATGAAAATGCTAAGTTGTTTAAAGAAAAAGTTAAAAGATGGCATGACAAAAGGATACAAAAGCGTGAGTTTAATGTAGGTGATTATGTATTGCTATACAACTCTCATTTAAGATTAGAGCACCCTGGGCGTGCCCCCTACCTCGTGAGCACCTCGTTTACACTCCGGACTCCGTTTTCTTGCACGATACGTATTTTGGTCGGTAAAAATTCATTATATATTCTCCCGAAGGTTTTAACTCTCGTATCACGCAAATATCCTATGTTCTTGTTTTGAGTTGTTGCTGCTGCAGATTAGAGCAAGATGTCTTCTCAAGAGTCAGTCGGGGAGAGCCGGGTATCTAATCCCGCACGGAACCAAGGGCACACAATGATCTTGACCACTTTGGGCCAACAACGGAGGAAGAGATGGAGGCCGACTTGATGAGGGTAGATGCCATGGAGGATCAAGAAGTCACATCTCGCCTCCGAGCTGGGTTTACGATGGGGAACTCTGAGCTCAGCTATTCCAAACTCGGTTATCCTTCCAATGATAGATTTCTTTCTTATGAAAATATGAGGAGGAGTGTCTCTTGTTCTCCAAGAGCTATGCAACACCCTTGGGTGCAAGGAGCTTTAGCCCACACGGGAAAGCTTCACAAGGAAATAATGGACCTCAAGCAGCAAGTCAATAAGCTCGAGGAGGAGAACCGTATCTTGAGGGGAATCATCACCAAGAATATTACACCAACAACAAAGAAGGAGACATAATCACATGGGTATGGGCACTCCCCTTGGCAACTGCCAAGCTTGGGGGAGGTGCCCCGGTATCGTATCACCATCACAACTCCTATCTTTACTGTTTTTCTTAGTTCGATCCTATTAGTAGTATCTTGATCTAGTAGAATAAAGTTATGGCATGATCTAGTTTTGAGTTTTGCTTTATGATCCCTCTATGTAATCGAGTCTATGAGCTATATATATAATAAAGTTTAGTGTTGAGTCAAGGGCTTGATTATTCTGCCATGATCTTAGGTGAATAAAAGAATAGAAAGAGGAAAAAGAATAAAAAGAAACAAAGAGTTCATATTGATCTTATTGAGAGTAATGACTTCACATAGAAAGAGTATGATGATTAAAAGTTGTTGGGAGTTGGCAAATATAGCTTTGGTCATCGTTGCAATTAATAGGAAGTAATATGGAAAGAGAGGTTTCACATATAGATATATTATCATTGACATCTTTTATGATTCGGAGCACTCATTAAAATATAACATGCTAAAGAGTTGATGTTGGACAAGGAAGACAACGTGATGAGTTATGTTTTCTTATATCTGAGATAAAGTATGTTGTCATGGATCCTCTAACATGTTGAGCTTGCCTTTCCCCCTCATGCTAGCCAAATTCTCAGCACCAAGTAGAGATACTACTTGTGCTTCCAAATACCCTTAACCGAGTTTAGCCATGAGAGTCCACCATATCTACCTATGGATTGAGTAAGATCCTTCAAGTAAGTTGTCATCGGTGCAAGCAATAAAAATTGCTCTAAATATGTATGATTGATTGGTATGGGAGAAATAAGCTTTATACGATCTTGTGATGTGGAAGTAATAAAAGCGACGGACTGCATAATAAAGGTTCACATCACAAGGGGCAATATAAAGTGACGTTCTTTCGCATTGAGATTTTGTGCATCCAACCATAAAAGCGCATGGCAACCTCTGCTTCCCTCTGCGAAGGGCCTATCTTTTATTACTATCCTCTACCTTATGCAAGAGTCACGGTGATCTTTACCTTTCCTTTTTCATTTTATCCTTTGGCAAGCCCAGCATGTTGGAAAGAACATGATATACATATCTAATTGGATGTAGGGGAGCATGAATTATTATTATTGACATTACCCTTGAGGTAAAGGGTTGTGGGGCAAAACTATAAGCCCCTATCTTTCTCTGTGTCCGACTAAAACTCCGTAACCACAAGTATTGCGTGAGTGTTAGCAATTATGAAGGACTAAGTGATAGTTGAGTATGTGGACTTGCTTTTAAGCTCTGACATAGACTCTTTCTGATGTTATGATAAATTGCAATTGCTTCACTGACTGAGGTTATAATTTGTTAGTGCTCAATAAGGTTTCTGATTCATACTTTCGCATTGTGAAAAGATCATCACTCGAACATAAGTAATCATATGACAAAATCTATTTATGTTGCTATTATAAGAACAATCATGATGCCTTCGTGTCCGTATTTTACTTTTATCGACGCCTCTACCTCTAAACATGAGGACATATTTATTGTTATCGGCTTTTCGCTTGAGGACAATCGAGGTCTAAGCTTGGGGGAGTTGATACGTCCATTTTGCATCATGCTTTTATATCGATATTTATCGCATTATGGGCTGTTACTTCACGTTATGTCACAATACTTATGGCTATTCTCTTTTATTTTACAAGGTTTACATGAAGAGGGAGAATGTCGGCAGCTGGAATTCTGGGCTGGAAAAGGTGCAAATATTGGAGACCTATTCTGTGCAACTCCAAAAGTCCTGAAACTCCACGGAATATCTTTAAATAAATAAAGAAAAATCATCGCCAAAGATGAAGGCCGGGGGCCCACACACCGCTCACGAGGGGGGGCCCCCCAGGGCGCCCCTACCTCGTGGGCCCCGGTGGCTCTCCGACGTCCATCTTCTCATATATGAAGTCTTTCGATGAGAAAAAAACATTAAGCAACCTTTCGGGACGAGACTCCGCCGCCACGAGGCGGAACCTTGGCAGAACCAATCTAGGGCTCTGGCAGAGCTGTTCTGCCGGGGACACTTCCCTCCGGAAGGGGGAAATCATCACCATCGTCATCACCAACGCTCCTCTCATCGGGAGAGGGCAATCTCCATCAACATCTTCACCAGCACCATCTCATCTCCAAACCCTAGTTCATCTCTTGTATCCAATTCTTGTCTCCAAGTCCGGGATTGGTGCTAGTAGTGTTGATTACTCCTTGTAGTTGATGCTAGTTTGTTTATTTGGTGGAAGATCATATGTTCAGATCCTTTATGCATATTATTACCCCTCTGATTATGAACATGAATATGCTTTGTGAGTAGTTATGTTTGTTCCTGAGGACAAGGGAGAAGTCTTGCTATTAGTAGTCATGTGAATTTGGTATTCGTTCGATATTTTGATGAGATGTATGTTGTCTAGCCTCTAGTGGTGTTATGTGAATGTCAACTACATAACATTTCACCATTATTTGGGCCTAGAGGAAGGCATTGGGAAGTAATAAGTAGATGATGGGTTGCTAGAGTGACAGAAGCTTAAACCCTAGTTTATGTGTTGCTTCGTAAGGGGCTAATTTGGATCCATATGTTTCATGTTATGGTTAGGTTTACCTTAATAATTTTGTTGTAGGTGCGGATGCTTGCAATAGAGGTTAATCATAAGTGGGATGCTTATTCAAGTAAGAACAACACCCAAGCACCGGTCCACCCACATATCAAATTATCAAAGTACCGAACGCGAATCATATGAGCGTGATGAAAACTAGCTTGACGATATTCCCATGTGTCCTCGGGAGCTCTTTTCCTATTATAAGAGTTTGTCCAGGCTTGTCCTTTGCTACAAAAAGGATTGGGCCACCTTGCTGCACTTTATTTACTCTTGTTACTTATTGCTCGTTACAATTTATGTTATCACAAAACTATCTGTTACCACTTATTTCAGTACTTGCAGAGAATACCTTGCTGAAAACCGCTTATCATTTCCTTCTGCTCCTCGTTGGGTTTGACACTCTTACTTATCGAAAGGACTACGATAGATCCCTTATACTTGTGGGTCATCATCCCGCCCTACGGACGATGCCGAGGTGTTGTCTCAAAGGGGACTGAACCATGGGGAGACAGTTCCGGAGGCGCTTCAAGGCGGCATTCCAGGCGCTGGGCGCACGAGGGGCAAGACTCCTCTGGGCCCTAACACCGGGGGCAGCAAGTCTAGCCCCAAGCCGAATACGGCGCCGGAACCTCCAGTGGTTCCGGATTCTGTCAGGCAGCCCCTGGCTAAGGGGAGCAAGCCGTCTGTGCCGATGGCCTCTGTTCATCCAGAGGCATCGGACAACTTACTGGAAGTGCTTCGCGGCACTTCCATTGACGAAGAGCACCGCACCATTATGAGTGCGGTGGTCAAGAAGGTTCAGTCCGCCAAGAGCGGACTGACTGAAGCCTGTGCCAGCCTCCTAACAGGCTTTGAGGTAAGTAACCAGATTATGAGAGAATGTTACCGCATAGACAGTAGCCCCTGATGCTCTGTTTGGCTTTCGCGAAGAAAGGCCGAATAGGGGATCAAATAATAACCGCAGGAGTCTAATCGGAATATGTCTATGTGCATATGCAGGCTTCACTGCTGGCCGCTGCCGCACGTACTGCGGAGGTCACCGTACTGAAGCGGGACCTTGAGCGGTCAAAGGAAGAGCTCGGCCTTACCAAAAGGCAGCTCAAAGATAACAAAGGTAAGTGATACCCCGTCTATATATTATAAAAAAAGAAACTGGTTTTAGAATAATAGGATCGTCATGAATTTTGCTAGGGGCCACGACATAAGTGGCCGCCCTGCAGAAGGCGCTATCCGAGGCCGAAGACAAAGCGTCCAAGGAGCTTATCGAGCGAGAAAAGCAAGAAGCCCGAGTAGGCGAGGTGCAGCAAGAGCTCCAGGCTCTCGCCAAAAAACACGAGTCCTTGGAGCTTGACTCTAAGACGCAAGGGTCCGAGCTTGCGAAGGCCCTTGAAAGCGCACAACATGCCAAGGCCGAAGCCCAAAAGGCCCTCTGGTAAATTGAGGCGGTTAAGAAGATAGCGGCGGGTAAGGAATTCATTATGCAAAGCAAGCATGTGAAGGAAACTTTCTTTTTACTTACCCGAGTTCGGAGCTCTCCAGGAGTGTTCGCAGATCTACCCCGCAGTGCGTCGGATGCTGCAGAGTTCTACCGGGCTGAGGAGGGGAGCTCGACGGAGAAGTTGTTCTGGTCTCAGTATACTGGGACCGAACACCCAATGCCCTTGAGCGACCAGCTGAAGCAACTGGTCGAGCTCCACAAGGCGGCCGAACAGGCCATGAAGGGTCTTATAGTCCGGATGTGGCCTGGCGAGCCCCTGCCTGATAGCTACTTCGGTCTGGTGAGGCGGCTTGTGAATGCCTACCCACGGCTCGAAGTCATAAAGCGGTCTGTCTACATCGAGGGTGCACGCAGGGCTTTTGCCCGGGCGAAGGTGCACTGGGCGAAACTGGACACCGAAAAGCTGGTGAAGGAGGGGCCGCCGGAAGGCAAGGAGCATCGCCACCCTGAAAAGTATTATGACAGTATCCTGAAGGGTTCTCGCCTTGTGGCAGAGGAATGTGCTAAGGATGTAATATTTGAATGAATGTGCTCATGTGATCCTGTAATATGAAACGAGTTCATTTGCGCTATGCAACGCTTGTTAATTTAAAATATTACCTTCTGCGCGGCCGTTTATGATATCTGAGAGTTGGCCATCGTCGGCTTCGCCCCATGTAACTAATCTTGAGGTGTTGGGATAAACTGAGCACTCTTTATCCCAATTTTGGGTCCTTCGAAGGAGGTGTTCAGCACAACGAACTAGGCAATCAGACGATAAAGCTTTATCACTCTCACTTAGCCATAGAAGTCTACAATTTTAAATTTTGGCGAAGCCCCTAGTATTCGGAAGGCCGAATTTGGGGCGCTATATACGCCTAAGTCGGGCAAGGCTGACTCCTCGCCCAAAGCGAAAAAAGTCTTTAAGGACTTGAGACCTCTCGAACAGCGACCAGCTCTCACCTCATCATGACAGTCAATTTTCGGCTTTCTCTACTGAGTTGCTCGTCCGGAAGAACCGGGACACAATCGCAGTAGTTCTCCTAGTGCTACCTTAGCCGATATTGCGGAACGTAAGGTACCAAAACATGGGAGCCGGGCAAACCCAACTATTGACCCAAGACATGATTCGGAGCTGATGCATATAATGCTATAAGTTCGGGGTGCCGCACTGTCGAAAGTGTTCGGACTTCTCACGCCGTGTTATGGGGTATACTGAAGCCCCTGGCGCACTGGTCGTACCAGAATGTACGGGTGCAATTTGTCGTAAATAGTCAGACAAGAAAAAAAATAAAGAAAGAAAGTGGAATGCAATAATAGGCTAACGCTATGCATTGTTATTAAATAATACGTCAAAGCGTACGGATACAAGTAGTGCAATAAGCAAAAAATAGGGTCATTTGACATGTCCTATCCAAGGGCAAGTTGTGTATGGGTATGTAAAACAGGTATTTTGATCGTTATCAGAGACCACCTGGGGATTCCCTTGTACGTCAGACCGTCTTGCTTCCTCGGTATTTCATTACCGCGATGAGTCCAACAATTAGACTGCCGGAAAGGGCTTCCAGAGAGTAAGGTCCTGAAAGAGAGAAAATGATAAAGGTAGCCCCTGGGGCAGTTGAGCTGCATTGTGGGACGTGCCGTAGTGGTGCCTCCGCCTATGCCCATGGTATCTTGAGTGCGTAGTTATGTACGCGTGACACAGATTTCGTCGCTTGACTGGGACTAGGACGGAGGCCGAATTGCTTGTCAAGCTCAAAACGTGCCTGCCGATCCGCCTGCGGGGTACTCCAGACTCGCTTGAAGGTGTCTGGGGTCTTTTTCGCCGAATTGGCGGTTTGCCTAATAAGGCTGCTTTGCGCTTCTGCTGCGAGGGCAGCAGTGTGCTCCTCCCTGCGGAGCGAGCGCTCTGTATTTCCATTAACTGTTATAACCCCACGTGGTCCTAGCATTTTGTGTTTGAGGTATGCATAATGTGGTACCGCATTGAATCTGGCAAATGCGGTTCGTCCGAGCAGTGCGTGATAGCCGCTGCGGAAGGGGACGATATCGAAGATTAACTCCTCGCTTCGAAAGTTGTCCGGAGACCCGAAAACCACTTCCAGTGTGATTGAGCCCGTGCAACAGGCCTCTACACCTGGGATTACACCTTTAAAGGTGGTTTTGGTGGGTTTGATCCTCGAGGGGTCTATGCCCATTTTGCACACTGTATCCTGATAGAGCAGGTTCAGGCTGCTGCCACCGTCCATAAGGACTCGAGTGAGGTGAAATCCGTCAATGATGGGGTCGAGGACCAATGCGGCAGATCCGCCATGACGGATACTAGTGCGGTGGTCCCTGCGTTCGTAGGTGATCGGACAAGAGGACCATGGGTTGAACTTTGGGGCAACTGGCTCCATCGCATAGACGTCCCTTAGTGCACGCTTCCGTTCCCTCTTGGGAATGTGGGTTGCGTATATCATGTTCACTGTTTTCACTTATGGAGGGAACCTCTTCTGTCCTCCTGTGTTCGGCGGCCGAGGCTCCTCCTCGTCGTCGCTATGCAGCCCCTTGTCCTTGTTTTCGGCATTCAACTTGCCGGCCTACTTGAACACCCAGCATTCTCTGTTGGTGTGATTGGCTGGCTTATCAGGGTTGCTGTGAATTTGACACGAGCGATCGAGTATGCGGTCCAAACTGGACGGGCCCGGATTGCTTCTTTTGAACGGCTTTTTCCGCTGATCGGATTTAGAGCCACTGAATCCGGCATTGACTGCTGTGTCTTCGGCCTTATCGCCGTTGTTGCAGTGCTTGTGTCTATTGCGACGTGGTTTGCCGTTAGTATCTTTGGCATCTGAAGTGCCAGGGTTCCTTGATGTGTTGTTACTGCGAGCCAGTCAGTTGTCCTCTCCCGCGCAAAAGCGGGTCATGAGTATCGTGAGGGCTGCCATGGACTTCGGCTTCTCTTGGCCGAGGTGTCGGGCGAGCCACTCGTCCCGGATGTTATGTTTAAATGCTGGTAAGGCCTCGGCATCCGGACAGTTGACGATTTGGTTCTTTTTAGTTAAGAACCGACAGAATTTCCTGGCCGATTCCCCAGGCTGTTGGTCGCACATAAGTGCCCTGGAAGTTCTCAAGGAATGCATCTTCCAAATTCTCCCAACTGCCAATGGAGTTTGCTGGCAGGCTATTCAACCAATGCCGAGCTGGTCCTTTGAGTTTTAGTGGGAGGTACTTGATGGCATGTAGATCGTCACCGCGGGCCATGTGGATGTGGAGGAGGAAATCCTAAATCCATATCGCAGGGTCTGTTGTGCCATCGTATGACCCAATGTTCACGGGTTTGAATCCTTCTGGGAATTCATGATCCATTACTTCATCAGTGAAGAATAGGGGGTGTGTGATGCCTCTGTGCCGGGCTATGTCACGATGCAGCTCATACGAGTCTTGTCTGCTGTATTCGGCCCGGTCGGATTTGCTTTTAGTGTATCCAGCGTGACGATCATCGTCACGCGTTGGGGCGCGAGCCCGTGATCCGTAGATCGATCTTGTATGTCCTGCTTTGTTTTCCAATACGTCTTGCAGGTCCCGCGTGTTGCCCCGGGCCTTGGTGTTTTTGTTTGTCTGGCAACGGGGTGCGGGCTGGACTTCGGGCTGATATGTCCCTCTGTCTTGGCCACGAGGTGGCCGATCAGCCACATCATACGCTGGTGATGTAGGTTTTAATGCTTCCTCCTGGAGTTGGGGTAGCAACCTGCGATTTGGGTAACTCTTGGTTGGGCGTTCGAGTTCATATTCCTCGGCCACAAGGACTTCAGTCCATCTGTCCGCTAGCAGATCTTGATCAGCTCGAAGCTGTTGTTGCTTTTTCTTCAGGTTGTTTGCTGTGGCTTTAAGCCGGCGCTTGAAGCGCTCCTGTTCGACGGGATCCTCAGGCACGATAAATTCTTCGTCGCCGAGGCTCACCTCGTCTTCGGAGAGAGGCATGTAATTGTCATCCTCCGATTCTCCGTCTGCTGCCTGTTCCGGCGGGCTAGCTTGTTCACCTCCCGCTCTAGGTCTGGCTGGAGGGGATTTTCGTCGTCTTCGACACTATCCGGAGCGTCATTGTCTCTTGTGCGGTATCGCTGCTTTTGCTATGGCGGGACTTAGAGCGGCGCCGCTGACGTCGATGCTTGGATTGCTTCTTGGGGGGATTATCCTCCGCTGTCTTATCGCCATCGCCTTCTTTGGGGGTGTCCACCATGTATATGTCATATGATGAGGTGGCAGTCCAGTATACTGTGGGCGGTGGTTCTTGTTAAATCTCTGCATCGTCGTCCATACCGTCGATGTCTTCAGAGCCGAAGTCGAGCATGTCGGTTAAATCGTCGACAGTGGCTACTAAGTGGGTGGTGGGTGGGGAGCGAATTTCTTCGTCGTCCGCATCCCATTCTAGCCGAACATAGTTCGGCCAAGGGTCTCCTTGAAGGAAATATGCCCTAGAGGCAATAATAAAGTTATTATTTATTTCCTTATTTCATGATAAATGTTTATTATTCATGCTAGAATTGTATTAACCGGAAACATAATACATGTGTGAATACATAGACAAACATAGTGTCACTAGTATGCCTCTACTTGACTAGCTCGTTGAATCAAAGATGGTTAAGTTTCCTAGCCATAGACATGAGTTGTCATTTGATTAACGGGATCACATCATTAGGAGAATGATGTGATTGACATGACCCATTCCGTTAGCCTAGCACATGATCGTTTAGTATGTTGCTATTGCTTTCTTCATGACCTATACATGTTCCTGTAACTATGAGATTATGCAACTCCGTTTACGGAGGAACACTTTGGTGCTACCAAACGTCACAACGTAATCGGGTGATTATAAAGGAGTACTACAGGTGTCTCCAAAGGTACATGTTGGGTTGGCGATTTGAGATTAGGTTTTGTCACTCCGATTGTCGGAGAGGTATCTCTGGGCCTTCTCGGTAATACTCATCACCTAAGCCTTGCAAGCATTGTAACTAATGAGTTAGTTACGAGATGATGTATTACGGAACGAGTAAAGAGACTTGCGGTAACGAGATTGAACTAGGTATTGGATACCGACGATCGAATCTCGGGCAAGTAACATACCGATGACAAAGGGAACAAAGTATGTTGTTATGCGGTTTGACCGATAAAGATCTTCGTAGAATATGTAGGAACCAATATGGGCATCCAGGTTCCGCTATTGGTTATTGACCGAGAATAGTTCTAGGTCATGTCTACATAGTTCTCGAACCCGTAGGGTCCGCACGCTTAAGGTTTCGATGGCGGTTATATTATGAGTTTATGAGTTTTGATGTACCGAAGGAGTTCGGAGTCCCGGATGAGATCGGGGACATGACGAGGAGTCTCGAAATGGTCGAGACGTAAAGATCGATATATTGGACGACTATATTCGGAGTTCGGAAAGGTTCCGAGTGATTCGGTATTTTCGAGTACCGGGAGTTACGGGAATATGGGGAAGAGTATTGGCCTTAATGGGCCTTAGTGGGAAGGAGCGAGGAGGTGGCGTGCGCCTCCCAAGCCCAGTCCGAATTGGACAAGGGGTTTGGGCGCAGCCCACCTCTCCTTCCTTCTCCACTTCCCCCTTTCCCCTTCTCCTAGTTGGACTAGGAAGAAGGAGTCCTACTCCCGGTGGGAGTAGGACTCCCCTTGGCGCGCCTCCTCCTAGGCCGCCACCTCCTCCTTGCTCCTTTATATACGGGGCAGGGGGCACCCCATGACACAAGTTGATCTACGGATCGTTCCTTAGCCGTGTGCGGTGCCCCTCCACCATATTCCACTTCGGTCATATCGTCAGAGCTTAGGCGAAGCCCCGCGCCGGAGAAGTCATATCGTCGCGAGCTTAGGTGAAGCCCTGCGTCGGTGGAGCATCAACATCGCCTGCACGTCGTCTCGACGGAACTCATCCCGACACTTTGCTGGATCGGAGTCCGGGATCGTCATCGAGCTGAACGTGTGCAGAACTCGGAGGTGCCGTAGGTTCGGTGCTTGGATCGGTCGGATCGTGAAGACGTACGACTACATCAACCGCGTTGTTATAACGCTTCGCTTTTGGTCTACGAGGGTGCGTGACGGACACTCTCCCTCTCGTTGCTATGCCATCACCATGGTCTTGCGTGTTCGTAGGAAATTTTTGAAATTACTACGTTCCCCAACATGGTATCGAGCCTGGTTTTATGCGTTGATGTCATGTGCACGAGTAGAACACAAGTGAGTTGTGGGCGATACAAGTCATACTGCCTACCAGCATGTCATACTTTGGTTCAGCGGTATTGTGAGATGAAGCGCCCGGACCGACATTACGCAGACGCTTACGCGAGACTGGTTTCACCGCCCGAGCACTCGTTGCTTAAAGGTGACCGCGGTGTCTGTCTCTCTCACTTTAGTTGAACCGAGTATGACTACGCCCGGTCCTTGAGAATGTTAAAACGGAGTCTATTTGACAAACTATCGTTGTGGTTTTGATGCGTAGGTAAGAACGGTTCTTGCTCAGCCCGTAGCAGCCACGTAAAACTTGCAACAACAAAGTAGAGGACGCCTAACTTGTTTTTGCAGGGCATGTTGTGATGTGATATGGTCAAGACGTGATGCTATATTTTATTGTATGAGATGATCATGTTTTGTAACCGAGTTATCGGCAATCTGGCAGGAGCCATATGGTTGTCGCTTTATTGTATGAAATGCAACGCCATGTAATTGCTTTACTTTATCACTAAGGAGTAGCGATAGTCGTAGAAGCAATAGTTGGCGAGACGACAACGATGCTACGATGGAGATCAAGGTGTCGCGCCGGTGGCGATGGTGATCATGACGGTGCTTGGCGATGGAGATCACAAGCACAAGATGATGATGACCATATCATATCACTTATATTGATTGCATGTGATGTTTATCCTTTATGCATCTTATCTTGCTTTGATTGACGGTAGCATTATAAGATGATCTCTCGCTAAAATTATCAAGAAGTGTTCTCCACGAGTATGCACCGTTGCCAAAGTTAAGTAGTACCCAGACACCACGTGATGATCGGGTGTGATAAGTTCTCGTCCATCTACAACGGGTGCAAAACAGTTGCACGCGCTGAATACTCAAAGTTAAACTTGACGAGCCTAGCATATAACAGATATGGCCTCGAACACGGAGACCGAAGGTCGAACGTGAATCATATAGTAGATATGATCAACATAGTGATGTTCACCATTGAAACTACTCCATCTCACGTGATGATCGGACATGGTTTAGTTGATTTGGATCACGTAATCACTTAGATGACTAGAGAGATGTCTATCTAAGTGGGAGTTCTTAAGTAATATGATTAATTGAACTTTAATTTATCATGAACTTAGTCTGGTAGTATTTTGCAAATTATGTTGTAGATCAATAGCTCGCGTTGTTGCTTCCCTATGTTTTCATATGTGTTCCTAGAGAAAATTGTATTGAAAGATGTTAGTAGCAATGATGCGGATTGGATCCGTGATCCGAGGTTTATCCTCATTGCTGCGCAGAAGAATTATGTCCTTAATGCACCGCTAGGTGACAGACCTATTGCAGGAGCAGATGCGACGTTATGAACGTTTGGCTAGCTCAATATGAGCGATCTGACGTTATGAGCGTTTGGCTAGCTCAATATGATGACTACTTGATAGTTTAGTGCACCATGCTTAAACGGCTTAGAATCGGGACTTCAAAGACGTTTTGAACGTCATGGACCATATGAGATGTTCCAGGAATTGAAGTTAATATTTCAAGCAAATACCGTGTTGAGAGATATGAAGTCTCCAACAAGTTCTATAGCTAAAAGATGGAGGAGAATCGCTCAACTAGTGAGCATGTGCTCAGATTGTCTGAGTACTTCAATCGCTTGAATCAAGTGGGAGTTAATCTTCCAGATAAGATAGTGATTGACAGAATTCTCTAGTCACCATCACTAAGTTAGTAGAACTTCGTGATGAACTATAGTATGCAAGGGATGACGAAAAAGATTCTCGAGCTCTTCGCGATGCTAAAATCGGCGAAGGTAGAAATCAAGAAAAACATCAAGTGTTGATGGTTGACAAGACCACTAGTCTCAAGGAAAAGGGCAAAGGGAAGAAGGGGAACTTCAAGAAGAACGGCAAGCAAGTTGCTACTCGAGTGAAGAAGCCCAAGTCTGACCTAAGCACGAGACTAAGTGCTTTTGCGACAATGGAACTGGTCCTTTGAAGCGGAGCTACCCCAAGTATTTGGCGGATAAGAAGGATGGCAAAGTGAACAAAGGTATATTTGATATACAGATTATTGATGTGTATTTTACTAGTGTTCGTAGTAACCCCTCGGTATTTGATACTGGTTCAGTTGCTAAGAGTAGTAACTCAAACAGGAGTTGCGAATGAGCGAAACTAGTTGAAGGGAAGTGACGATGAGTGTTGGAAATAGTTCCAAGATTGATATGATCATCATCACACACTCCCTATATTTTCGAGATTAGTGTTAAAAGCCAAATAAATGTTATTTAGCGTTTGCGTTGAGCATGAATATGATTTGATCATGTTTATTGCGATATGGTTATTCATTTGAAGTTAAAGAATAATTGTTATTCTGTTTACATGAATAAGACCTTCAATGGTTATGCACCCAATGAAAATAGTTTGTTGGATCTCGATCGTAATGATACACATATTCATAATATTGATGCCAAAAGATGCAAAGTTAATAATGATAGTGCAACTTATTTGTGGTAATTGCCGTTTAGGTCATATTGGTGTAAAACGCATGAAGAAACTCCATGTTGATGGACTTTCGGAATCACTTGGTTATGAATCATTTGATGCTTGCGAACCGTGCCGTTTGGGCAAGATGACTAAAACTCCGTTCTCGGAACAATGGAACAAGCTCTTGACTTATTGAAAATAATACATACCGATGTATGCGATCCAATGAGTGTTGATGCTCGTGGCAAGTATCGTTATTTTCGACCTTCACAAGATGATTTGAGCAGATATGGGTATATCTACTTGATGAAACATAAGTCTGAAATAGTTGAAAGGTTCAAAGAATTTCAGAGTGAAGTGGAAAATCATCGTAACAAGAAAATAAAGTTTCGCGATCTGATCGTGGAGATGAATATTTGAGTTCTGAGTTTGGTCTTCAATGAAAACAATGTGGAATAGTTTCACAGCTCACGCCACTGGAACACCACAACGTTATGGTGTGTCCGAACGTCAGAATCGTACTTTATTATGATATGGTGCGATCTATGATGTATCTTACCGATTTACCACTATCGTTTTGGGGTTATGCATTAGAGACAGCTGCATTCACGTTTAATAGGGCACCATCTAAATCCGTTGAGATGACACCGTATGAACTATGGTTTAACAATAAACCTAAGCTGTCGTTTCTTAAAGTTTGGAGTTGTGATGCTTATGTGAAAAAGTTTTCAACCGATAAGCTCGAACCCAAATCGAGAATGCGTCTTCATAGAATACCCAAAGGTAACTATTGGGTACACCTTCTATCACAGATCCGAAGGCAAGTTATTTGTTGCTAAGATGGATCCTTTCTAGAGAAGAAGTTTCTCTCGAAAGAAGTGAGTGGGAGGAAAGTAGAACTTGATGAGGTAATTGTACCTTCTCCCTTATTGGAAAGTAGTTCATCACAGAATCAGTTCGATGATTCCTACACCAATTAGTGAGGAAGTTAATGATGATAATCATGAAACTTCAGATCAAGTTGCTACCAAACCTCGTAGGTCTTCGAGTAAGATCCGCACCAGTGGTACGGTAATCCTATTCTAGAAGTCATGTTACTAGACCATGATGAACCTACGAACTATGAGGAAGCGATGATGAGCCCAGATTCGCGAAATGGCTTGAGGCCATGAAATCTGAGATAGGATCCATGTATGAGAACAAAGTATGGACTTTGATTGACTTGCTCTATGATCAGCAAGCCATGTTAAATAAATGGATCTTCAAGAGGAAGATGGACACTGATAGTAGTGTTACTATCTACAAAGCTAGACTTGTCGAAAAAAGGTTTTAGACAAAGTTCAAGATGTTGAATACAATGAGATTTTCTCACTTGTATCGATGCTTAAAAGTCTGTCCGAATCATGTTAGCAATTGCCACATTTTATGAAATCTGGCAAATGGATGTCAAAACTGCATTCCTTAATGGTTTTCTTAAAGAAGAGTTGTATATGATGCAACCAGAAGGTTTTGTCAATCCTAAAAGAGCTAACAAAATGCGCAAACTCCAGCGATCCATCTATGGACTGGTGCAAGCATCTCGGAGTTGGAATAAACGCTTTGATAGTGTGATCAAAGCATATGGTTTTATACAGACTTTTGGAGAAGCCTGTATTTACAAGAAAGTGAGTGGGAGCACTACTGACATTTCGATAAGTATATGTGAATGACATGTTGTTGATCGGAAATAATGTAGAATTATTCGCAAAGCATAAAGGAGTATTTGAAAGAAGTTTTTCAAAGAAGGACCTCGGTGAAGCTGCTTACATATTGAGCATCAAGATCTATAGAGATAGATCAAGACGCTTGATAAGTTTTTCAATAAATATATACCTTGTCAAGATTTTGAAGTAGTTCAAAATGGAGCGATCAAAGAAAAGTTCTTGCCTGTGTTGCAAAGGTGTGAAATTGAGTAAGACTCAAATCCCGACCACGGCAGAAAATAGAAAAGAGAATGAAAGTCATTCCCTATGCCTCGGTCATAGGTTCTATAAAGTATGCTATGCTATGTACTGGACCTATTGTATACCTTGCTCTGAATTTGGCAAGGAGTACAATGGTGATCTAGGAGTAGATCATGGACATTGGTCAAGAACATCCTTAGTGAGGACTAAGGAAATATTTCTCGATTATGGAGGTGATAAAAAGCCCGTCGTAAAGAGTTACATCGATGCAAGCATTTTACACTGATCCAGATGACTCTAAGTCTCAATCTGGATACATATTAAAAGTGGGAGCAATTAGCTAGAGTAGCTCCGTGCGAGCATTGTAGACATAGAATATTTGCAAAATAGATACGGCTCGAATGTGAGCAGACCGTTGACTAAGCTTCTCTCACGAGCAAAACATGATCATACCTTAGCACTCTTTGGGTGTTAATCACATAGCGATGTGAACTAGATTATTGACTCTAGTAAACCCTTTGGGTGTTGGTCACATGACGATGTGAACTATGGGTGTTAATCACATACAGATGTCAATATTAGTGTTGAATCACATGATGATGTGAACTAGATTATTGACTCTAGTGCAAGTGGGAGACTGAAGGAAATATGCCCTAGAGGCAATAATAAAGTTATTATTTATTTCCTTATTTCATGATAAATGTTTATTATTCATGCTAGAATTGTATTAACCGGAAACATAATACATGTGTGAATACATAGACAAACATAGTGTCACTAGTATGCCTCTACTTGACTAGCTCGTTGAATCAAAGATGGTTAAGTTTCCTAGCCATAGACATGAGTTGTCATTTGATTAACGGGATCACATCATTAGGAGAATGATGTGATTGACATGACCCATTCCGTTAGCCTAGCACATGATCGTTTAGTATGTTGCTATTGCTTTCTTCATGACCTATACATGTTCCTGTAACTATGAGATTATGCAACTCCGTTTACGGAGGAACACTTTGGTGCTACCAAGCGTCACAACGTAATCTGGGTGATTATAAAGGAGTACTACAGGTGTCTCCAAAGGTACATGTTGGGTTGGCGTATTTGAGATTAGGTTTTGTCACTCCGATTGTCGGAGAGGTATCTCTGGCCTTCTCGGTAATACTCATCACCTAAGCCTTGCAAGCATTGTAACTAATGAGTTAGTTACGAGATGATGTATTACGGAACGAGTAAAGAGACTTGCGTAACGAGATTGAACTAGGTATTGGATACCGACGATCGAATCTCGGGCAAGTAACATACCGATGACAAAGGGAACAAAGTATGTTGTTATGCGGTTTGACCGATAAAGATCTTCAGTAGAATATGTAGGAACCAATATGGGCATCCAGGTTCCGCTATTGGTTATTGACCGAGAATAGTTCTAGGTCATGTCTACATAGTTCTCGAACCCGTAGGGTCCGCACGCTTAAGGTTTCGATGATGGTTATATTATGAGTTTATGAGTTTTGATGTACCGAAGGAGTTGAGTCCCGGATGAGATCGGGGACATGACGAGGAGTCTCGAAATGGTCGAGGCGTAAAGATCGATATATTGGACGACTATATTCGGAGTTCGGAAAGGTTCGAGTGATTCGGTATTTTTGAGTACCGGGAGTTACGGGAATACGGGGAAGAGTATTGGGCCATAATGGGCCTTAGTGGGAAGGAGCCAGGAGGGCGCGCGCCTCCCAAGCCCAGTCCGAATTGGACAAGGGGTTTGGGCGCAGCCCACCTCTCCTTCCTTCTCCACTTCCCCCTTTCCCCCTTCTCCTAGTTGGAATAGGAAAGAAGGAGTCCTACTCGGTGGGAGTAGGACTCCCCTTGCGCGCCCTCCTCCTAGGCCGCCACCTCCTCCTTGCTCCTTTATATACGGGGCAGGGGGCACCCCATGACACAAGTTGATCTACGGATCGTTCCTTAGCCGTGTCGGTGCCCCTCCACCATATTCCACTTGGTCATATCGTCGAGAGCTTAGGCGAAGCCTGCGCGGAGAAGTCATATCGTCGCGGAGCTTAGGTGAAGCCCTGCGTCGGTGGAGCATCAACATCGTCCCACGCCGTCGTCTTGTGGAACTCATCCCGACACTTTGCTGGATCGAGTCCGGGATCGTCATCGAGCTGAGCGTGTGCAGAACTCGGAGGTGCCGTGACGTTCGGTGCTTGGATCGGTCGGATCGTGAAGGCGTCGACTACATCAACAGCGTTGTTATAACGCTTCCGCTTTTGGTCTCACGAGTGTACGGGCGGACACTCTCCCTCTCGTTGCTATGCCATCACCATGGTCTTGCGTGTTCGTAGGAAAATTTTTGAAATTACTCGTTCCCCAACAGTGGTATCGAGCCTGGTTTTATGCGTTGATGTCATGTGCACGAGTAGAACACAAGTGAGTTGTGGGCGATACAAGTCATACTGCCTACCAGCATGTCATACTTTGGTTCAGCGGTATTGTGAGATGAAGCGGCCGGACCGACATTACGCAGACGCTTACGCGAGACTGGTTTCACCGCCCGAGCACTCGTTGCTTAAAGGTGACCGGCGGGTGTCTGTCTCTCACTTTAGTTGAACCGAGTATGACTACGCCCGGTCCTTGAGAATGTTAAAACGAGTCTATTTGACAAACTATCGTTGTGGTTTTGATGCGAGGTAAGAACGGTTCTTGCTCAGCCCGTAGCAGCCACGTAAAACTTGCAACAACAAAGTAGAGGACGTCTAACTTGTTTTTGCAGGGCATGTTGTGATGTGATATGGTCAAGGCGTGATGCTATATTTTATTGTATGAGATGATCATGTTTTGTAACCGAGTTATCGGCATGGCTGGCAGGAGCCATATGGTTGTCGCTTTATTGTATGAAATACAAGCGCCATGTAATTGCTTTACTTTATCACTAAGGAGTAGCGATAGTCGTAGAAGCAATAGTTGGCGAGACGACAACGATGCTACGATGGAGATCAAGGTGTCGCGCCGGTGGCGATGGTGATCATGACGGTGCTTGGCGATGGAGATCACAAGCACAAGATGATGATGACCATATCATATCACTTATATTGATTGCATGTGATGTTTATCCTTTATGCATCTTATCTTGCTTTGATTGACGGTAGCATTATAAGATGATCTCTCACTAAAATTATCAAGAAGTGTTCTCCACGAGTATGCACCGTTGCCAAAGTTCAGTAGTACCCGGACACCACGTGATGATCGGGTGTGATAAGTTCTCGTCCATCTACAACGGTGCAAAACAGTTGCACGCGGAATACTCAGGTTAAACTTGACGAGCCTAGCATATAACAGATATGGCCTCGAACACGGAGACCGAAAGGTCGAACGTGAATCATATAGTAGATATGATCAACATAGTGATGTTCACCATTGAAACTACTCCATCTCACGTGATGATCGGACATGGTTTAGTTGATTTGGATCACGTAATCACTTAGATGACTAGAGAGATGTCTATCTAAGTGGGAGTTCTTAAGTAATATGATTAATTGAACTTTAATTTATCATGAACTTAGTCTGGTAGTATTTTGCAAATTATGTTGTAGATCAATAGCTCGCGTTGTTGCTTCCCTATGTTTTCATATGTGTTCCTAGAAAATTGTATTGAAAGATGTTAGTAGCAATGATGCGGATTGGATCCGTGATCTGAGGTTTATCCTCATTGCTGCGCAGAAGAATTATGTCCTTAATGCACCGCTAGGTGACGGACCTATTGCAGGAGCAGATGGGACGTTATGAGCGTTTGGCTAGCTCAATATGAGCAGATCTGAGGCGTTATGAGCGTTTGGCTAGCTCAATATGATGACTACTTGATAGTTTAGTGCACCATGCTTAAACGGCTTAGAATCGGGACTTCAAAGGCGTTTTGAGCGTCATGGACCATATGAGATGTTCCAGGAATTGAAGTTAATATTTCAAGCAAATACCGTGTTGAGAGATATGAAGTCTCCAACAAGTTCTATAGCTAAAAGATGGAGGAGAATCGCTCAACTAGTGAGCATGTGCTCAGATTTCCGAGTACTTCAATCGCTTGAATCAAGTGGGAGTTAATCTTCCGGATAAGATAGTGATTGACAGAATTCTCTAGTCACCATCACTAAGTTAGTAGAACTTCGTGATGAACTATAGTATGCAAGGGATGACGAAAAAGATTCTCGAGCTCTTCGCGATGCTAAAATCGCGAAGGTAGAAATCAAGAAAAACATCAAGTGTTGATGGTTGACAAGACCACTAGTCTCAAGGAAAAGGCAAAGGGAAGAAGGGAACTTCAAGAAGAGCGGCAAGCAAGTTGCTACTCGGTGAAGAAGCCCAAGTCCGGACCTAAGCACGAGACTAAGTGCTTTTGCGACAATGGAACTGGTCTTTGAAGCGGAGCTACCCCAAGTATTTGGCGGATAAGAAGGATGGCAAAGTGAACAAAGGTATATTTGATATACAGATTATTGATGTGTATTTTACTAGTGTTATAGTAACCCTCGGTATTTGATCTTGGTTCGGTTGCTAAGAGTAGTAACTCAAACAGGAGTTGCAGAATGAAGCAGAAACTAGTTGAAGGGAAGTGACGATGAGTGTTGGAAATAGTTCCAAGATTGATATGATCATCATCACACACTCCCTATATTTTCGAGATTAGTGTTAAAAGCCAAATAAATGTTATTTAGCGTTTGCGTTGAGCATGAATATGATTTGATCATGTTTATTGCGATATGGTTATTCATTTGAAGTTAAAGAATAATTGTTATTCTGTTTACATGAATAAGACCTTCAATGGTTATGCACCCAATGAAAATAGTTTGTTGGATCTCGATCGTAATGATACACATATTCATAATATTGATGCCAAAAGATGCAAAGTTAATAATGATAGTGCAACTTATTTGTGGCAATTGCCGTTTAGGTCATATTGGTGTAAAACGCATGAAGAAACTCCATCTTGATGGACTTTCGGAATCACTTGGTTATGAATCATTTGATGCTTGCGAACCGTGCCGCTTTGGGCAAGATGACTAAAACTCCGTTCTCGGAACAATGGAACAAGCTCTTGACTTATTGAAAATAATACATACCGATGTATGCGATCCAATGAGTGTTGATGCTCGTGGCAAGTATCGTTATTTTCGACCTTCACAAGATGATTTGAGCAGATATGGGTATATCTACTTGATGAAACATAAGTCTGAAATAGTTGAAAGGTTCAAAGAATTTCAGAGTGAAGTGGAAAATCATCGTAACAAGAAAATAAAGTTTCTGCGATCTGATCGTGGAGATGAATATTTGAGTTCTGAGTTTGGTCTTCAATGAAAACAATGTGGAATAGTTTCACAGCTCACGCCACTGGAACACCACAACGTTATGGTGTGTCCGAACGTCAGTAACCGTACTTTATTATGATATGGTGCGATCTATGATGTATCTTACCGATTTACCACTATCGTTTTGGGGTTATGCATTAGAGACAGCTGCATTCACGTTTAATAGGGCACCATCTAAATCCGTTGAGATGACACCGTATGAACTATGGTTTAACGATAAACCTAAGCTGTCGTTTCTTAAAAGTTTGGAGTTGTGATGCTTATGTGAAAAAGTTTTCAACCGATAAGCTCGAACCCAAATCGGAGAATGCGTCTTCATAGAATACCCAAAGGTAACTATTGGGTACACCTTCTATCACAGATCCGAAGGCAAGTTATTTGTTGCTAAGATGGATCCTTTCTAGAGAAGAAGTTTCTCTCGAAAGAAGTGAGTGGGAGGAAAGTAGAACTTGATGAGGTAATTGTACCTTCTCCCTTATTGGAAAGTAGTTCATCACAGAATCAGTTCGGTGATTCCTACACCAATTAGTGAGGAAGTTAATGATGATGATCATGAAACTTCAGATCAAGTTGCTACCAAACCTCGTAGGTCTTCGAGTAAGATCCGCACTGAGTGATACGGTAATCCTATTCTAGAAGTCATGTTACTAGACCATGATGAACCTACGAACTATGAGGAAGCGATGATGAGCCCAGATTCGCGAAATGGCTTGAGGCCATGAAATCTGAGATAGGATCCATGTATGAGAACAAAGTATGGACTTTGATTGACTTGCTCTATGATCAGCAAGCCATGTTAAATAAATGGATCTTCAAGAGGAAGATGGACACGATAGTAGTGTTACTATCTACAAAGCTAGACTTGTCGAAAAAGGTTTTAGACAAAGTTCAAGATGTTGAATACAATGAGATTTTCTCACTTGTATCGATGCTTAAAAGTCTGTCCGAATCATGTTAGCAATTGCCACATTTTATGAAATCGGCAAATGGATGTCAAAACTGCATTCCTTAATGGTTTTCTTAAAGAAGAGTTGTATATGATGCAACAGAAGGTTTTGTCAATCCTAAAAGAGCTAACAAAATGTGCAAACTCCAATGATCCATCTATGGACTGGTGCAAGCATCTCGGAGTTGGAATAAGCGCTTTGATAGTGTGATCAAAGCATATGGTTTTATCTGAGACTTTTGGAGAAGCCTGTATTTACAAGAAAGTGAGTGGGAGCACTACAGCATTTCGATAAGTATATGTGAATGACATATTGTTGATCGGAAATAATGTAGAATTATTACGCAAAGCATAAAGGAGTATTTGAAAGAAGTTTTTCAAAGAAGGACCTCGGTGAAGCTGCTTACATATTGAGCATCAAGATCTATAGAGATAGATCAAGGCGCTTGATAAGTTTTTCAATAAATATATACCTTGTCAAGATTTTGAAGTAGTTCAAAATGGAGCAGTCAAAGAAAAGTTCTTGCCTGTGTTGCAAAGGTGTGAAATTGAGTAAGACTCAAATCCCGACCACGGCAGAAAATAGAAAAGAGAATGAAAGTCATTCCTATGCCTCATCATAGGTTCTATAAAGTATGCTATGCTATGTACTGGACCTATTGTATACCTTGCTCTGAATTTGGCAAGGGAGTACAATGGTGATCTAGGAGTAGATCATTGGACATTGGTCAAGAACATCCTTAGTGAGGACTAAGGAAATATTTCTCGATTATGGAGGTGATAAAAAGCCCGTCGTAAAGAGTTACATCGATGCAAGCATTTTACACTGATCAGATGACTCTAAGTCTCAATCTGGATACATATTGAAAGTGGGAGCAATTAGCTAGAGTAGCTCCGTGCGAGCATTGTAGACATAGAATATTTGCAAAATAGATACGGCTCACGAATGTGCAGACCCGTTGACTAAGCTTCTCTCACGAGCAAAACATGATCATACCTTAGCACTCTTTGGGTGTTAATCACATAGCGATGTGAACTAGATTATTGACTCTAGTAAACCCTTTGGGTGTTGGTCACATGACGATGTGAACTATGGGTGTTAATCACATACAGATGTCAATATTAGTGTTGAATCACATGATGATGTGAACTAGATTATTGACTCTAGTGCAAGTGGGAGACTGAAGGAAATATGCCCTAGAGGCAATAATAAAGTTATTATTTATTTCCTTATTTCATGATAAATGTTTATTATTCATGCTAGAATTGTATTAACCGGAAACATAATACATGTGTGAATACATAGACAAACATAGTGTCACTAGTATGCCTCTACTTGACTAGCTCGTTGAATCAAAGATGGTTAAGTTTCCTAGCCATAGACATGAGTTGTCATTTGATTAACGGGATCACATCATTAGGAGAATGATGTGATTGACATGACCCATTCCGTTAGCCTAGCACATGATCGTTTAGTATGTTGCTATTGCTTTCTTCATGACCTATACATGTTCCGTAACTATGAGATTATGCAACTCCGTTTACGGAGGAACACTTTGGTGCTACCAAGCGTCACTGGCGTGAATGGGTGATTATAAAGGAGTACTACAGGTGTCTCCAAAGGTACATGTTGGGTTGGCGTATTTGAGATTAGGTTTTGTCACTCCGATTGTCGGAGAGGTATCTCTGGGCCTTCTCGGTAATACTCATCACCTAAGCCTTGCAAGCATTGTAACTAATGAGTTAGTTACGAGATGATGTATTACGGAGCGAGTAAAGAGACTTGCCGTAACGAGATTGAACTAGGTATTGGATACCGACGATCGAATCTCGGGCAAGTAACATACCGATGACAAAGGGAACAAAGTATGTTGTTATGCGGTTTGACCGATAAAGATCTTCGTAGAATATGTAGGAACCAATATGGGCATCCAGGTTCCGCTATTGGTTATTGACCGAGAATAGTTCTAGGTCATGTCTACATAGTTCTCGAACCCGTAGGGTCCGCACGCTTAAGGTTTCGATGATGCGGTTATATTATGAGTTTATGAGTTTTGATGTACCGAAGGAGTTGAGTCCCAGATGAGATCGGGGACATGACGAGGAGTCTCGAAATGGTCGAGACGTAAAGATCGATATATTGGACGACTATATTCGGAGTTCGGAAAGGTTCCGAGTGATTCGGGTATTTTTCGGAGTACCGGGGAGTTACGGGAATACGGGGAAGAGTATTGGGCCTTAATGGGCCTTAGTGGGAAGGAGCCGGGAGGTGGCGTGCGCCCTCCCAAGCCCAGTCCGAATTGGACAAGGGGTTTGGGCGCAGCCCACCTCTCCTTCCTTCTCCACTTCCCCCTTCCCCCTTCTCCTAGTTGGAATAGGAAAGAAGGAGTCCTACTCCCGGTGGGAGTAGGACTCCCCTTGGCGCGCCCTCCTCCTAGGCCGGCCACCTCCTCCCTTGCTCCTTTATATACGGGGGCAGGGGGGCACCCCATGACACAAGTTGATCTACGGATCGTTCCTTAGCCGTGTGCGGTGCCCCCCTCCACCATATTCCACTTCGGTCATATCGTCGTAGAGCTTAGGCGAAGCCCTGCGCCGGAGAAGTCATATCGTCGCGGAGCTTAGGTGAAGCCCTGCGTCGGTGGAGCATCAACATCGTCCACCACGCCGTCGTCTTGTGGAACTCATCCCGACACTTTGCTGGATCGGAGTCCGGGATCGTCATCGAGCTGAGCGTGTGCAGAACTCGGAGGTGCCGTGACGTTCGGTGCTTGGATCGGTCGGATCGTGAAGACGCGTCGACTACATCAACAGCGTTGTTATAACGCTTCGCTTTTGGTCTACGAGGGTACGTAGACGGACACTCTCCCCTCTCGTTGCTATGCCATCACCATGGTCTTGCGTGTTCGTAGGAAATTTTTTGAAATTACTACGTTCCCCAACACTCCTGTCAGGGAGAGAGACCTCAACGAGTTTTGCACGTCGCCAAAGGGCGAGTGCTAAAAGATATCCGTGGAGGTCAACTCCATGATCGGTGCCCAATCAGATTCGATAGGCATGAACGCAGGTGAAGGAAATATGCCCTAGAGGCAATAATAAAGTTATTATTTATTTCCTCATATCATGATAAATGTTTATTATTCATGCTAGAATTGTATTAACCGGAAACATGATACATGTGTGAATACATAGACAAACATATAGTCACTAGTATGCCTCTACTTGACTAGCTCATTAATCAAAGATGGTTATGTTTCCTAACCATAGACACGTGTTGTTATTTGATTTATGGGATCACATCATTAGGAGAATGATGTGATTGACATGACCCATTCCGTTAGCCTAGCACTTGATCGTTTAGTATATTGCTATTGCTTTCTTCATGACTTATACATGTTCCGTAACTATGAGATTATGCAACTCCGTTTACGGAGGAACACTTTAGGTGCTACCAAGCGTCTGGCGAATGGGTGATTATAAAGGAGTACTACAGGTGTCTCCAAAGGTACATGTTGGGTTGGCGTATTTGAGATTAGGTTTTGTCACTCCGATTGTCGGAGAGGTATCTCTGGGCCCTCTCGGTAATACACATCACATAAGCCTTGCAAGCATTGCAACTAATAAGTTAGTTGAGAGATGATGTATTACGGAACGAGTAAAGAGACTTGCCGTACGAGATTGAACTAGGTATTGGATACCGACGATCGAATCTCGGGCAAGTAACATACCGATGACAAAGGGAACAACGTATGTCGTTATGCGGTTTGACCGATAAAGATCTTAAGTAGAATATGTAGGAACCAATATGGGCATCCAGGTTCCGCTATTGGTTATTGACCGAGAATAGTTCTAGGTCATGTCTACATAGTTCTCGAACCCGTAGGGTCCGCACGCTTAACGTTACGATGACAGTTTTATTATGAGTTTATACGTTTTGATGTACGAAGTTTGTTGAGTCCGGATGTGATCACGGACATGACGAGGAGTCTCGAAATGGTCGAGACATAAAGATTGATATATTGGAAGCCTATATTTGGATATCGGAATGGTTCCGGGTGAAATCGGATTTTACGGAACACCGGGGTTACGGAACCCTCCGGGGATAATGGGCCTTAGTGGGCCATGAGGGAGAAGAGGAGGGCGGCCGGGGCAGGGCGCGCCCCCTCCCCTAGTCCGAATAGGACAAGGAGAGGCGCCCCTTCCTCTTTCCCTCCCCTTTCCTTCTCCAACAAGGCAAGAAGGGAGTCCTACTCCGGTGGGAGTAGGACTCCTCAGCGCACCCCTTGGGGCGGCCGCACCTCCCTCCCTCCTTTATATACGGGGAGGGGAGCACCTGGACGAAGTTGATCTACGGATCGTTCCTTAGCCGTGTGCGGTGCCCCCTCCACCATATTCCACCTCGGTCATATCGTCGCGGAGTTTAGGCGAAGCCCTGCGCCGATAGAGCATCATCATCGTCCCACCGCCGTCGTCTTGTGGAACTCATCCCCGACGCTTTGCTGGATCGGAGCCCGGGATCGTCATCGAGCTGAGCGTGTGCTGAACTCGGAGGTGCCGTGACGTTCGGTACTTGGATCGGTCGGATCGTGAAGGCGTCGACTACATCAACCGCGTTGTCATAACGCTTCGCCACGGTCTCACGAGTGCGTGGATAATACTCTCCCTCTCGTTGCTATGCCATCACCATGATCTTGCGTGTGCATAGGAAATTTTTGAAATTACTCGTTCCCCAACGGTGGCATCCGAGCCTGGTTTTATGCGTTGATGTTATATGCACGAGTAGAACACAAGTGAGTTGTGGGCGATACAAGTCATCTTGCTTACCAGCATGTCATACTTTGGTTGGCGGTATTGTGAGATGAAGCGGCCCGGACCGACATTACGCGTACGCTTACGCGAGACTGGTTTCACCGCTGCGAGCACTCGTTTCTTAAAGGTGACTGGCGGGTGTCTGTCTCTCTCACTTTAATTGAACCGAGTGTGGCTACGCCCGGTCCTTGCGAAGGTTAAAACAGCACCAACTTGACAAACTATCGTTGTGGTTTTGATGCGTAGGTAAGAACGGTTCTTGCTCAGCCCGTAGCAGCCACGTAAAACTTGCAACAACAAAGTAGAGGACGTCTATCTTGTTTTTGCAGGGCATGTTGTGATGTGATATGGTCAAGACGTGATGCTATATTTTATTGTATGAGATGATCATGTTTTGTAACCGAGTTATCGGCAATGGCAGGAGCCATATGGTTGTCGCTTTATTGTATGAAATGCAAGCGCCATGTAATTGCTTTACTTTATCACTAAGCGGTAGCGATAGTCGAGAAGCAATAGTTGGTGAGGCGACAACGATGCTACGACGGAGATCAAGGTGTCGCTACCGGTGACGATGGTGATCACGACGGTGCTTCGAGATGGAGATCACAAGCACAAGATGATGATGGCCATATCATATCACTTATATTGATTGCATGTGATGTTTATCCTTTATGCATCTTATCTTGCTTTGATTGACGGTAGCATTTTAAGATGATCTCTCACTAAAATTATCAAGGCGTGTTCTCCCCGAGTATGCACCGTTGCCAAAGTTCGTCGTGCCCGGACACCACGTGATGATCGGGTGTGATAAGCTCTCGTCCATCTACAACGGGTGCAAGCCAGTTTTGCACACGCAGAATACTCGAGTTAAACTTGACGAGCCTAGCATATGCAGATATGGCCTCGGAACACGGAGACCGAAAGGTCGAGCGTGAATCATATAGTAGATATGATCACCATAGTGATGTTCACCATTGAAAACTACTCCATCTCACGTGATGATCTGTTATGGTTTAGTTGATTTGGATCACGTGATCACTTAGATGACTAGAGAGATGTCTGTCTAAGTGGGAGTTCTTAAGTAATATGATTAATTGAACTTAAATTTATCATGAACTTAGTACCTGATAGTATTTTGATTATCTATGTTTGTAGATAGATGGCTCGTGTTGTTGTTCCGTTGAATTTTAGTGCGTTCCTTGAGAAAGCAAAGTTGAAATATGATGGTAGCAATTACACGGACTGGGTCCGTAACTTGAGGATTATCCTCATTGCTGCACAGAAGAATTAAATCCTGGAAGCACCGCTGGGTGCCGAACTCTGCTGAGAACAACGCCGAAGTTGTGAGCGTCTGGCGAGCAAAGTGATGACTACTCTATAGTTCGATTGTGCCATGCTTTACGGCTTAGAACCGGGTCTTCAACGACGTTTTGAGCGTCATGGAGCATATGAGATGTTCCAAGAGTTGAAGTTAATATTTCAAGCAAATGCCCGGATTGAGAGATATGAAGTCTCCAATAAGTTCTATAGCTGCAAGATGGAGGAGAATAGTTACATCGGTGAGCATATACTCAAAATGCGGGTATAATAATCACTTGATTCAACTGGGAGTTAATCTTCCGGATGATAGTGTCATTGATGAGAATGCTCCAATCACGCCACCAAGCTACAAGAGCTTCGTGATGAACTATAATATGCAAGGGATGAACAAAACAATTCCGAGCTCTTCGCAATGCTAAAAGCTGCGGAGGTAGAAATCAAGAAGGAGCATCAAGTGTCGATGGTCAACAAGACCACTAGTTTCAAGAAAAGGGCAAAGGGAAGAAGAAGGGAACTTCAAAAGAACAGCAAGCAAGTTGCTGCTCAAGAGACCCAAGTCTGGACCTAAGCACAAACCGAGTGTTTCTACCGCAAGCAAACTGGTCCTTTGAAGCGGAACTGCCCCAAGTATTTGGCGGATAAGAAGGATGGCAAGGTGAACAAAGGTATATGTGATATACATGTTATTGATGTGTACCTTACTAGAGCTCGTAGTAGCACTTGGGTATTTGATATCTGGTTACATTGCTAATATTTGCAACTCAAAAGCAGGGACTACGGAATAAGCGAGCACTGGCAAAGGACGAGGTGACGATGCGCGTGGGAAACGGTTCCAAAGTCGATGTGATCGCGGTCGGCACGCTACCTCTACATCTACCTTCGGGATTAGTTTTAGACCTAAATAATTGTTATTTGGTGCCAGCGTTGAGCATGAACATTATATCTGGATCTTGTTTGATGCAAGACGGTTATTCATTTAAATCAGAGAATAATGGTTCTTCTATTTATTTGAGTAATATCTTTTATGGTCATGCACCCTTGAAGAGTGGTCTATTTTTATTAAATCTCGATAGTAGTGATACACATATTCATAATGTCGAAGCCAAAAGATGCAGAGTTAATAATGATAGTGCAACTTATTTGTGGTAATTGCCGTTTAGGTCATATCGGTGTAAAGCGCATGAAGAAACTCCATCTTGATGGACTTTTGGAACCACTTGATTATGAATCACTTGGTACTTGCGAACCGTGCCTCATAGGCAAGATGACTAAAACACCGTTCTCGGTTCTATGGAGAGAGCAACAGATTTGTTGGAAATCATACATACTGATGTATGTGGTCCGATGAATGTTGAAGCTCATGGCGGATATCGTTATTTTCTCACCTTCACAGATGATTTAAGCAGATATGGGTATATCTTCTTAATGAAGCATAAATCTGAAACATTTGAAAAGTTCAAAGAATTTCAGAGTGAAGTTGAAAATCATCGTAACAAGAAAATAAAATTTCTACGATCTGATCGTGGAGGAGAATATTTGAGTTACGAGTTTGGTCTACATTTGAAACAATGCGGAATAGTTTCACAACTAACGCCACCTGGAACACCACAGCGTAATGGTGTGTCCGAACGTCGTAATCGTACTTTACTAGATATGGTGCGGTCTATGATGTCTCTTACGATTTACCTCTATCGTTTTGGGGTTATGCTTTAGAGACGGCCACATTCACGTTAAATAGGGCACCATCAAAAATCCGTTGAGACGACTCCTTATGAACTATGGTTTGGCAAGAAACCAAAGTTGTCGTTTCTGAAAGTTTGGGGCTGCGATGCTTATGTGAAAAAACTTCAACCTGATAAGCTTGAACCCAAATCGGAAAAATGTGTCTTCATAGGATACCCAAAGGAGACAGTTGGGTACACCTTCTATCACAGATCCGAAGGCAAGACATTCGTTGCTAAGAATGGATCCTTTCTAGAGAAGGAGTTTCTGTCGAAGGAAGTGAGTGGGAGAAAAGTAGAACTTGATGAGGTAACAGTACCAGCTCCCTTATTGGAAAATGGTTCATCACAGAAATCGGTTCTGTGACACCTACACCAATTAGTGAGGAAGTTAATGATGATGATCATGAAACTTCAGATCAAGTTTCTCTTGAACTCACGAGGTCAACTAGAGTAAAATCCGCACTGAGTGGTACGGTAATCCTATTCGGAAGTCATGTTACTTGACCATGGTGAACCTACAAATTATGAAGAAGCGATGGTGAGCCCAGATTCGCAAAATGGTGGAAGCCATGAAATCTGAGATGGGATCCATGTATGAGAACAAAGTATGGACTTTGGTTGACTTGCCCGATGATCGGCAAGCCATTGAGAATAAATGGATCTTTAAGAAGAAGACTGACGCTGATGGTAATGTAACTGTCTATAAAGCTCGACTTGTTGCGAAAGGTTTTCGACAAGTTCAAGGGGTTGACTACGATGAGACTTTCTCACCCGTAGAGATGCTTAAGTCTGTCTGAATCATGTTAGCAATTGCTGCATTTTATGATTATGAAATTTGGCAAATGGATGTCAAAACTGCATTCTTGAATGGATTTCTAGAAGAAGAGTTGTATATGATGCAACCAGAAGGTTTTGTTGATCCAAAAGGATGCTAACAAAGTGTGCAAGCTCCGGCGATCAATTTATGGTCTGGTGCAAGCCTCTCGGAGTTGGAATAAACGCTTTGATAGTGTGATCAAAGCATATGGTTTTATCTGAGACTTTTGGAGAAGCATGTATTTACAAGAAAGTGAGTGGGAGCTCTGTAGCATTTCGATATTATATGTGGACGACATATTACTAATTGGAAATAATATAGAATTTCTGGATAGCATAAAAGGATACTTGAATAAAAGTTTTTCAATGAAAGACCTCGGTGAAGCTGCTTACATATTGGGCATCAAGATCTATAGAGATAGATCAAAACGCTTAATTGGACTTTCACAAAGCACATACCTTGATAAAGTTTTGAAAAAGTTCAAAATGGATCAGCAAAGAAAGGATTTTTACCGTGTTACAAGGTGTGAAATTGAGTCGGACTCAATGCCCGACCACAACAGAAGATAGAGAGAAAATGAAAGATGTTCCTATGCTTCAGCCATAGGCTCTATCATGTATGCAATGCTGTGTACCGACACTGACGTATGCTTAGCAATAAGCTTGGCAGGAAGGTACCAAAGTAATCCAGAGTGGATCATGGACAGCGGTCAAGAACATCTGAAATACCTAAAAGGACTAAGGATATGTTTCCGTATATGGAGGTGACAAAGAGCTAGTCGTAAATGGTTACGTCGATGCAAGCTTTGACACGATCCGGACGATTCTAAATCGCAAACCGGATCGTGTTTTTATTAAGCGGTGGAGCTGTCGGTTGGTGCAGTTCTAAACAAAGCGTCGTGGCGGGATCTACATGTGAAGCGGAGTACATAGCTGCTTGAAGCAGCAAATGAAGGAGTCGGATGAAAGAGTTCATTTCCGATCTAGGTGTCATACCTAGTGCATCGGGACCAATGAAGATCTTCTGTGACAATCTTGGTGCAATTGCCTTGGCAAAGGAATCCAGATTTCACAAGAGGCCAAAGCATATCAAGAGGCGCTTCAATTCCATCGGGACCAAGTCCGGTGGGAGACATAGAGATTTGCAAGATACATACGGATCTGAATGTTGCAGACCCGTTGACTAAGCCTCTTCCACGAGCAAAACATGATCAGGACCAAGACTCCATGGGTGTTAGAATCATTACTTTGTAATCTAGATTATTGACTCTAGTGCAAGTGGGAGCTGAAGGAAATATGCCCTAGAGGCAATAATAAAGTTATTATTTATTTCCTCATATCATGATAAATGTTTATTATTCATGCTAGAATTGTATTAACCGGAAACATGATACATGTGTGAATACATAGACAAACATATAGTCACTAGTATGCCTCTACTTGACTAGCTCATTAATCAAAGATGGTTATGTTTCCTAACCATAGACATGTGTTGTTATTTGATTAATGGGATCACATCATTAGGAGAATGATGTGATTGACATGACCCATTCCGTTAGCCTAGCACTTGATCGTTTAGTATATTGCTATTGCTTTCTTCATGACTTATACATGTTCCGTAACTATGAGATTATGCAACTCCGTTTACGGAGGAACACTTTGGTGCTACCAAGCGTCACAGCGTAATCTGGGTGATTATAAAGGAGTACTACAGGTGTCTCCAAAGGTACATGTTGGGTTGGCATATTTCGAGATTAGGTTTTGTCACTCCGATTGTCGAAGAGGTATCTCTGGGCCCTCTCGGTAATACACATCACATAAGCCTTGAAAGCATTGCAACTAGTAAGTTAGTTGAGAGATGATGTATTACGGAACGAGTAAAGAGACTTGCCGGTAACGAGATTTAACTAGGTATTGGATACCGACGATCGAATATCGGGCAAGTAACATACTGATGACAAAGGGAACAACGTATGTCGTTATGCGGTTTGACCGATAAAGATCTTCGTAGAATATGTAGGAACCAATATGGGCATCCAGGTTCCGCTATTGTTTATTGACCGAGAATAGTTCTAGGTCATGTCTACATAGTTCTCGAACCTGTAGGGTCCGCACGCTTAACGTTACGATGACAGTTTTATTATGAGTTTATAAGTTTTGATGTACCGAAGTTTGTTCAGAGTCCCGGATGTGATCACGGACATGACGAGGAGTCTCGAAATGGTCGAGACATAAAGATTGATATATTGGAAGCCTATATTTGGATATCGGAATGGTTCCGGGTGAAATCGGGATTTTTAGGAACACCGGGTTACGGAACCCTCCGGGGATAATGGGCCTTAGTGGGCCATGAGGGAGAAGAGGAGGGCCGGCCAGGCAGGCCGCGCGCCCCCCCCCCCCTAGTCCGAATAGGACAAGGAGGCGGCGCCCCTTCCTCTTTCCCTCCCCTTTCCTTCTCCAACAAGGCAAGAAGGGGAGTCCTACTCCGGTGGGAGTAGGACTCCTCAGCGCACCCTTTGGGGCCGGCCGCACCTCCCCTCCCTCCTTTATATACGGGGCAGGGGCACCCTGGACGAAGTTGATCTACGGATCGTTCCTTAGCCGTGCAGCGGTGCCCCCTCCACCATATTCCACCTCGGTCATATCGTCGCGGAGTTTAGGCGAAGCCTGCGCGATAGAGCATCATCATCGCCACCACGCCGTCGTCTTGTGGAACTCATCCCCGACGCTTTCTGGATCGGAGCCGGGGATCGTCATCGAGCTGAGCGTGTGCTGAACTCGGAGGTGCCGTCGTTCGGTACTTGGATCGGTCGGATCGTGAAGACGCGTCGACTACATCAACAGCGTTGTCATAACGCTTCGCCACGGTCTCACGAGTGCGTGGATAATACTCTCCCCTCTCGTTGCTATGCCATCACCATGATCTTGCGTGTGCGTAGGAATTTTTTTGAAATTACTACGTTCCCCAACAGCAGGCGGCTCGGAGCCCATGGCCGGGGATGAATCCAACGGTTCGGCAACACGGGTCTCATAGGAGGTGAAGTCAGTATTCAGCTCTATCGCCACTGAGTGTGCGGCCTCCGTGGCGGGAATAAACCTAGCGGTTAATTTGTCAAGCACAAAACCTACAACAACTAGGCTCACCTATGTGCACCAACAACTTATGCTAAGCAAGAAAAACTACTTAGGTGATAGCAAGATATAAAGAAACAATATGGTTGTCACAAAGTAAAGTGCATAAGTAAAGGGCTCGGATAAGAGATAACCGAGGCACGCGGAGACGAGATGTATCCCGAAGTTCACACCCTTGCGGATGCTAATCTCCGTTTGGAGCGGTGTGGAGGCACAATGCTCCCAAGAAGCCACTAGGGCCACCGTAATCTCCTCACGCCCTAGCACAATGCAAGATGCCGTGATTCCACTAAGGGACCCTTGAGGGCGGTCACCGAACCCGTACAAATGGCAACCCTTGGGGGCGGTCACCGAACTCGTACACTTTGGCAACCCTTGGGGGCAGTCATCGGTACCCGTCAAATTGCTCGAGGCGATCTCCACAACCTAATTGGAGACCCCGACACTTGCCCAGAGCTTTATACCACAATGATTGAGCTCCGAACACCACCAAGGTTGGGGCTACCTCCACAACTTAATTGGTGGCTCCCAGCGACACCATGTAGCTTCACCACAATGGAATATGGCTCCACGGTGACCTCAACCATCTAGGGCGCCCAAGCACCCAAGAGGAACAAGCTCAAGGGTACCAAGCACCCAAGAGTAATAAGCTTCTCAACTTGTAACTTCCACGTATCACCATGGAGAACTCAAACCGATGCACCAAATGCAATGGCAAGGGCACACGGAGTGCCCAAGTCCTTCTCTCTCAAATCCCACCGAAGCAACTAATGCTAGGGAGGAAAATGCAAGGAAGAACAAGAAGGAGAACACCAAGAACTCCAAGATCTAGATCCAAGGGGTTCCCCTCACAGAGAGGAGAAAGTGATTGGTGGAAATGTGGATCTAGATCTCCTCTCTCTTTTCCCCCCAAAACTAGCAAGAATCCATGGAGGGATTGAGAGATAGCAAGCTCGAAGAAGGTCAATAATGGGGGAAGAACACGAGCTTAAAAGGATAAGGTTGAAAGAGGAAGAAGACCCCCTTTTATAGGAGCTCCCGAATCCAACCGTTATGTGCTCAGTCCGCGCACGAGCGGTACTACCGCACAGGCGGTAGAACACGGAGAGCGGAGCAAAACAGAGGGCGAGGCAGAGCCGTATGAGCGGCACTACCGCTGGACCCAGCGGTACTACCGTTGGCCGCAGCGATACTGCCGTTTGGCCCAGCGGTACTACCGCTGGGACCGCGCACAGCGCCTACCACAAGCACAGGGAGAAGGAAGAGGGAGGAGGGCCATTGAGCGGCACTAGGGGCGGTGGTAGCCGCGGTACTACTGCACACGAGCGGTACTACCGCTCCTACTACCGCTACTACTGCCGTTGAACCCGACACGAGAAAACCACGTCTCGAGTCGAGGCGGTACCAGCGCGGAACCGGAGCCGTACTACCGCTTATGGCCATGGGCGGTACTACCGCTTATGGCGATACGTGGTACTGCCGCTCCGGCCCAGCGATACTACCGCTGGCGCCATCCTTATACCACTTCCACGAAAACAAGTATACTCCAAGGAAAACCAACTGCCAAAACTTCTGCAAATGAGCTCCGAATTGAGCAAACTCAAGCTTGTTGGATACAAGACGACGAGTAGCATCAAAATAGCGACTGGAAATAGTAAGAAGAGGCAGGGGAGGTATGCCTAACAAATAGAGGAGTGAAACCTCCAATGGAGAAGAACCGACATAACCTCCAATCATCGAAAACATCATAGAAGATGCATGTGAACTCCATTTTCGATGAACTCGAGCTTGTCAACAAGATGACCAAAAGCTCCAAAACTCACAAAGAGAAGCAAACAAGAACCAAGAAAGATGATGCAAGGATGCAATGGTTTGAGCTCTCAACGAACAATACGATCAAGCTACTCATCGAGAGCCCCCCTTGATAGTACGGCAATCGATCCTATAACCCGGTCTCCCAACTACCACCATGAGACCGGTAAAATAGAAAACCTATCCAGGGCAAACCTTTGCCTTGCACATGGTCCACTTGAGCTAGAAGATGAAATCTTGATTCCCTCAAGTTGGACCACCTTTCTTGATTGCGTTGGCTCGATGAAGACTAGTTGATTGCTCCCCCATACTCCACTATGGGTGAGCCACCCTTCTGCACATCTTCACAAGTCCATTGTCACCATAATGGATGGCAAGCTTCAAGCATTTGATCTCTTTGTGATGCTTCACTTGAACCTGCCCGCTTCACTTGAACTTGCCTGCTTCACTTGAACTTGCACACTGCAACCTAACCCCACAAAGAACTCTCACGAAGATCATGGGTTAGTACACAAAGCGTAATTGACAATGCTTACCATACCATGGGATCGCTTGATCCCTCTCGGTACATCTTCTACGCTTTGTGTGTTGATCAACTTGATTCACTCTTTGACTGAGTCTTGATCAACCTCTCACAAGACCAATCTTTTAGGTAATTCCTCTAATAGCACCTTGGTCGACACAAACTCTCCTTGAAACCAACACATGTACTCCAAGAAAATCCTATGGACAAAACCTTCAAATATAACTCAAGGCAACCATTGGTCCATAGAGATTGTCATCAATTACCAAAACCAAACATGGGGGCACCGCATGTTCTTTCAGCAGGGCAGCACCATCCACCATGGCTGAGGCAGACGCCTTAGATCCGAGAGACCACCCTCACCTGTTACCAACCGGCAACAGGCCACAAGCACGCACGCAGCCAGCCCAACAGTCGCACTAGTACCACGCCATCGCACTTAGCAACCACCAGAGACACCGACACCCATAGCTGAGACGCACGCACACACATATTCCCGAGGTCAGATCCGAGAGGAAATCTAGGTAGGGGCTTGGTCAACGACGCCAGTTCTGCTAACCTTCGGTACACCGTGATCGGGATGGCGCAGGGCCCAGCTAGGGCTCGTCTCCACCACCAAGAGCAGCCAAGGTCTGCTCATCGTCATCGCGAAGACCAGCCATGCCGCTAAAATCAAGAATCGTTGGGACGGTTTGCCGCTTACCGCCACAGAGGAGGCCGGGAGTCGCGCAATTGCATACTTCTTACAAAAATTAGCAACATATGCATAGTTCCAGCCAAAACAAATGTTCCTACCTCATGTGCTTGCCCACACAATCAGCTTTGGTCGATCCCCTCGCCTTGGTGAGTGGTATCCATAGCCATGCCAAACTTGGGTTAATCTTACATTCAAGTATCTCAGTTAGCTGAATCGTCAATTGAGCTAAGCCAACTAAAGCAACATCTGTAAAGGCTCATGAACAATAACCAAACACTAATAATCTGCATCATCTCCTGACGTAACAGACAAAATAATACAACCTAAAACATAGAAGTTCAACTAAAATTTATGTTGAGTAAGAAAAAGTGTCTGGATAGGCATGACTAAATGCTTGTATTCACTTCCTCTATTTCTCTATGAACAATGGTGGCAAAATAGGCTAAGCAGTTTATCTTCATAGTCAGTGATTTCAGTATCTACATCCCCAAGTATATCGAACTTTGGTCTTAATTGAGCACCTACGTTATCATCAACTTTGCTTCAAAGTTTTCAAACATCATACAAAGTGACATATATAACTAGGTGGTGTCCCAAGTGCAGCATATAATGCAAAGAAAGCATTAGTGATCAAATTATTGGTTTAAAATTTTCAACCAGTTGTGTCTCCAGATAAAAGAACATCAAGAGATAGTAATCATCCAATTCTTTCGCGCTTTTTGTGCTCGGGTTCTTATTTGGATATGGTCGCAGTGGATTAGCAAACATGAGTCGTTTGTCGTCGTTTTCTTGTGTCGGTGGATCCCTGTGCGCACGCCATAGTCCAACATGGCGTTGATGTGTTGCAGCTGCCAAAACGGCATGACTAAGAGCTTGTTCCTCCGACGGGCAAGTCGACCGGGGCTTCCTCAAAGATGGGGAGGTCGACCTGGACTTCCGCGAGGCCGGAGAGACAATCTTACTCGAGGGCTATTCCGGTCAACCTTTTGACCCAATGTGAATGTAAATAATTTTTATGCTAAATTTTTATATTTATTTAAACTAATCGTGTACTATCGTGGTTTTCTAACAAAAAAACATAATATATTTTTAGTGAGCATAATTTTCTGTTACTTATCTATCATAGTTAACCACATAATAATGTTGCTAAATATTGTTATTCTCTGAATTGCTCCAAAATCGTCATGTATGTCAATCAAAAAATCCTTCTCTTAAATTTAAATTGTACATTCTTCATAAATTATATGTTTTAAAATGTATGTGTGTGTTCATATTTTTTTCTACTATCATTAAATATTATGTTTGAGATTTCCAATATCATACACACTAACAAATAACTTAATAACAGCGTATAGTGTATCACTAGGTAAGCATATATATATAGTTACTTCTAGTGTATGACAAATGTTTTTGCGACTTGGGCTCAGTAATAATTGGAAAACATGTACATTATGTTTTACTTGTATTTACTACATATCCCGATGTTAGCCACCACACGCCCAAAAAAAATGTCTTTTGCAAGTCATTTTGCCTGAACATCCTATAACATCGTTCGAATAAATCTTTGTTGTGCATGTCAAAAGATTTAGAGGTCATGAGGGAGGATGAATATTTCATTATTTAACCGAAGTCTCAATAGAATTTGCTATTCCTTTATATCCATATTAATTGTCACAGTTTTAGTACATACAACTTTATAGTACTAAAGTTGTATTAAAGCCGTGACAACACGACAATTAATATGGGTCGGAGGAAGTAATAAATATGTACTAGCGGCTTCTTTTGTGAAACTAAACATTTAGTAGCTACTCTTCTGTTTGAAATTATTCGAAATTCTGGTTTTATCCTAAGTCGTCGCTTATTTTTGAATCACTAGTACATATAGAAGATTATTTCTTATTTTGAACCGGAGTAGATTTGGAAAAGTAGTTATTGCCTGCTGAAAATCACTAGCAAGATACCCACAAGAAAAAAAAAGGTAATGCTTGTATCCGGTGCGCCGGCCGAACTTTCGGCCGATCGCGCCGCTCTTCTCGCGCACACAGCACAACGGCTGCAGTGCCGCATGCACACCACGTGTTCATGGGTCCCACGCGCACTACCCACGCATCCATGTTCTTATCCCAGGAACCGCCCATCCACAGAAATTTTATCCACTCGTCCTCTCGCTCACGTCTCGCCTACATCGCCTCTGCCTCTCGCTCGGGCCGCCGCATCCTTGCTCCCGCGAGCCTCACTACCACCTGCCCATGCTGCTCCGGCGAGCGACCACTATACACCCACCTCGCGCTGCTCCGGCGAGCGGCCACTATCCACCCGCCTCGCGCTGCTCCGGTGAGCGGCTGCTCATCCATCAGCGTGACCATGCGGCAACCAGCGCTCGTCACCATGGGCGACAGCAGCTGGTTGCGCTCCTGTCCATGGCCGTGCTCCTGTCCATGGCCGCTGCAGCAGGATTTGCTACAACCGTGCTTTTTTTTGCTGGAACCAGCCTATGTATTTGCTACCACCCATCCATCCCAAATCCGCTACCACGTTAGTTTTTGCTGGAACCGGCGAACCATTTTGCTGCAATCGTTTTGGTTTTTTGTTACTACCTGCGTTTTGTGCATTTGTGCTACATCCATCTCCATGACATTGCTTTTTTTTTCCAGTCGTTTTTTGCTACAACCATGTTATGATTTTGTTGGAACCAAAGATAATTTTTGCTGGAACCGGCTCATGTTTTTGCTACCACCCACCCCGCCCAAAATCTGCTCCCACTGTATTTTTGCTGGAACCGGCTAAGGATTGTGCTACAACCATGTTGTTTTTTTGTTACTGCCGGTGTTTGTCGAATTTTTGCTACATCCCATCTCCATGAACATGTGAGACCCGCGACTATGTCTTTTGATGCAACCTTTTTGTCAGTTTTTTGTTACCACAGGTGTTGATGATTGCTACATTCATTCTCACGAGATGCTACATCCCTGTTTTTTCCGGTCGATTTTTTTTGCTACAACCATGTTTGATTTTGCTAGAACCGAAGTCAATTTGTGCTACTTCCATTCACGGCGGCGTTGCTCGACGGTGGCGATGGATTTTTTTTTGGGAACCGCGGCTACCGCCCGAAAGCGAGAATGGAGTGACGGCGAGCTTCGCGGCCGGCGTCGAGCTCGTCCATGGCGGGGGTGGGGTGGGGTCAGCGAGGGCTTAGTCTTCGGGCGGAGGTTCTTTCACATCTGGCGTGCGGCGGCACGGGGAGGACAAAGAAAAAAAGAGCTCGATCAAACGGCTGATAAGACGCACATCTGACGGCTGGGGGTCGACCGGCCGAACGGTTCGGCCGGTGCGCCGGCGCCCAACACTGCCTAAAAAAAAATCACTAGCAAGTTTGCTTCGGCCCTGTTTCGATGCCCTCAGCACCTCGTTTCAATCCAAAAAATATGAGCACAGTGTTGACATCAACATTTACTTTCATCCGCAATACTAAGACGTTCATGTGTTAATCTCAAAAAAAAAAAAAAAAAAGACGTTCATGTGTCGCCTCGCCTGTAATGATCTTCAAGTTTCTCCTCCACTTTAGTAGCGCACAACACTCATTATAGGCGGGTCGGCGAAAGGGCCGCGGAGCCACCAGTCGGCGATGTACCCGTTGGTGGCCTCCGTGTAGTGAACTCCATCCCAGTTGACGAACGCCGACGGGTTACTGCATGCGGTCGCCCCCGGCATGCCGCAGATGGCGCTGCCGTTCCAGTTGTAAGTGCCGCCGGCTCCGCAGCAAGCCCGGAGAGCGTCCGCCTCGGCCACCCCTGCAGCAAAATTCCCAGGCAGCTCAGTGGCTGGCCACGCCGCAGCAAGCAAAGGTCGATAGGAGTACATACTAGTGCAACCAAAGACTCCTTACCGTAATGGCTGGGGTTGCGGAGGATCTTGATGATGGGGCTGTAGAAGTCGGCCAAGATGATGGTGGCACGGGGGTACCTGCCCCTGAGAGAGACGACTGCGGCGCGGAGCCGGGAGTTGTGGTGCGTGGCCACGCGGTTGACGTCGATGAGGCAGCCCATGGAGTCGTACTCCGTCGTGTTGAGGCCGGAGCGGCTCGTCAGCATGGTGGGTGAGCACCCCAGCGGTGGGTTCCCCGGCACGACCACGTAGACCGCGCCTCCTTTGATGAGCCCCTGTGGTGCCAAGGTGAACCAACACGGTTTAGTCATGCTTTTTATTCACCATCAATCAAACTAACTAATAGGGCACAACACTGGTTCAAATGCAAAATTCAGTGCTGAGCAGTACGGAGGCTGAATGCATTACAAGTTATCTGAAACAGAAAGAAAGTCTGTCAGCATGGATATAGAAGATCTTCATCAGGGTGCAGTCCTTACCAATCCAGAGGTAAGAGCGGGTTTCAATCTAAGCCGTCAATCTAGACCTCTAGTAAGGATAGCAACAGTTAATCAAGGTACACACCTCAAAGAGAACAATATTAGGTGGGTGTATCCTTACATACAACCATATCCAACAGTCCTCAATCGAATTTTGTGGATGTACCAATCCTGCACAAAGTTAGTTCAATACTTGCAATGCATAATGCTTTTCTTAAGTGTGAGATATGCATTCTAGACTACATTTAAACCACACAATCTGAAGTTTATAGCATGCTGCGGTGTGGTATTGTATTCAAGCTTCAGTGTCCATTTTCAATCACTTGACTATTATTTAAATCCAGTTTTAATCTTATAAAACTCTAAAACCCAACAAACTTTATACTCGGCTTTTAAAATTGGATATATTTGGTCTCTCACCTATCTGAAAAGGGTTTGGTGGATGATGTGGTGCTTGTTTCGTTTTCGCGCATGTAACCCATTCAGAACAAATAATAAGTAATTAGAAATAAAGAAAGGGATATGATTTGAAATTAGGAATACCTTGGAAGAAAGCTAGAATTTTAAAACAAATTATGCGAAATTTCCCAATTTTAAAATAAAACATTAGAAAAAGAAAAAAATGAGGAACATTAATGGAGAATCATGAAATATGGTGAATGCTCACGCAGTATTTCTGAATTTTTCCACAATACTTCTGGTTTTCCTACTTCTTTTTAAAATACATAGTTTTCTGGTGTTTTCCTAGACTTAGATCGTATTTTTCCGATTTAAAAAACACATACAGGTATATATTTTCTCTAAGAATCGGTATTTCGTCATAAATCTTCACATTCTTCCAAACATGATTTATTCTAGAGAAAAATATATTTTTCGTCCCTCAAGTTTTGTTGGAGTCTAGATTTGGTCCCTCAACTCCAAAACCGGAAAACTTGCACCCTCAACTACCGAAACCAGACAAGGTTCGTCTCTGGTCTCGGTTTTGTCCGGTATTGGTGCTGAGTCACCCCGGTTTCGTCCGGTGCTCACTCAATTTTTTTATATCCGTGAACTTTTTGAAATTCACACGCACACTTTTCAAATCCGCGTAGTTTTTTCAAGGTCACATATATTTTTTTCAAAAAGAAACATATTCTTTTTCAAATCAGTGAACTATTTTGAAATTTACGTACTTTTTTCAAATTCGTGTTTTTTTTAAATTTGCCTACTTTTTTCAAATCTGCGCATTTTTCCCAAGTTTGTGTAATTTTATCAAATCCAAGTATGTTTTTCAAATCCATGAACTGTTTTTAAAATTCACGTGCTTGTTTCAAATCCGGATACTTTTTAAAGTTCACGTATTTTTTCAAATCCATGTTCCTTTTCCAATCCAGGAACTTTGTTCAACATTCACGTATTTGTCTCAAGTTGACATGATTTTTCAAAATCCACATATTTTTGCGTAAAAAATAACCAAATCCGCGTACTTCTCTCAAGTTCGCATACATTTTTCAAATTCATGAACCCTTTCCAAAAAATGTACGTGAATATGAAAAAAATGACAGTTTTAAAAATTACATGAATTTGAAAAAAACAACTTTCAAAAAGTACGCAGATTTGAAAAAAGTACGTGAACTTGGAAAAAGTACACGGATTTAAAAAAAGTACACAAAATTTTAAAAAGTTCACGCATTTGAAAAGGTACCAGAATTTGAAAACATTACATGGACTTGAAAAAAGTACACGAATTTGAGTCGGCACGGTCAAAACCAGGGTGGGATAGCACCAAAACCGGTCAAAACCGTGACCAGGGATGAATCTTTTCCGGTTTTAGAAGTTAAGGGTGCAAATTGTCCGGTTTTAGAGTTGAGGGACCAAATTTAGACTCCTTGAAAAATTAAGGGACGAAACGTGTACTTTTCTCTTTATTCTATATTTTTTGTGTTTATTATTTTTATTTGTGTTGACTGGATTGCCACGTGGGCAAAACAATCACTGCGTCATCGAACAAATTTCTTTTAGTGGAGTAAAGGAATAAACATATCTTGTGTTGAAATAAAGGTTTTTTTTCGGTTTTAATGTTTAGGAACCAAAGTTAAACTTGCCCAAGGTCCAAGGACCAAAATGTACTTTTTCCTTCTAGAAAAAGGAGATAATTGTGTCACATTTAACTCTGAAACTATATTCCATTTTAAACAATAATCCTTTGAATTTATATGTTAAATCCATATTTTATTTCAAAACACTAAATCATGAACCTTTTTTTTACCAAACATAAGTGTACCCTATTGTGTTTATGCCAATCTTGTGCGAAGGATAACAAGAATTCTAATTAGCTCCCTGCCTTGAACAAATCAATTGGCCCAGTTGACTACTTCTAACTGATGTGAGGTGTGCGTCTAATCAATAAGTTATACTCTAGCTCTGAGATGTGATGTGCAAAGACAATATAGGTCATAGTCAACCCTTACCTTCTAAGAGGTTAGAGATCATCCCGGGGTGTGCATCTCGAGATAAAGAAACTAATTTGAGATGTGATGTGCAAAGACAATACGAACCCTTTAAAGGCCAAAGTCAACTCTTGCCTTCTAATGTTAGAGATCACCCTACTAGTTAGATTACATAGTAAACAAACGGCTCTCAGAAAATCTGTTGTGTTGTACTCCCTCCGTTCCAAATTAGTCGTCGTGGTTTTAGTTCAAATTTGAACTAAAACCACGACGAGTAATTTGGAACGGAGGGAGTAGTACAAAGCAAAAAATGGGTCTCAGAAAATCTGGTGTGTTGTACAAAGCAAAAACGGCCCTCAAATATACCTCCACGGCCGTGGCAATGTTTTGGACAACTGTAGGTACATGCGACATCACTTCGTCCTCAGTCTTGCCGGCAAACCATAGGAAGTTGTAATCGTTCACTCCAAACTCCCCAACGAAGAAGAGAGACTTACTGAAGCAACCTTCGCACCCTGTATTAACAAGTTGCTCAGCATTTGACTTGTACACGGTAGGTAATTACTGTACACCATAAGTCCATAACATAGTATATAGACCGGAGAGCAAGACCCCTACCTGCAGTCTGGGTCTTGTTGCAAATCGCTGGCCTGAGTTCCTCGAACCAACCCAACTGCACGCTCAGAGAATTGTTCAGCAGCTTAAACTGAACTATGTTGTTCCTCTCGAAGTAGTCGACGTCGATCGCCGGTGCGCCGCCGACCGCGAAGTTTACGCCTTTGGAGGCGTCCGAGTTATTCAGCAGGGAGGGTCCAAGAAGGGGGAGGCCAAACTCTTGGGCTACATTACAACCATTGGGAAAAAGAATCAAAATCAAGCATGCACTCAAATTTCAATGAATTTATTCAATGCTTTAAGAGTCAAATCATATCAAAACGATAAATTAAGGAGTACAATGGATCAGATGGCTCAACAACTTACCGATGAAATCGATGGTGTTTCTGCCGTCGCTGAGGCGGCCTGTGGGGTGGCCAAAGAAGGTCATCCCGTACGGAAGCTTGTCATGCACGACGGGCACAGCCGGCACCATCGCAGCGGCCATGATCAGAAAGTTGCCCGCGTCGATGTAGGAGTCCCCGAGGGAATACATGGCGGTGAAGAAGCGTGAGTCGGAGCTCACGCCATGGATGCAGGAGAGGAAGAGAATGGAGAGCGCGAGAACGAGCTTCATGGTTGCTGGAGCTTGGAATGGTGGAGAACCCAAGTCACACGAGGACTTGTTTATAATGGGCGCTGCCCAGCTGCTATGCCAGAAGAAGAGAGTTGTGCATCTTGTCAACGAATGGCAGCTTGCTTCCAGCGCGTAAAAACAAAACGAATGCTAGATTGATTATGCATCGTTTGAGGTCGTGGAGAGCTACAACTTATTGGTGTTGACAGATAGCACTGGTTGAAAACTGAGATGCGAAATATTTCAGGTGCACTTACTTGACCTCCACTGGCAGGTCCCTAAGATTAAGAGTAGGAGAGCGATTGTTTGGCACTAATGGTTATAATAAAGAAATGTTTGATCGTGCCAACTTGACAACTTGATTGCGTGGCGCTAGTATATTTCGATTGTTGGCTAATTAGTTCAGTTTGTCTAATTCACATCTAGATATTTTTTAAGGATGTCACATCTAAGCTCCACAAATGTATAATGAAACAACAAGAAACAAAAAAACTAGGACATGAAAAATAGACCACAAACAGAGTGGACATCAGCTTAGATGTGACATAACTATATCACATCTAGATGTATCCTAGACAGACCCTAGTTAGTCTTACTCCCTCCGTTTCTAAATATTTGTCTTTTTAGAGTCTTCAAATAGACTACCACATACAGATGTATATATACATATTTTAGAGTGTAGAATCACTCATTTTGCTTCATATGTAGTCACTTGTTAAAATATCTAGAAAGACAAATATTTAGGAACGGAGGGAGTAGTTAAGACTTCGCATATGGCTTCAGTAAGTGGTCACCAAGTAACCTTGGTGATGTACGTACAACTGAACGAGATCTGGAGGGGCAATACGTACAGGAGTTCTATTTTAAGACAGTCTTTAGTGAGTGGGCAAGTAGCCAATTTCAAGGTTCAGCAACAGAAGGTACTGGCGAACTGTTCAGATGCAACGAGTAGTTCATGGGGCCAAAAGATGAGGAATATCTGCGAAAAAAGAGTACTGCAATCTTTTCAAAGCTTTCATAATTCGTAAAGAGTTTATAGCCGTCGGTGCTAAATTGTTTCAGCTGAGCCAACCCTCAGCTAAAGCTACAAGTTGTAGGAAGAAGCTGCACTCGGCACTCTTGCCTGCCACATTTCCAGTACAGCACAAACTGCAGATTCACAAAGCCTTGAGGGAAAGGTTACAAAAATGCAGGATATGCGGATTCAGAAAAGGCAATGTAAACTTAACCATGTCATCACAACAGTCGTCTCTCATCGGCTAATATCAGGGGCGAATAACAACAGTAAAACAAAATACTTGTAGCATATGTTGCTCCAAAATTCCATTGTTATGTCTGATAGATAAGCTGCTTCGATACTGATGCTGAAGTCCGTACACAGGTTCTTATAGCCTTAAAAGATGGTACTGGACTATTTACCACTCAACCTATCAACCGAAAGTCCTTAAACTGACCGGTTACAGATACTAGCCTTCTCCAGTGGTCACTCAGGGTTTTCGGCCACCTTTTGCTTCTTCGAGTGCTCCTTGTTTTTCTTGGCGTCACGGCGCTCCCGCTTCAGACCCTTTATGTTGCTTGTTACGGTCAATTTTGAGACCTTTCAGACAAAAAAAACATGAATCAGATTAGTATGAAGATTGGTTAAATTCGACTTCAACTGCTGATGAAAGAAATTAGACACAAACCTCCTGGTCTGGAATGTAGATCCTGCCCTGCTTGCCTTCAACTGGATTATTGGTGACATTTTTCACCTGCAAACATGTTAATGTAGTTGTGAATACATACTGACATACAAGTTCTCAGTGAGAAATTAGGACAGAAAATATGGTTGTTTAGGGCTAATGGCACCAGTTAGCAACCTAACCATCAAGATAACAAAGTCTGATGAGCAAAAGACAGTTGTTCCATTGGAATTACCTTCTTAGCATGACCAGGAGCCTTCATAGCTTCTTTCTGTAAACTTTCAGCTGCTTGTCGGTGCCGCCTAAGTACCAGGTCCATTGAAGGCCCAACTTCAACCAGCTCCATTCTAGGAATAGATGTGCCCGACCTTTTTAGACGGAGAGCGCAGTGCATCATGTAGACGGTAGTAGGAGAAATTGCTGTGCACACGAATATCCGATCTACACCAGCAAGGTTCAGATTCTCTACCACCTGTATCAAAAATAAACTAATTAAGCTCAAGAATTACCCATATATATCCTACACGCCAACTTAACTATAAAGATGCACACCTCTCCTTTGAAATGATCAAGCAGCATTTCCTTCAAATGCTTCAGTCCTTCAACACTCTCAAAGTGCTCCCCAATGAAGGCAAAGAAAGGCTTTGTCCCAAGTTTAGGTGCCAACTTTTTATCATATGCATAGGATTCTATGGATTTGTAGTTCTCAACTCCCACTTCAACAAGGTCATATATGTGGTGATCGTAAGTCCTCCCCAAAACAAGATTGTTGGGCCTCTTCTTTGAATGAGAACCATACTGCAAACACATAAGTAGTTACAGTTAAAAATAATGGAGAATAAAGTTTAGTATGCAAAGGAAAATGAAAAAAAAAATCATTATAGCAGACATGGAAAGAGTTTCAGATAGGTTTCATACTGGTGCTTAGAAAGTCACCATCTAGCTCATTAAAAGCAATTTTACTTCTGGGAAAATCATCTATTGAAATTTATTTTCGCAAATGAATAACAATTGCCCATTCCCACGAACTACATAACAAATCAAGGCAGCATAATACGACTTACCACTAAGAGGCTGCAGTCAGATTTAAGGGAGAAGAACTCCAGGGAAGTTTCACCTCCGCTCTCAAATGGCCTGATGCTGTCGTTCTTCTTGGTGTACTTGACAGCATGATCACGCTTCAGGTGGAAAAGATCTGCCAGCACAGAGTTCAAAACTGCGCTAGTCTTTGTGCCATGGAGAATAAGCATCTTCTTGCCATTCTCAACCTGGATCAAGCAGTAGAACATGTGGTTAAGCGACTAAACTAAGATTTACATGTGCCAGAAAATATGGCCACTCCTTTTGTGTATAACTCGATTCATATAAGAAAAACACAGTGTTGCAGCACACTACTCTGAAACTAATTTGGGAAATTGCTGGAAGATGCCAGCCTACGCTTGGCCAGAGTCACGAAGACTAACGCTCAAATACTGCATAAGAAACTATCTACACTTCGTTGTACCTATACATATCACAACAATGATTTGCGCTTACTGTATGGTTGCATATTTGTAATAATTATAAACGGGATGGTGTTCTTCTGGTACTGTGGACTGAAGGCACATTCGCAACAGCTGCAGAAAGGATGGAAGGGAGCAGAAGCTTACAAGCTTGGGCGCGTGCTTGAGGAGCTCGCGCTTGGCGCGCATGCTCTTGGGAACCCTGATCGCCATCTTGCTCATCTTGCTCAAGCCGCGCGGGAAAGGGGTTGAGGCCTCTGGCGAAGGGGTTTACACCTCTGGCGAAGCTTGGAAAGCGCCTATTCGCTGCTCAAACAAAAATTGCAGGTCAGTGCGAAGAAGATGACAGGAGAAGGGCTGAAAAATCGACCAGCACAAAAATCGCTGCGCCCAGCGGCCAGCAGCATCCCTGGCGAATCCGTACGCCGCAGCCGGACGCGCGTCCGAGCGCTGGCGCCGCGCGGCACACGAGAAGAGGGAGGAGAGGCTGGGGGGAGAGAGGGAGGTGGGAGGCTGACCTCTTCCGCCGCTGCCGCCGCCGCCGTGTGCCCTCGTTCCGCCGCCGCCGCCGGTCGCGAGAGACAAAGGGAGAGAGCGCTAGGTCTTTCGTTCGTGTGAGGGTTTTCAGCGGTGGTTTAGGGAAGCGACCGATGCAGGTGATGTCTTGTACAGCAGGCCAGCGGGCTGCTTCACGGCCTCTCTAAGGTCTGGGCCTCAGCAAACATACCCACCACTAAAAAGACAAAACAAAGATTGGGCCGTCAATGGCTTGCTCGCCAGCATAGCGCGAGCAGGAAATGGCTAAAGGGCCTGACAGGAGTTGCAAAGGTTAGGCCCTGTTCGGATTGAAGGAGAGAAAAACATAGGATTGGGATAAAAATGAAGGAAAGGAAAAGGATACAAGGAGCAAAACTTTGGATGGAAAAAAACTGTACAGTACCAATAATTGGATGTTCGGAACGTATGAAAACTAAAAAAGGGAATCTACACACGTTGGTCCCACTAAGCGAATTTTATACGTTAAGTACCCAGTAAATCCATCTTATTCTATGCATGACGTGGGTCCAAGGGGGCCACATGCACGGCTGAGCAGGCTTTTCCCTTTCCCTGCCTCGGGCCTCCGTGAATGCAAGAGGTGTGAGTGAATTTTATTTTTCCTTTGAAAAGTACAGGTAGAGAAAACTTTGCAGAGGAAGGGAAGCGATGAATCCTTTGTTCTGAACGCTGTGAAGGAAATAATTCCTGTAGGACCTGAGTTCCTCCAAAATTCCTGCACAATTCCTACGTACCGAACGGAGCCTTAATTTGGATGCAGCAATTTTAAAGAACTTCCCTCAAAAAAATGTAGCTTCAAAGAACAACCCCTAAAAAAAACTTGTCTAAAAAAATGCAGTTTCAAAGAACAGCAATCGGGAAGCAAGTGCGGCAATATGCCGCAATGATCAGGGTAAATACCTTGGCGCCTCTGCCACTGCTTTCGATGAACTAGTTGATCCTGAGTGGCTGAAAGCACACGCTTGTTGCGAGGCTCTCTCTTTGGCCGAGGATCTCCATCTTAGGAGTGTCTTGATAGCCACGGATTATGTGGCTACTGTCAACCATCTGAAGAATGTATTACTGGGAAAATCAGTGACCAATTGGAGACATCAAGTGAAGAATGTTGTGGTTTCAAGTTTCCGAAGTAATCCATGAAGCAAGAGAATCCAACTCTGGAGCAAATGATCTTGTTAGGGCCACAGTTTCTTTAGCCGGGGCTGTTATATTTGGTTATCCACCACTCCGGATATTCTCTTTGTACCAGATGTTATTGACGTTTAAATAAATTGTGGCGGTGACACTAAAAAAACTGGTTGGATGGTTAGGTCACCTAAAACGCTGACCAACAACCTGGACACCGCATTTTGTCCAGGGTGACCAGTCCACGGATACGGATACGGGAGCCGGTCATCCAAAGTTGTCTGCATCTGTTCGGTCATATTTTGTAAGAATTTTGACGAAACTAAACAAATTTGACGCATAATTAAACGCACCGGATGATATTCACATTGGATATTTACATAAAGCCGGACGCTTTTCATCTAGACCACAGAAAATTCATTACATTTAGACATATTTCAATTAGACCGGACTCTAAAGCTAGCCTAAAATGATCGTCGGCGTCCATTTCGCATCTCCGGCCGGTCATGAACCCCGGAAAACGAAGCCCCGCCTCTGCAGCCTCCTTGCGGCTAATCGGCCGAGAATGATGAGCCTGCCAAGCTTGGCTTCAATCGGAGGGGGTGGTGGCCTTCATGGGACACAAGTGCCAGCGACCTCCCATGAGCTACGCTTCCTCGCAATCGGTTGCGTCCATGAGCGTGTCGGCAGGGCGCGCTCATGGCGGAGTTGGCACCTCGTCCTTGTCCTGGCTCTTGCCGAACACCTCATCTGCCACCTCGTCAAACTCCCTAAAAGCAGATTCTAACTCACTAAAGGTGGCTTCTAACTCCACCTAACGTGGTGGTACCGCCAGCAATCACAACGGATTCGCGGACGGAGCGATAGGACTCGAGCAGCGGCTCTTGCTCGGGCACGTCCAAGTCCGACGTGATGGTCGTGCCCGCGACGGCGCTCGTCGAGGAGGTGGGCATTGTACTCCTGGTCGGCTTGCTCCTGCCGGAACGTGTCCTCTCGCTCAACCAACACCATTTGGTGTAGTGACACGGGCCTCGACCATGGTGATGCCAGCATGGACTGGCGAGGAGGATGCACCGGCTTGTCATCGGGCGCATCCTCCATTGGGACGTCCGCAGCGTCGGCCTCCGTCTTTCTGTCGGCCTGCCAACCGGCTGAAGGAAATATGCCCAAGAGGCAATAATAAAGTTATTGTTTATTTCCTTATTTCATGATAAATGTTTATTATTCATGCTAGAATTGTATTAACCGGAAACTTAGTACATGTGTGAATACATAGATAAACAAAGTGTCACTAGTATGCCTCTACTTGACTAGCTCGTTGATCAAAGATGGTTAAGTTTCCTAGCCATTGACATAAGTTGTCATTTGATGAACGGGATCACATCTTTAGAGAATGATGTGATTGACATGACCCATCTGTTAGCTTAGCACTATGACCGTTTAGTTTGTTGCTTTCTTCATGACTTATACATGTTCCTCTGACTATGAGATTATGCAACTCCCGAATACCGAAGGAACACCTTGTGTGCTATCAAACGTCACAACGTAACTAGGTGATTATAAAGATGCTCTACAGGTGTCTCCGATGGTGTTTGTTGGGTTGGCATAGATCGTGATTAGGATTTGTCACTCCGTGTTTCTGAGAGGTATCTCTGGGCCCTCTCGGTAATGCACATCACTATAAGCCTTGCAAGCAATGTGACTAATGGGTTAGTTGCGGGATGATTCATTACAGAACGAGTAAAGAGAATTGCCAGTAACGAGGTTGAACTAGGTATGATGATACCGACGATCGAATCTTGGGCAAGTAACATACCGATGACAAAGGGAACAACATAGGTTGTTATGCGGTTTGACCGATAAAGATCTTCGTAGAATATATAGGAATCAATATGAGCATCCAAGTTCCGCTATTGGTTATTGACCGGAAGTGAGTCTCGGTCATGTCTACATAGTTCTCGAACCCGTAGGGTCCACACGCTTAACGTTTGATGACGATTGGTATTATGAGTTTATGTGATTTGATGTACCGAAGGTTGTTCGTAGTCCCGGATGTGATCACGGACATGACGAGGGGTCTCGAAATAGTCGAGACACAAAAATTGATATATTGGAAGGTTATATTTGGACACCAGAAGGGTTCCGGAGCGCACCGGATAAATACCAGAGTACCGGGAGGTTACCGGAACCCCCCGGGGGCTCAATGGGTCTTCCTGGGCCTTAGTGGAAATAGAGGGCAGCGAGGGAAGTGTGGGCGCGCCCCCTAGGCCCAAACCGAATTGGTTTACGGTTTGGGCGCCGGCTGAGGGAGTCTTGGATTAGGGGGTCCTCGGACAGCCGGACTGTTGGACTATCAAGATACAAGATTGAAGACTTCGTCCCGTGTCCGGATGGGACTCTCCTTGGCGTGGAAGGCAAGCTTGGCAATGCGGATATGTAGATCTCCTCCTTGTAACCGACTGTAACCCTAGCCCCTCCGGTGTCTATATAAACCGGAGGGTTTAGTCCGTGGGACAACAACAATCATACCATAGGCTAGCTTCTAGGGTTTAGCCTCTACGATCTCGTGGTAGATCAACTCTTGTAACACTCATATCATCAAGATCAATCAAGGTGAAGTAGGGTATTACCTCCATCGAGAGAGCCGAACACAGGTAAACATCGTGTCCCCGCCTCCTGTTACCATCCGCCTTAGACGCACAGTTCGGGACCCCTACTCGATATCCGCGGTTTTGACACGGCATTGGTGCTTTCATTGAGAGTTCCACCGTGTCGTCACCACAAGGTTTGATGGCCCCTTCGATCATCGGCAACGATGCGATCCAGGGTGAGGTTTTCCTTCCCGGACAGATCTTCGTATTCGGCGGCTTCGCACTGCGGGCCAACTCGCTTGGCCATCTAGAGCAGATCGAGAGCTACGCCCCTGGCCATCAGGTCAGGTTTAGAAACTTGAACTATACTACCGATATCCGCGGAGACTTGATCTTCGACGGATTCGAGCACATGTCAGGTGCGCCGCACAGTCACGACGAGCATGACTCAGCTCTGCCGCCGGACGGTGTTCGGGAGATCACACCTGTGCCTACTCCGGCCCTAGATCACGAGTCAATTACGCCGTCCGAGGACGGATGGATGGAGCCCGCCTCGGAGGCCACACACTCAGTGGCGATAGAGCCGAATACTGACTTCACTTCCTATGCGACCTGTGTCGCCGGATCCTCAGATCCACCCCCGGCCACAGACCGCGAACCGCCTGCGTCCATGCCTATCGAATCTGATTGGGCGCCGATCATGGAGTTCACCTCCGCGGACATCTTTCAGCACTCGCCTTTTGATGATGTGCTAAAGTCATTAAGGTCTCTCTCTCCTTTTCCGGAGAACCTTGGCCGGACTATGTCCAGCTAGAATGGGATGCGGACGATGAAGAAATTCGCGACCCACCCACCACCCACTTAGTAGCCATTGTCGATGATTTAACCGACATGCTCGATTTTGGCTCCGAAGACATCGCGGTATGGACGACGATGTAGGAGACGAACAGGAACCACCGCCCACAGGGCACCGGACTGGCACCTCATCACATGATATTTACATGGTGGACACCCCCAAAGAAGGCGATGGCGATAAGATAACGGAGGATAATCCCTCCAAGCAGCAATCCAAGCACCGACGTCAGCGGCGCCGCTCTAAGTCCCGCCATAGCAGCGATACCGGCCCAAGAGACAATAATGCTCCAGATAGCACCAAAAACGATGACAATCCCCTCCAGCCAGATCTCGAGCGGGAGGATGAACAAGCTAGCCCCCCAGAACAGGCAGCAGACGGAGAATCAGAGGATGACAATTACATACCTCTCTCCGAAGACGAAGTGAGCCTCGGCAACGAAGAATTTATCGTGCCTGAGGATCCCGTCGAGCAGGAGCGCTTCAAGCGCCGGCTTATAGCCACAGCAAACAGCCTAAAGAAAAAGCAACAACAACATCGAGCTGATCAAGATCTGCTAGCGGATAGATGGACTGAAGTCCTGGCGGCAGAGGAATACGAACTCGAGCGCCCAACCAAGAGTTACCCAAAGCGCAGGATGCTACCTCAAATCGAGGAGGAAGCATTGAAACCTACGTCACCAGCGTATGATGCGGCTGATCGGCCACGTCGTGCCCGAGACAGAGGGGCATACCAGCCCGAAGTCCAGCCCGCACCCCGCTACCATTCAAACAACAATACCAAGGCCCGGGGCAACACACGGGACCTGCGAGATGTATTGGGAAACAAAGCAGGACATGCAAGATCGATCTACGGATCACGGGGGCGCGCCCCAACGCGGGACGATGATCGTCACGCCGGATATACTAAAAGCAAATCCGGCCAGGCCGAATACAGCAGACAAGACTCGTATGAATTGCGTCGTGATATAGCCCGACACAGAGGCGCCGCACACCCCCTATGCTTCACTGATGAAGTAATGGATCACGAATTCCCGGAGGGTTTTAAACCCGTGAACATTGAATCATATGATGGTACAACAGACCCCGCGGTATGGATCAAGGATTTCCTCCTTCACATTCACATGGCTCGCGGTGATGATCTACATACCATCAAGTACCTCCCACTAAACTCAAAGGACCAGCTCGGCATTGGCTGAATAGCTTGCCAGCAGACTCCATTGGCAGTTGGGAGGATTTGGAAGATGCGTTCCTTGACAACTTCCAGGGCACTTATGTGCGACCACCGGATGCTGATGACTTGAGCCATATAATTCAGCAGCCAAGGGAATCGGCCAGAAAATTCTGGACCAGGTTCCTAACCAAGAAAAACCAAATTGTCGACTGTCCAGATGCAGAGGCCTTAGTGGCATTCAAGCATAACATCCGTGATGAGTGGCTCGCCCGGCACCTCGGCTAGGAGAAGCCGAATTCTATGGCAACCCTCACGACACTCATGACCCGCTTTTGCGCGGGCGAGGATAGCTGGCTGGCTCGCAGCAACAACACATCAAGAAATCCTGGCATTTCAGATACCAAAGATACTAACGGCAGACCACGTCGTAACAGACACAAGCGCCGCAGCAATGGCGATTACGCCGAAGACACTGCAGTCAATGCCGGATTCAGTGGCCCTAAATCCGATCAGCGGAAAAATACATTCAAAAGAAGTAATCCGGGCCCGTCCAATTTGGACCGCATACTCGATCGCTCGTGCCAAATTCACGGCACCCCCGACAAGCCAGCCAATCACACCAACAGAGAATGCTGGGTGTTCAAGTAGGCTGGCAAGTTGAATGTCGAAAACAAGGACAAGGGGCTGCATAGCGACGGCGAGGAGGAGCCTCGGCCGCCGAGCACAGGAGGACAGAAGAGGTTCCCTCCACAAGTGAAAATGGTGAACATGACATACGCAACCCACATTCCCAAGAGGGAACGGAAGCGTGCACTAAGGGACATCTATGCGATGGAGCCAGTCGCCCCAAGGTTCAACCCACGGTCCTCTTGTCCGATCACATTCGATCGCAGGGACCACCCCACTAGTATCCGTCATGGCGGTTCTGCCGCATTGGTCCTTGACCCCATCATCGACGGATTTCACCTCACTCGAGTCCTTATGGACGGCGGCAGCAGCCTGAACCTGCTCTATCAGGATACAATGCGCAAAATGGGTATAGACCCCTTGAGGATCAAACCCACTAAAACCACCTTTAAAGGTGTCATCCCAGGTGTAGAGGCCCATTGCACGGGCTCAATCACAGTGGAAGTGGTCTTCGGATCTCCGGACAACTTCCGAAGTGAGGAGTTAATCTTCGATATCGTCCCGTTCCGCAGTGGCTATCATGCACTGCTCAGGCGAACCACATTTGCTAGATTCAATGTGGTACCACATTATGCATACCTTAAGCTCAAAATGCCAGGACCTCGTGGGGTTATAACAGTCAGTGGAAACACAGAACGCTCACTCCGCACGGAGGAGCACACTGCGGCCCTAGCAGCAGAAGCACAAAGCAGCCTTTTAAGGCACACCGCCAACCTTCAAGCGAGCCCGGAGTAATCTGCAACAGGATCGCCTGGCACGTTTAGAGCTCGCCTAGCAATTCGGCCCCCGTCCTAGTCCCATTCAAGCGACGAAATCAGTGTCGTGCGTACATAAATACGCACTAAAAATACCATGGGCATAGGCGGGGGCACAGCCAAGGCACGTCCCACAATGCGGCTCAACCGCCCCAGGGGATGCATACCTTTTTCATCTTCTCTCTTTCAGGACCTTACTCTGGAGCCCTTTTCGCGGTCCGATTCTTGGACGACACGGGAAGGAAATACCAAAGAAGCAAGAAGCTCTGACGTACAAGGGAATCCCCGGGTGGTCTCTGATAACGATCAAAGTACCTGTTTTAAATACCCGTACGCAGCTTGCCCTTGGATAGGACATGTCAAATAGTCCTTTTTTTTTGCTTATTGTACTACTTGTATCCGTACGCTTCGACGTATTATCTAATAACAATGCATAGCGTTAGTCTATTACTGCATTACCTTTGCTTTTTTTCCTTGTCTGCTTATTTATGACAAATTGCACCCGTACATTCCAGTACGACCAATACGCCAGGGGCTTCAGTATACCCCATAAATACGGCGTGAGAAGTCCGAACACTTTCGATAGTGCGGCACCCCGAACTTATAGCACTATATGCATCAGCTCCGAATCATGTATAGGGTCAATAGTTGGGTTTGCCCGGCTCCCATGTTTTGGTACCTTACGTTCCGCAATATCGGCTAAGGTAGCGCTGGGAGAACTACTGCGATTGTGTCCCGATTCTTCCGGACGAGCACCTCAGTAGAGAAAGCCGAAAACTGACTGTCATGATAAGGCGAGAGTTGGTCGCTGTTCGAGAGGTCTCAAGTCCTTAAAGACTTTTTACGCTTTGGGCGAGGAGTCGGCCTTGTCCGACTTAGGCGTATATAGCGCCCCAAATTCGGCCTTCCGAATACTAGGGGCTTCGCCAAAGTTTAAAATTGTAGACTTCTATGGCTAAGTGAGAGTAATAAATACTTATAGTCCAATTGCCTGGTTCGTTGTGCTAAACACCTCCTTCAAAGGACCCAAAATTGGGATAAAGAGTGCTCGAGTTTATCCTGACACCTCAAGATTAGTTACATGGGGCGAAGTTTAACGACCGCCAACTCTCAGATTTTATAAACGGCCGCACATAAGGTAATATTTTAAATTCACAAGCGTTGCATAGCGCAAATGAACTCGTTTCATATTACAGGATCACATGAGTACATTTATTCAAATATTACATCCTTAGCACATTCTCTCTGCAGAAGGCGCAGCACCCTTCGTGACACCGTCATAATACAATTCTGGCTTGCGGTGCTCCTTCCTCTGGCGGCCCTCGGTCACCGACTTCTCAAAGATCCATCTTCCCCAGTGCAACTTCGCCCGGGCAAAAGCCCTGCGCGCACCCTCGATGCAGACGGATCGCTTTATGACTTCAAGCCGTGGGCAGGCATTCACAAGCCGCCCACTAGACCGAAGTAGCTGCCAGGCAGGGGATCGCCAGGCCACATCCGGACTATAAGACCCTTCATGGCCTGTTCGGCCGCCTTATGGAGCTCGACCAGTTGCTTCAGCTGGTCGCTCAAGGGCATTGGGTGTTCGCTCCGATAGATAATCGAGACCAAAAGAACTTCTCCGCCGAGCTCCCTCCTCGGCTGGTAGAACTCGCTGCATTTGACACATCATGGGTAGATCAGTGAACGCTCTGGAGAGCTCGAACTTGGGTAAGTAAAAAGAAAGTTTCCTTCACATGCTTGCTTTGCATAATGAATGCCTCACCCGCTACTATCTTCTTAACCGCCTCAATCTCCTGGAGGGCCTTTTGGGCTTCGCCTTGGCATGTTGTGCGCTGAGGGCCTTCAAGCTTGTACCTTATGCCTTAGAGTCAAGTTCCAAGGCCTCGTGTTTCTTGACGAGAGCACCGAGCTCTTGCTGCACCTCGCCTACTCGGGCCTCATGTTTCTCGCTTCAGTCGCTCCTTGGCCGCTTTGTCTTGGCCTTGATAGCTGTTTTTCAGGCCGCCACTTGGTCGTGGCCCCTAGCAAATTCATGATGATCCTATTATTTTACAACCATATATATATATATATATATATATATATATATATATATATATATATATATATATATATATATATATATATATATATATATATATATATATATATATACAGACATGGTATCCTTACCGTTGTTCTCTTCGAGCTGCCTCTTGGTAAGGCCGAGCTCTTCCTTAGACCGCTCAAGGTCCCGCTTCAGTGCGGCGACCTCCGCAGTACGTGTGGCAGCGGCCAGCAGCGAAGCCTGCATATGCACATAGACATATTTTGATTAGAATCCTGTGGTTATTGATTGATCCTCTGTTCGGCCTTTCTTTGCGAACACCAAACAGAGCATCGGGGGCTACTGTCTATGATTTAACATTTTCTCATAATTTGATCACTTACCTCAAAGCATGTTAGGAGGCTGGCACAGGCTTCAGTCAGTCCGCTTTTGGCGGACTGAACCTTCTCGATCACCGCACTCATGATAGTGCGGTGCTTTCGTCGATGGAAGCGCAAGCGCTTCCAAAGAAGTTGTCTGACGCCCTGGATGGACAGAGGCCATCAAGATAGGCGACTTGCCCTCTTAGCGAGGGTCGCCGACAGAGTCCGGAACCACCGGAGGTTCCGCACGAGATTCGTGGGGTCAATTTGCTGCCCCCGTCATCGGAGCCCACGGGAGTCTTGCTCCCCTTGCGCCCAGTGTCCGGAAGGTCACCTTGAGGCGCCTCCAGGACTACCTCCCCTTGGTTCGGTGCCCTTTGAGACAACACCTCGACATTGTCCGTAGGGCGAGGGGAGGAGGCGTTCGGAAGTGAATCGCTGTTCAGGTCCGACGGGCCCAAAGAATCATTCGACGAAGATACGTCGATGCGGGCTCGGGAGGGGCTGCATAATCACACGCAGCATAATAAGAAGCAGTACAATAAGACGTACCAAGAATTATTATGGTATCCGGATACTTACGACTTCGCCAGGGGCTTGTCCCTGGGCAACCACTCGTCGTCGCTATAGGCGGCCGTCGTGGAGCAGTCCGGGAGGAGGGTCCTTCCCTTCTTGGACCCTTCGGCCTCCCCGGATGGGGCGGCCTTCCTTTTCTTGTCCCCCCCCCCCGGGGGCTGGGGGAGAACTTTCCTCTGCCTCCTCCTTGTTTTCGTGGGAGGAGTGTGCCTCGGTGTTTTCGGACGATGAGTCCGATATAACCTTGCGTCGGAGACCCTTCCTGATCCCCGTGGCCTTCTTCTTGGCCTTCTTCTCCGGCACCTCATAAGGCGCCAGAACCAGCATCTTCGTTAGGAGAGCGTCTGCCGGATCTTCGGGCAGGGGAGCCGGACAATCGATCCGCTCCGCTGTCTCTACCCAATCATGTTGAATGGCGTGGAGGCTTAGATCTCACGTGCAGTTATACTGGGGAAAAGAACATCTCATGAAATGTAAAAAAGGCTTACCGGATTGGCAGGACGCTTTGCGCTGAGTCCGCCGTCCTTGGTAAGGGGAGGAGGTACCTCGGCGCCCTTGAACAGCACCCTCGAGACGTTCTTGTGCGTCGTGTCGAAGAGCTCTCGCAGCGTCTGGTGCTCGGCCGGGTCGAACTCCCACAAATTGAATGCCCATCTTTGACACGGGAGGATCCGGCGGAAGAGCATGACTTGGACCACGTTTACGAGCTTGATTTTCTTGCTCATCATGTTTTTGACACGGGTCTGGAGTCCGGTCAGCTCTACCGAGGAACCCCAAGACAGGCCCTTCTCTTTCCAGGAGGTGAGCCGCATGGGGATTCCGGGTCGAAATTTGGGGGCCGCCACCCAGTTGGTGTCGCGTGGCTCGGTGATGTAGAACCACCCCGATTGCCACCCCTTTATGGTCTCCACATAGGAGCCTTCGAGCCAGTGACGTTAGGCATTTTTCCCACCATGGCGCCTCCGCACTCTGCTTGCTGGCCGACCACCACCTTCGGTTTAACATTGAAGGTCTTCAGCCACAAGCCGAAGTGGGGCTTAATGCGGAGAAGGCCTCGCACACGACGATAAACGCCGAGATGTTGAGGATGAAATTGGGGGCCAGACCGTGAAAATCCAGCCCGTAGTAGAACATGAGCCCGCAGACAAACGGGTGGAGGGGTAATCCCAATCCGCGGACGAAGTGGGTAAGGAAAACCATCCTATCATGGGGTTTTGGAATAGGGACGATCTGCCCCGCATCTGGCAGCCGGTGTGCGATATCCGCGTCCAGATATCCTGCTCCCCATAGCTTTGTGATGTGCTCCTCCGTAACAGTGGAGACCATCCACTTGCCTCCCGCTCCGGACATGCTTGGTGTGGTTTGAGGAGGAAATGCGAACTTGGGTGCTGGAGCTCAAGTGCGCAAGAATTGATGAGCAAGGAGGAAGATGGCGTGGGTAAAAAGAGGAATCCCTATCCCTTTATAAGGGCGGAGGAAACTATATGCCTCCCCACCTGCCTGGTAAACTCGCTTATCCCCCAAGCGCCATAATTGATGGCGCGGTTGGGTGACCCACACCCGTATTGATGAGAATCCCGTGATAAGGGGACACGATCTCTACTTCGACAAGACGTGCCAAGAAAACCGCCTCGCAATGTGTGCAGTAGCTGGTTGAGAAAAACGGTTCGAATAATGACCAGGCCGTGGTATGATGTCATGCTGCCAAATGTGTCAGCAGATTAGATTTGTGGAAATATTATTCTCTCTACGGTGGTATGTGGAATTTGTTTTGCAGAGCCAGACACTATCCTTGTGTTCAAAATCTTTTATGGAGTATTCGAGGAGGAACCCGCTTGCAATGTCAAGACAATCTGTAGGCACGGACTCATTGTCATTGAAGCCTGGTTGGGGCTACCGAGGAGTCCCGGATTAGGGGTCCTCGGACAGCCGGACTATATCCTTTAACCGGACTGTTGGACTATGAAGATACAAGATTGAAGACTTCGTCCCGTGTCCAGATGGGACTCTCCTTGGCGTGGAAGGCAAGCTTGGCAATACGGATATGTAGATCTCTTCCTTGAACCGATGTGTAACCCTAGCCCCTTCGTGTCTATATAAACCGGAGGGTTTAGTCCGTAGGACAACAATAATCATACCATAGGCTAGCTTCTAGGGTTTAGCCTCTACGATCTCGTGGTAGATCAACTCTTGTAATACTCATATCATCAAGATCAATCAAGCAGGAAGTAGGGTATTACCTCCATCGAGAGGGCCCGAACCTGGGTAAACATCGTATCCCCCGCCTCCTGTTACCATCCGCCTTAGACGCACAGTTCGGGACCCCCTACCCGAGATCCGCCGATTTTGACACCGACACCGGCCCCCTCTTTCCTTCTCCCCTCCTCCTCTTGCCTTCCCCTCCTAGTTGGACTAGGAAAGGGGGAACCTACTCCTAGCAGGAGTAGGATTTCCCCCTTGGGGCGCACCCTATGAGGCCGTCGGGCCCTCCCCTTGCTCCTTTATATACATGGCCAGGGGGCACCCCTAGGACACACAAGTTGATTGTTTAGCTGTGTGCGGTGCCCCCCTCCACAGATTTCCACCTCGGCCATATCGTTGTAGTGCTTAGGCAAAGCCTTGCCTCGGTAACTTCATCATCACCGTCATCACGCCGTCGTGCCGACGAAACTCTCCCTCGACCTCAGCTGGATCTAGAGTTCGTGGGACGTCACCGAGCTGAACGTGTGCAGATCGCGGAGGTGCCGTACCTTCGGTACTAGGATTGGTCGGATCATGAAGACGTATGACTACATCAACCGCGTTGTCATAACGCTTCCGCTTTCGGTCTACGAGGGTGCGTGGACAACACTCTCTCCTCTCGTTGCTATGCATCACCTAGATACATCTTGCGTGTGTGTAGGATTATTTTTTAAATTACTGCGTTCCCCAACAGTGGCATCCGAGCCAGGTCTATGCGTAGATGTTATATGCACGAGTAGAACACAAAGAGTTGTGGGCGATAATAGTCATACTGCTTACGAGCATGTCATATTTTGATTCGGTGATATTGTTGGATGAAGCGGCCCAGACCGACATTACGCGTACGCTTACGCGAGACTGGTTCTCCCGATGTGCTGCGCACACAGGTGGCTAGTGGGTGTCTTTTTCTCCAGCTTTAGTTGAATCGAGTGTGGCTACACCCTGTCCTTGTTGAAGGTAAAAACAGCACACTTGATGAAAAATCGTTGTGTTTTTTATGAGTAGGTAACAAAGGTTCTTTCTAAGCCCGTAGCATCCACGTAAAACTTGCAACAACAAAGTAGAGGACGTCTAACTTATTTTTGCAGGGCATGTTGTGATGTGATATGGTCAAGACATGATGATATATAAATTTTTGTATGAGATGATCATGTTTTGTAAAAGTTATCGACAACTGGCAGGAGCCTTATGGTTGTTGCTTTATTGTATGAAATGCAATCGCCATGTAATTGCTTTAATTTATCACTAAGCGGTAGCGATAGTCATAGAAGTAATAGTTGGCGAGACGACAACGATGCTTCGATGGAGATCAAGGTGTCAAGCCGGTGACGATGGTGATCATGACAGTGCTTTGGAGATGGAGATCAAAGGCACAAGATGATGATGACCATATCATATCACTTATATTGATTGCATGTGATGTTTATCCTTTATGCATCTTATTTTTCTTAGTACGGCGGTAGCATTAGAAGATGATCTCTCACTAAATTTCAAGGTATAAGTGTTCTCCTTGAGTATGCACCATTGCGATAGTTCGTCGTGCCGAGACACCACGTGATGGTCGGGTGTGATAAGCTCTACGTTCACATACAACAGGTGCAAGTCGGTTTTGCACACGCGGAATACTCGGGTTAAACTTGACGAGCCTAGCATATGCAGATATGGCCTTGGAACACTGGAGACCGAAACGTCGAGCGTGAATCATATAGTAGATATGATCAACATAGAGATGTTCACCGTTGAAGACTACTCCATCTCACGTGATGATCGGACATGGTTTAGTTGATTTGGATCACGTGATCATTTAGATGACTAGAGGGATGTCTATCTAAGTGGGAGTTCTTAAGTAATATGATTAATTGAACTTTAATTTATCATGAACTTAGTCTTGATAGTATTTGCATATCTGTGTTGTAGATCAATAGCTCGCGTTATAGCTCCCCTATGTTTTTGATATGTTCCTAGAGAAAACTAAGTTGAAAGTTGAAAGTAGTAATGATGCGGACTTGGTCCATGATCTAAGGATTTTCCTCATTGTTGCACATAAGAATTATGTCCTTGATGCACCGCTAGGTGACGGACCTATTGCAGGAGCAGATGCAGATGTTATGAACATTTGACAAGCTCGGTATGATGACTACTTGATAGTTTAGTGCACCATGCTTTACGGCTTAGAACCGGGACATCAAAAATGTTTTGAACGCCATGGAGCATATAAGATGTTCCAAGAGTTGAAATTGGTATCTCATACTCATGCCTGTGTCAAGAGGTATCAGACCTCTGACAGTACTTTGCCTACAAGATGGAGGAGAATAGCTCAACGAGTGAGCATGTGCTAAGAATGTCCGAGTACTACAATCACTTGAATCAAGTGGGAGTTAATCTTCCCGATAAGATAGTGATTGACAGAGTTCTCTAGTCACTATCACCAAGTTACTAGAACTTCGTGATGAACTATAATATGCAAGGGATAACGAAGACGATTCCCAAGCTCTTCGTGATGCTGAAATCGGCGAAGGTAGAAATCAAGAAAAAGCATCAAGTGTTCATGGTTGATGTCGGTGTCAAAACCGGTGGATCTCGGTTTAGGGGGTCTCGAACTATGCGGCTAAGGCGGATGGTAACAGGAGGCGGGGGACACAATGTTTACCCAGGTTCGGGCCCTCTCGATGGAGGTAATACCCTACTTCCTGCTTGATTGATCTTGATGATATGAGTATTACAAGAGTTGATCTACCACAAGATCGTAGAGGCTAAACCCTAGAAGCTAGCCTATGGTATGATTGTTCTTGGTCCTACGGACTAAACCCTCCGGTTTATATAGACACCGAGGGGGCTAGGGTTACACAGAGTCGCCATAATGGGAGGAGATCTATATATCCAGACGCCAAGCTTGCCTTCCACGCCAAGGAGAGTCCCATCCGGACAGGGACTAAGTCTTCAATCATGTATCTTCATAGTCCAACAGTCAGACCAAAGGATATAGTCCGGTTGCCGGATACCCCTAATCCAGACTCCTCAAGAGCTCCCTAACTAGGCTTCAATGACGATGAGTCCGGCGTGCAGATTGTCTTCGGCATTGCAAGGCGGGTTCCTCCTCCGAATACTCCATAGAAGATTTTGAACGTAAGGACAGTGTCCGGCTCTGCAAAATAAATTCCACATACCACCGTAGAGAGAATAATATTTCCACAAATCTAATCTACTGACGCATCTCGAAGCATGACATCACACCACGGCCCGGTCATTGTTCGAACAGTTTTTCTCAACCAGCCTCGGCGCATATCGCGGGGTGGTTTCCTTGGCACGTCTTGTCGAAGCAGAGATCGTGTTCCCCTTATTACGGGATTCTCATCAATACGGATGTGGGTAACCCAACCGCGCCATCAATTACGGCGCTTGGGGAATAAGCAAGTTTACTAGGAGGTGGGTGCGTACAGCTCCATCCGCCCTTATAAAGGGATACGGATTCACCTTTTTCACCCACGCCTTCTTCCTCCTCGCATATCCATTCTCGCGCACCAAGCTCCAACACCAAAGTTCGCGTCTTTCTCCTCAAACCGTTCCAATCATGTCCAGATGTAACATCCCAAATTCCCTATTTGGAATGTTTTACAATTATAGCTAAGCATCTATGCATTCTGTTTGAATTTGAGTGCCATTTGAAGTTTCAGAAGATTTTGAGTTTTGGAATTTGAATTCAAACTTGGCAAATGAGAATCATTTAAAAAAAACTATACCTGATAAATACTTGAGCAAAAGTATGAGAGGAGTAAACATGACACTCCAAAAATATCAGAGGAAAACATTGCCAAAAGTTTTGAATTCAAACTTGAGTTTTATTTGAATTTGAAAAAAAATGAAATTTTATAAAGTTTGGATTTTGCCTTTGGAAAAATGTTCAAATGATAGGGAATATTCCCCTGATCATTTTGGTATATATATGTCCTATATAAAATATTTATAGTTTATATTTTATCTCTGTTTTTGTTTTTCAAAAATAAATTAAAAAAAGAGAAAACCTCGGCAGGCCAGCTAAACCTGCCCAGCTAACCCAGCGGCCCACCGAAAGCCAGCCCACCAAGGCCAATGAGCTGCCCAACAGACCGACCGCACCCCCTCGCTCGATTCGCCGGCTCGGTCGACCGACCGAGACCAGACTTCAAGACTACCGACGGGGGCCAAGACTCGTCAACCTCGCCCACGACTCTCGCCGCCGCCGCCTTCGCCGGATCCCGACGGATCCGGATCCGATCCTCCCGATTCACCCCCCCAAGGTGAGGCCCCGCCTATATAATCCCTCCTCGCACCCCATTCCCCTTGCCCTCGCTGAACCTCTCCTCTCTCCTCACGCCGGATTGAGACTTGCCGAACGCCGCCGCCATTTGCCTCGCCGCCGCCGCCTAGCCCTCCCCGAGCTCCACCCACTCCACTGACCACCCCTCGCCTCAAGACCACGGGAGCCTCCGCCGACCTCCCGACGACCGGAGAGGCTAACGACTTCGCCCGAGCCTCCGCCGCCGAACGCCGGTGAGTCGCCGGAGCTTCCTCCCGTCCGATCCCAATCCTACGGTTAGGATTAGAACCTCAAGGGGTACGTGTTTTAATTAAAACCGGTTTTTACCGGTTCGCTTTTGTTTAATTTTTTGTTAGGTTTTATTTTTAGTACCGGCCCGACTCGTTTAACCCTAGGGCCCATTTAGTTATGTTACGCGCAGTGCGCTGGTTAGGCCCATTAGGCCATTTTTTTCATTTATTTTCGTTTTCTGTTTTAACAGAATAGTTCCAGATTTGAAAAATTCATAACTTTTATTCTACTTAATATTTTTAAGTGATTCTTTTTTTGTTGGTTTGCAAATTTTCTATAGTTTCTGTAGAAAATATTATTAGCTATGTTAAAATTAATTAAAATTGCTTTATTTTAGATTTAGTCAGAATAGTAAATCTGCCATAAAATGAGTTAGGAAAATTATTTTTATATGATTCTTTTTGTCCCAAATTTGTTTGGACATTACCTAACCATAGGAATTAATTTGGGTATTTTAGGATTAATAAAAATAGTTTTAAGCAGAATCTTGTTAATCCTAATTAATTAACTAGCTACTGTTTTCCTATTATTTTAATTAGTAAATAAATTTATTTTTCACATGTGATTGATTATTCTAGGATAGTTTCTGTCACTTTATGGGATGAACTTTTATTTATAATAAATAAAACTTTTGTTTTATTTTTCTTAATAGAATTTGAATTAGGCCTAATAGGAGTTTTATAATAGCTTTTAAATTGATTCTTTTTGCTCCTAGTTGCTTAATGCATTCTTTTCTGTTAAGTTAACATAAACTCATGCTTAGGTCAAGTTGAGAAAAATTTTTGTTAGGTAAAACTATTTCTAGTTGTTGTTTGAAGTAGGAAAACTTTGAGTTGGATTTCTTGAGTTTTCTTTGGGTTTTTGATTTGTTTGTTTTGGTGTGTTATTTTGTTATTCTATTGTGTTATGTAGTCTTATGCTATATGCTTATTGTGATTATTGTTTGTCTCGGTAGAGTTTCCGGAGTGCGAAACTTGCTACTACGAGTCTTTAGCTTACGAGGATCATCAGCAAGGCAAGTCTTTGATCATGTTATTTTCAATACCTATGATTTTGTGCATTAGAAATTATACCACCCCACCATGCATGAAGTAGTTGAAATTTTGAAGTTATGTTCTTGAGTAGTATCATGTGGTAGGATGAACCAATCCCCTTGTTACCATGACCCCGGGACGGAGTAGTTTATTTTGCTATGCTCGTAGACGGGTTTGGTTGAGTGAAATTCATAAGAAAGATATGAGAGTCAATGATGATGACAACCCCATGAACTACAATGCTCAAGATGGACTTCGGAATTCACTACTGGGTGGAGGACGGTTGACGGGCACCCTGGAGAACCCAGTGGTTGGCCGGGATGCATGGAGAAGTGCCATGACATCTTGCGGAAAGCTTCACCCAGCCACGAAGAGACGGATGGATGCCCCATTGACCGGAAGCTTACTGTGCAGCCGCAAGCCATTATGGGCTCGCTGGGTCAACCCTAGTTGTGACGCTGGTGGACGGTACTACGAGATGTAGAAGAACGGTAGGATTGATGGGTACCGGCCGTGAGCCGTAAGAACTCTTTGGAAGACCTGTTTATTCGTCCGCCTTCAAACACCATGAAGTGCTAAGACTTAAAAGGAGGGAATGATTCTTGCGGGTAAAGTGCATAAACCTCTACAGAGAGTTAAAGATCTAATCGATTAGCCGTGTCCCGATTACGGACAATTTGAGCCTCTGGAACTTGGAAGTATTCGAAATCTCAACACTAAAACTAATGAATTAATTTGAGGGTTTATGACTTAATAATTTGGGAATGAGATATTGGTTGGCGGAACCATCTCAATAACTACCAACAAGTTTTGTAGTAGTTGCAAGCAAGTCCCTTCGTAGTAGGAGAAAATTGGCTTTTCGCAAAATGATGACAACTTAGAGCCCCACATGCCGAAATGCATATAGTGTAGAATTTTATTATTGTTATTTTCTTCATGACTTGCCGCTTATTCAAAAGCTGACCTCACGCTACTGCAACGCCTTATGTTGCGTAGATTTATTCCGATCAGAGTGAGGCTACGCGCCGCGCTTGGCGATTGCCCTTTGGAGTCGGATGGACTCGCTATTTTAAATCTCACGCCTCGCAGCATTAGTAGTTTATTTCTCATGAGTTGGCCTTTGGCGAATTTATTCTATTGTAATAAAGACTCTATATGAGAACCGTAATAAATTCAGGTGTGATTGAACTTTGATTATTTCATCAATGTACCGTGAGTACCAAGCAATCTTGGGATGGTATGCATACGTAGATTTGACCGATTTTGGGTCAGGTCGCTCTGAGATGGTATCGAGCACACGCGACCGTAGGACGAACCCCTAGGATCGGAAAGCCATAGGAAGAGACTATTTACTTTATATCCTTATCATTCGTAATTCTCCCTGCTCAATTCTGACTCCTCTCCGATTTTCAACATTCTAGATGGCCGTCGAGTTCACCCCAGCTTTTGCTACGGAGTTTTGCAGCCCGATGAGACGATGCCCTTCGCGTGAAGCTGGTCCAGATGGTGAAGAAGCTGAAGATTGCTCTGCCCTCGATCACCGGGAAGCCAACCAATGCACTTCCGACAGATACCCGCTACAGGATCGAGGTGCACATTCCAGGGAGAACCTTCGGAGGGCAAACAGAGCCTATTGACTTTGAGTTCACCGACTTCAACTGGATCCTCGGAAGGGACATGGCGATCTATCGTGCACTTGGACATCTCCGAGAAGAGTATAGGGCCGAGCTCGATCCATCAGACCTCGCCATGGTTTCTCGCAGAGCGAGGAATGGAGATATCATCCCACCGTAGAGGATGACTCCATCTCTCTTATGTCCAGGACTTGGAGTGTCTCCTCAGAAACGGAGATCTGCATCGCCAGAGCTCAAGGTACACAGGAGGCTGTTGTTCCATGAATGGAACTGGAGGAGAAGGCACACGCAGACTTCCTTAACCATGAGGAAGAAATCGCGGACTTCATGGAGAGAGTCGACGACCTGAAGATGAAGCTTGCCGCAATAGAGGAAAAGATGGACTTGGGAGAGGACCTTTTTCCGAGTGGAGATGATGGACCTCTCGTGAGCAATGATCAGGATTATGAAGGGAGTTCCACTGGAGGAAGCCGCAAGAGGAGGCGCCACAACAGAGGACACCACACCGGAGGACATCGCACCAAAGGACGCAAGGATTATTGATGAAGACATTTAGTCGACCACCATGTTATTTTACCTTTTCGTCGATCAGTTAGGTCGTTATCTTCGATTTAGTCGTGAGCTTTTGTAATCGTGATTGAACCATGTTTGAGTGGATGAATAAATGATTGGTGTGATTATGTTTGTGCATTCATATGGGTAGTGTTATTTCTCATTAGACCATTGTTCTATTCTAATTGTCTCATCCACTCCAAAAACACCAGATGCCTCCGAGACGTGACCCCGGTCTCAACTTCCCGCCGAGCTCACCCAGCCTGCTCCAAAGCAGCGAATGCCATCATGCGATGCTCATCCGTAATCGTAACAACAACAACAACAATCCACCGCCACCACCACCCCTGTTGACAACTTGACTCGATTCCTGAGGCTGAATCCGCCGGTGTTCTCTAGCAGCACTGAGCCGATTGTGGTGACGATTGGCTCCGCAAAGTCGGAAGAGAGCTAATCACCGTTGGATGCACCGATGCAGAGAAGGTGCGCTTGTCGACATCAACTTGATGGACTGCAGCTTCTTGGTGGGAGAACTACACCGCCACTTATCCCATCGGCACCATCACATGGGATCAGTTCCAGAAGCCTTCCGCACCGCTCATGTTTCAGATTGGAGCCATGAGTGCAAGAAGCGTGAGTTCCGCAACTTACGCCAGAGAACCGCATGTGGCACAAGACGTGGATGAATTCAGCAAGTTAGCCCGCTATGCCCCGATGATGTGGCCACAGATGCCAAAGCAGGAGAAGTTTCTCGAGGGACTCAATGACGAGCTGGGAATGCAGCTTATGGTGGCTATTCGCCAACTACCAAAGAAAGCTGGTAGACAAGGCCATCGTACTTGAAGGCAAGCAAGAAGAGATTGAAACTGCAAGCGGAAGTACAGCGGAGGAAGCACAACTCAGAGCTCAGCAGAAGCCCCGTTATGCCCCATACTGGGAGGGCATACCCATCACAACCATGGAGGACATAACCATGGAGGCAATGGGAACAACCGCAACCAGGACAACAGGTCGTGCAATGGCAATGGCAATGGAAATGGTAATGGGAACCAGACCGTCCCCGCCCTCTCAAGGATCCGAGCCACATCACCGCTTCAAGTGCCGGAAAACAGGGCACTATGCCACCGACCGCCCTGAGGCCAAGCAGAGGAATGGAAACGGCAATGGAGGCTCGGCGAAGAAGCCCAACGCTTTCCTCGTGCTCGTGTGAACCACATTGACGTGGAGGACTTCTATGATCAGCCGGACAACGTGGTTGGTAAGTTTTATTGAATTCACGCTCAGATTGGTACTCTTTGATTTCGTGCAACGATTCATTTATATCAAGGGTAGTTGTGGAAAAGTACGGGTTGCCCTCTAAAACCCTTAGAAACCCCCTTCGCGTCAGTTCCGCAGGAGGAGAAATAAATGGCAGGCTTAGGTTGTCATGCAACCCTCAACATCGGAAATCATAAATTTTCCGCAGACCTCATAGTGTTGGAAACCCAGACCTTGGATGTAATCCTAGGCATGGATTGGTTGACGAAGTTTGAAGGAAACATAGACTATGCTCAAGAAATCTATTCTGCTCACCACCCCGGAGCGTAAGAGGATCAAGTATGTATCCAGCGTAGCGATGAAGAATCAGTGAATTCCCTCACGGAGTTGTTCAGAGGAAGTGCCAGAGTGCAAGATTTTCCGATGTGTTTCGGAGGAATTACCAGAATGCCACCGACAGGACATTGAATTTCTGATTGAGTTATTGCGGCACAGCCCCAATATCCAAGAGACCTTATCGGATGCCCCGAATGAGTTGAAAGAGATCAAGGATCAAATTAATGAGTTATTGGAGAAATGATATATTCGCCAAGCTCATCACCTTGGGGAGCCCAGTTCTTTTGGTAGAGAAGAAGGATGGAACCTTGAGGATGGTTGTGGATTATCGTGCGTTGAACGAAGTGACCATCAAGAACAAGTACCCTCGCCGATGATTAATGACTTGTTTGATCAGCTAGTAGGAGCCAAGGTATTCTCCAAGATCGATCTTCGATCGTGGTATCATCGCTGAAGATCCGTGAAAAGGATATACCCAAAACAGCATTCACTACTGTGTATGGTTTATATGAGTATACCGTCATGTCATTTGATTGACTAATGCTCCTGCATACTTCATGAATTTGATGAACAAGGTATTTATGGAATATCCTGGACAAGTTTGTCGTGGTGTTCATCGATGATATACTGATTTTCTCCAAGAGCGAGGAAGAACATAAGGAACATTTGCGTCTAGTTCGAGAAACTTCGAGAACATCGTTGTATGCCAAGTTCAAGAATGTGAATTTTGGCTGAAGGAAGTTGGATTCCTAGGACATGTTATTTCGGGAGAAGGAATAGCAGTTGATCCCGCTTAAGGTTGAATCAGTCACCGATTGGCGATCACCCACCTCGACCAAGGAGATCCGCATTTTCTCGGACTCGCAGGATATTATCGAGATTCATTGAGAATTTCTCGAAGATTGCCAATCCCATGGTGAGCTGTTGAAGAAGGAAGCCAAGTATATTTGGACCGAGGATTGTGAAGCCAGTTTTCAGGAATTGAAGAAACGTTTGGTCACAGCCCCAAGGTTGATTTTGCTGACATACACAAGGAATACCGGGTTTATTGTGACGCTTTCGTCGAGGACTCGGAGGAGTACTCATGCGGAAGGAAAAGTTGTAGCTTATGCCTTCGTGACTACTACGACCTCACGAGATGAATTATGCCACACATGATTTGGAGTTAGCAGCCAGAGTGCATGCACTCAAGACTGGAGACATTTCCTCATCGGAAACCGCTGTGATGTTTACAGATCACAAGAGCTTGAAGTATATTTTCACGCAGAAGAGTTGAACCTCAAAGCAGAGGAGATGGCTAGAGTTGATAAAGGACTATGACATGAGATTGCATTACCACCTGTAAGGCTAATGTTGTAGCAGATGCTTTGAGCCGTAAGAGTTATGTGAATACTCGACAAGCAGGAGGATTACCCCAGAGTTAGTCGATGACCTCGAGATCTCCGCTTGGAGATAGTTCCAGAGGATATGTGGCAACTCTGGAAGTACAGTCCACTTTGGCCGAAAGGATTCGTGAAGCCCAGAAGTCGGACAAGAAAATGGATGAGATAAAGCAGAAGATGAATGAAGGAAAAGCTAAAGGATTTCGTAAGGATGAACACGGAACTATATGGTTCGAGGATCGATTTATGTGCCCAATGATCCCGAACTCAGGAAGCTAATTCTTCAGGAGGCTCATGATTCATCAGACTCGATTCATCCCGGTAACACCAAGATGTACTGGATTTGAAGGAAAGTTTCGTGGATGTATGAAGAGGATATTGCCGAGTACATAGCAAGATGCTAAGTTTGTCAACGAGTAAAGGCAGAACATCGAAGCCAGCAGGTTACTTCAAACTTTGCCGATTCCCGATTGGAAATGGGAAAACTTGGAATGGATTTTATCACAGATTACCCAGACCTGCTCAGTTATGATTCCATCCGGGTAGTGGTTGATCGTTTGACCAAGGTAGCTCACTTCATTCCCGTGAAGACTACCTATACCAGTGCTAAGTTGGCCAAGATATACATGACCAAGATCATATGTCTGCATGGAGTTCCAAGGAAAATCGTGTCAGATAGAGGAACACAGTTTACCTCAAAGTTTTGGAAGCAGTTGCATGAAACTTTGGGTACGAGGCTGGAATTCAGTACAGTTTTTCATCCGCAGACAGATGGACAGACCGAGAGAGTCAATCAGATTCTGGAGGACATGTTGAGAGCTTGTGTGCTAGACTATGGGTCTAGCTGGGATGATAATTTGCCATACGCAGAGTTCTCATACAACAACAGATTATCAATCCGATCAAGATGGCCCCTTTCCAAGCTCTATACGGAAGGAGGTGCACAACACCATTGCTGTGGGATAGTGTTGGAGATCGATCACTTTTCGGTTCCGATCTTATCAGAGATTCCGAAGAGAAAGTCAAGCTGATTCGAGATAGACTCAAGATAGCTCATCGAGACAGAAGAGTTATGCCGACAAGAACGCAAGGAAGTAACTTACGAGCGGGAGACCGAGCATATCTTCGTGTGTCCCACTTCGTGGAATCAAGAGGTTTGGTGTCAAAGGAAAGCTAGCACCCGATTCATTGGCCGCACAAAATCCTCGAACGTCGTGGAGAAGTTGCTTATAAGTTGGAATTGCCGGAAGGATTGTCCGGAGTTCATGATGTCTTCCATGTTTCTCAGCTGAAGAAGTGTCATGCCGACATGGCCGATATTCCGTTGAGAGACACAATGCCCCTAGAGGCCATACAGCTTGACAGTGATCTGACTTATAAGGAGAAACCCGTCCGAATACTCGAGACTGCGAGCAGAGTCACCTGCAGCAAGGTCATCAAGTTTTGCAAGGTGCTGTGGAGTCACCACTCCGAGGAAGAAGCCACCTGGGAGCGCGAAGAAGACCTTCTTCGAGACCACCCGCACCTATTTGCTAGCCAACCCGAATCTCGAGGGCGAGATTCATCTTAAGGTGGGTAGGTTTGTAACATCCCAAATTTCCTATTTGGAATGTTTTACAATTATAGCTAAGCATCTATGCATTCTGTTTGAATTTGAGTGCCATTTGAAGTTTCAGAAGATTTTGAGTTTTGGAATTTGAATTCAAACTTGGCAAATGAGAATCATTTCAAAAAAAGACTATACCTGATAAATACTTGAGCAAAAGTATGAGAGGAGTAAACATGACACTCCAAAAATATCAGAGGAAAACATTGCCAAAAGTTTTGAATTCAAACTTGAGTTTTATTTGAATTTGAAAAAAAATGAAATTTTATAAAGTTTGGATTTTGCCTTTGGAAAAATGTTCAAATGATAGGGAATATTCCCCTGATCATTTTGGTATATATATGTCCTATATAAAATATTTATAGTTTATATTTTATCTCTGTTTTTGTTTTTCAAAAATAATTTTTTTAAAAAGAAAAACCACAGGCACCGGCCAGCCAACTGCCCACCCAACCCAAAGGCCCATCGAGCCAGAGCCCACCCGCCAATGAGCTGCCCCCGGCCAGACCGACCGCACCCCTCGCCTCGATTCGCCCGGCTCGGTCGACCGACCGAGACCGCACCTCAAGACTCGCAGACGGGTGGGCCACCACCTCGTCAACCCCTCACGCCTCGCCAGCGCTGCCGCCGCTCGCCGGATCCCGACGGATCCGGATCCGATCCTCCCGATTCACCCCCCCCAAGGTGAGGCCGCCTATATAATCCCCCTCCCACCCCATTCCCCTTGCCCCTCGCTGGAACCTCTCCTCTCTCCTCACGCGGATTGCGAACGCCGCCGCCATTTGCCTCGCCGTCGCGCCCTAGCCTCCCCGAGCTCCACCCACTCCACTGACCACCCCTCGTCGCCCAAGACTCCGCCGGAGCCTCCGCCGACCTCCCCGACGACCGAGAGGCTAACGACTCGCCGCCCGAGCCTCCGCCGCCGAACGCCGGTGAGTCGCCGAGCTTCCTCCCCGTCCGATCCCAATCCTACGGCTAGGATTAGAACCTCAAGGGGCACGCTTAATTAAAACCGGGTTTTACCCGGTTCGTTTGATTTAATTTTTTGTTAGGTTTTATTTTTAGTACCGCCCGACTCGCTTAACCCTAGGGCCCATTTAGTTATATTACGCAAGAAGATGTTGGTTAGCCCATTAGGCCATTTTTTTCATTTATTTTCGTTTTCTGTTTTAATGTAATAGTTCCGATTTGAAAAATTCATAACTTTTATTCTACTTAATATTTTTAAGTGATTCTTTTTTGTTGGTTTGCAAATTTTCTATAGTTTCTGTAGAAAATATTATTAGCTATGTTAAAATTAATTAAAATTGCTTTATTTTAGATTTAGTCAGAATAGTAAATCTGCCATAAAATGAGTTAGGAAAATTATTTTTATATGATTCTTTTGTCCCAAATTTGTTTTGACATTACCTAACCATAGGAATTAATTTGGGTATTTTAGGATTAATAAAAAATAGTTTTAAGCAGAATCTTGTTAATCCTAATTAATTAACTAGCTACTATTTTCCTATTATTTTAATTAGTAAATAAATTTATTTTTCACATGTGATTGATTATTCTAGGATAGTTTCTGTCACTTTATGGGATGAACTTTTATTTATAATAAATAAAACTTTTGTTTTATTTTTCTTAATAGAATTTGAATTAGGCCTAATAGGAGTTTTATAATAGCTTTTAAATTGATTCTTTTTGCTCCTAGTTGCTTAATGCATTCTTTTCTGTTAAGTTAACATAAACTCATGCTTAGGTCAAGTTGAGAAAAAATTTTGTTAGGTAAAACTATTTCTAGTTGTTGTTTGAAGTAGGAAAACTTTGAGTTGGATTTCTTGAGTTTTCTTTGGGTTTTTGATTTGTTTGTTTTGGTGTGTTATTTTGTTATTCTATTGTGTTATGTAGTCTTATGCTATATGCTTATTGTGATTATTGTTTGTCTCGGTAGAGTTTCCGGAGTGCGAAGCTTGCTACTACGAGTCTTTAGCTTACGAGGATCATCAGCAAGGCAAGTCTTTGATCATGTTATTTTCAATACCTATGATTTTGTGCATTAGAAATTATACCACCCCACCATGCATGCAGTAGTTGAATTTTTGAAGTTATGTTCTTGAGTAGTATCATGTGGTAGGATGAACCAATCCCCTTGTTACCATGACCCCGGACGGAGTAGTTTATTTTGCTATGTTCAGAGCGGGTTTGGTTGAGTGAAATTCATAAGAAAGATATGAGAGTCAATGATGATGACAACCCCATGAACTACAATGCTCAAGATGGACTTGAATTCACTCATTGGGTGGAGGATTTGTTGACGGGCACCCCGAGAACCCAAGTGGTTGGCGGGATGCATGGAGAAGTGCCATGACATCTTGCGGAAAGCTTCACCCAGCCACGAAGAGACGGATGGATGCCCCATTGACCTGAAGCTTACCTGTGCAACCGCAAGCCATTATGGGCTCTGGCTGGGTCAACCCTAGTTGTGACGCTGGCTGGACGGTACTACGAGATGTAGAAGAACGGTAGGATTGGATGGGTACCGGCAGTAGCCAGAAGAACTCTTTGGAAGACCCTGTTTCATTCGTCCCGTCTTCAAACACCATGAAGTGCGAAGACTTAAAAGGAGGGAATGATTCTTGCGGGTAAAGTGCGCAAACCTCTGCAGAGAGTTAAAGATCTAATCGATTAGCCGTGTCCCCGGTTACGGACAATTTGAGCCTCTGGAACTTGGAAGTATTCGAAAATCTCAACACTAAAACTAATGAATTAATTTGAGGGGTTTATGACTTAATAATTTGGGAATGAGATATTGGTTGGCGGAACCATATCAGTAACTACCAACAATTTTTGTAGTAGTTGCAAGCAAGTCCACTGTAGTAGGAGAAAATTGGCTTTTCGCAAAATGATGACAACTTAGAGCCCCACAGCCAGAAATGCATATAGTGTAGAATTTTATTATTGTTATTTTCTTCATGACTTGCGACTTATTCAAAAGCTGACCTACACGGCTGCAACGTCTTATGTTGCGAGAGATTTATTCCGATCAGAGTGAGGCTACGCTCCGCGCTTGGCGATTGCCCTTTGAGTCGGATGGACTCGCTATTTTTAAATCACGCTTCCGCAGCATTAGTAGTTTATTTCTCATGAGTTGGCCTTTGGCGAATTTATTCTATTGTAATAAAGACTCTATATGAGAACCGTGTAATAAATTCAGGTGTGATTGAACTTTGATTATTTCATCAATGTACCGTGAGTACCAGCAATCTTGGGATGAATATGCATACGTAGATTTGACCGATTTTGGGTCGGTCGCTACACGGAGCGGGAGGCAATCGGATGAAATCCTCCGTCGTGAGGAGGACATCAAAAGCTGCGGGAGCCGGATACTTGGTCATGGATATCGCAAGACCGGCTACTAACGCCGGGCGATCGTCCCTACCCCGAAACCTTATGAGAGGGTAGTCTTCCTCACCCACTTCGTCCATGATTTGGGATTTCCTCCACCCGTTCGTCCTCGGCCTCATGTTCTACTACGGGTTGGACTTCCATGATCTAGCTCCGAACTTCATCCTCAACATTTCGGCGTTTATCGTCATGTGCGAGGCCTTCCTCCGCGTCCGGCCCCACTTCGGCTGTGGCTGAAGACCTTCAATGTCAAACCGAAGGTGGTTGGCGGCCAGCTAGCGGAATGCGGAGGCGCCATGGTGGGTAAAATGCCCAATGTTACATGGCTCGAGGGCTCATATGTGGAGACCATAAAGGGGTGGCAATCGGGGTGGTTCTACATCACCGAGATGCGCGACACCAACTGGGTGGCTGCCCCCAAATTTCGATCCGGAATCCCCACGCGGCTCACTTCTTGGAAAGAGAAGGGCCTGTCCTGGGGTTCCTCGGTGGAGCTGACCGGACTCCAGACCTGCATCAAGAACATGATGAGCAAGAGAATCAAGCTCATCAACGTGGTCCAGGTCATGCTCTTCCGCCGGATCCTACCGTGTCAACGATGGGCACTCAATTTGTGGGAGTTCGACCCGGACAAGCACCAGACGCTGCGAGAGCTCTTCGGCAGGACGCACCAAGACATCTGGAAGGTGCTGTTCAAGGCCTCCGAGGTACCTCCTCCCCTTACCGAGGACCGCGGACTCAGCGCAAAGCGCCCTGCCAATTCGGTAAGTTTTTATATCTCACAGGACATTTATTTGTCCCAGTTTTATCATGTGCGGGATCTAAGCTTCCATGCCATTAACAGGTGGTAGAGACAATGAGCGGATCGATTGCCCAGCCCCCCTGCCTGAAGATCCTGCAGATACTCTCCTAACGGAGATGCTGGTTCCGGCGCCTTACGAGGTGCCGGTGAAGAAGGCCACGGGGACCCGAAAGGGTCTCCGGCGCGGGGGACTCATCGTTCGATAACTCCGAAGTGCACTCCTCCCACGCAAACGAGGAGGAGGAAGAAGAAAGTTCTCCCCGGCCGGGGCAAGAAAAGGAAGGCCGCCCCAACCGAGGAGGCCGAAGGGTCGAAGAAGGGAAAGACCCTCCTTTCGGACGACTCCACAACGGCCGCCGACAGCGACAACGAGTGGTTGCCCAGGGACAAGCCCTGGCGAAATCGTAAGTATCCGGATCCCATAGTAATTCATGGTATGTCTTATTGCACTGCTTCTGATTACGCTGAACATGATCGTGCAGTCCGCCCTGAGCCCGCATCGACATTGAAAGTACATGTAAGTCCCCATGTGTGGTTTTGGTAATTAAATGACAATCCTTATGGACTAATGTTTACATTGAGATATACATTTGAAGGTTAGTCCCATTGGAAAAAAGATTGAAGAATATTGGAAGACAACTCCTTTGAAGCAATAATTACATCAAGATGATCAAAATGGAGTTCATTGGAGTATCTGAAGGATTACCTGCATAGAGCTATGGTTTTGAGCCACAATGGATCAAGATCCTAAAAGTATGATGAGGGAGTCCTGGATTAGGGGGTGTCCGGATGGCCGGACTATAACCTTTGGCCGGACTCCTGGACTATGAAGATACAAGATTGAAGACTTCGTCCCGTGTCCGGATGGGACTTTCCTTGGCGTGGAAGGCAAGCTTGGCGATACGGATGTAGATCTCCTCCCATTTGTAACCGACTCTATGTAACCCTAACCCTCTCCGGTGTCTATATAAACCGGAGGGTTTTAGTCCGTGAGGACTAACAACAATCATACCATAGGCTAGCTTCTAGGTTTAGCCTCTCACGATCTCATGGTAGATCTACTCTTGTACTACCCATATCATCGATATTAATCAAGAAGGAGTAGGGTTTTACCTCCATCGAGAGGGCCCGAACCTGGTTAAAAACATCGTGTCCCTTGTCTCCTGTTACCATCCGCCTAGACGCACAGTTCGGGACCCCCTACCCGAGATCCGCCTGTTTTGACACCAACATTGGTGCTTTCATTGAGAGTTCCTTTGTGTCGTCATCTTTAGGCCCGATGGTTCCTCCGATCATCAACAACGATGCGGTCCAGGGAACACCCCAAAAGAAGGGAACAGCGATGGAACAACGGAGGATGACCCCTCCAAGAAGAAGCCTAAGCGCCGGCGTCAGCGGCGCCGCTCTAAATCCCGCCAAAGCAAAAACGACGATTCCGGCACGGGAGATAATAACACCGGACGGTGCGAAGACAACCCTCCAGCAGGATTCAGCACGGGAGGATGGAGAAGCCAGCCCTCATGAGAGAGCGGCAGAAAGAGAGGTAGAGGACGATAATTACATGCCTCCCTCCGAAGACGAGGCAAGCCTCGACGACAACGAATTTGTCGTGCCTGAGGATCCCGTCGAACAAGAGTGTTTCAAATGCAGGATTATGGCCACGGCGAGTAGCCTCAAGAAAAAACAGCAACAACTTAGAGCTGACCAAGACTTGCTAGCCGACAGATGGACTGAAGTCCTTGCGGTCGAAGAGTACGAACTTGAACGCCCCTCCAAGAGCTACCCAAAGCGCAGGTTGCTACCCCGATTAGAGGAGGAAGCACCCAGACCTACATCACCAGCGCATGATGCGGTCGACCGGCCACCTCGTGGCTGCGACAGAGAGGCCTCTCGGCCCTCCATTCAAGCCGCACCCCAGCATCGCTCAAAGAATACCAAGGCACGGGGAAATGCGCCAGACCTGCGAGATATATTGGAGGACAAGGCAAGGCAAACAAGATCGATCTATGGATCGCGTGGGCGCCCCACGACACGTGACGATAACCGTCATGCCGGATATGGTAAATCCGGCCGGGCCGAACAAAGTAGACAAAGCTCGTTTGAGCTACGTCGTGATATAGCCCAGTACAGAGGCGCCGCACACCCACTATGCTTCACAGATGAAGTAATGGATCATCAAATCCCCGAGGGTTTCAAACCCGTAAACATCGAATCATACGATGGCACAACAGATCCTGCGGTATGGATCGAGTATTATCTCCTTCATATCCACATGGCCCGCGGTGATGATCTACACGACATCAAATACCTCCCACTCAAGCTTAAAGGACCAGCTCGACATTGGCTTAACAGCTTGCCGCCAGAATCAATTGGTTGTTGGGAGGACACGGAAAGCGCATTCCTCGACAATTTCGGGCACCTATAATGCGACCACCGACGCCGATGACCTAAGCCACATAATTCAGCAGCCGGAGGAATCGGCCGGACAATTACGACACGGTTCCTAACCAAGAAAAATCAAATAGTCGATTGTCCGGACGCAGAGGCCCTTGCAGCCTTCAAACATAACATCCATGACGAGTGGCTTGCCCGGCACCTAGGACAGAAAAGCCAAATCCATGGCAGCCCTCACAACACTCATGACCGCTTTTGCGGGGAGAAGACAACTGGCTAGCTCGTATTAATAATATGACCAAGAGCCACAGTAATTCGGATACCAAGGACAACAATGGCAGGTCGCGTCGCAACAAGCAAAAGCGCCGATTAACTGGCGACAATGGTGAGGATACGGCGATTAATGCCGGATTCGAGGCTCTAAACTCGGTCGTGGAAAAAGCCATTTAAAAGAAATACTCGGGCCCGTCCAGTTTGGGTGAATACTCGATCGCCTGCGTGCGGATACGGCACCCCAAAAACCAGCCAATCACACCAACAGGATTGTTGGGTGTTCAAGCAGCAGCAAGTTAAGTGCCGAAAACAGAGACAAGGGGCTGCATAGCGATGACGAGGAGGAGCCCTGACCGCCGAACAATAGGGGACAGAAGGGCTTCCCCCCACAAGTGCGGACGGTGAACATGATATATGCAACCCACATCCCCAAAAGGAAGCGGAAGCGTGCACTCAGGGACGTATATGCGTTGGAGCCAGTCGCCCCAAAGTTCAACCCATGGTCCTCCTGCCCGATCACTTTTGATCAAAGAGACCATCCCACTAGCATCCTCCATGGCGGATTCGCCGCATTGGTTCTAGACCCAATCATTGATGGATTTCACCTCACTAGAGTCCTTATGGACGGCGGCAGCAGCCTGAACCTGCTTTATCAGGATACAGTGCGAAAAATGGGCATAGATCCCTCAAGGATTAAACCCACAAAGACGACCTTTAAAGGCGTCATACCAGGTGTAGAGGCCAACTGTACAGGCTCAGTTACACTTGAGGTGGTCTTCGGATCCCCGGATAATTTCCGAAGCGAGGAGTTAATCTTCGACATAGTCTCGTTCCATAGTGGCTATCACGCACTGCTCGGACGAACCGCATTTGCAAAGTTCAATGTGGTGCCGCACTACGCATACCTCAAGCTCAAGATGTCAGGCCCTCGAGGAGTCATTACGGTCAATGGGAACACTGAACGCTCTCTCCAAACGGAGGAGCATACGGCAGCCCTCGCGGCGGAAGTACAAAGCAGCCTTTCAAGGCAATTCTCCAGTCCGGCTATTAAACGTCCGGACACCGTCAAGCGCGCTCGGAGTAACCTACAACAAGACCGCCTGGCATGTTCCGAGCAAGCGTAGCAATGCGGCCCCAACCCCAACCCTTGCAAAATTGCGAAACCAGTACTATGCGTACATAACTACGCTCTGGAAATACCATGGGCATAGGGGGAGGGGCACGACCACGGGATGCCCAAAATGCGGCTCAACCGCACCAGGGGCTCCCGATTTTGTCATTCTTTTTTTTCTTCTTACTTTCAGGACTCCACTCTACGGAAGGTCTGTCCGGCAGTACAATCGCCGAACACACGATGCAACAGCGGGAGAATGACTACGTCGAGTGTCCGGGTGGTCTCTATAACAAGCAGTATACTTGTTTCACATATCATCCCGCAGCTCGCCCCTGGAGGGGGACATGTCAAATAGTCCCATCTCTTGCTTATCGCACTATTTGTATCGTCCTGCTTTTACCGCAGCCTTTTCGAGTAAACAATACATAGCTTTTGTCTATTATTGCATTCCTTTTTTATAAAAATATGTTCAGTTATGACATTATGCAACCGTACACTTTGGTACGGCCAATACACCAGGGGCTTACGTACCCCATAATATGGTGTGAGAAGTCCGAACACTCTCATGAGTGCGGCACCCCGAACTTATAGCATTATATGCATCGGCTCCGAATCATGTCTTGGGTCAATAGTTGGATTTGCCCGGCTCCCATGTTTTGGTACCTTACGTTCTGTTATATCGGCTAAGGTAGCGCTGGGAGAACCACTGCGATTGTGCCCCGGTTGAGCTAGGCTAAGCACCTCAGTGGAGAAAGCTAAAACTGACCGTCATGATAGGGCGAGAGCTGGTCGTTGTTCGAGAGGTTTTCGAGTCCCTAAAGACTTATGCCGCTTAGAGCGAGGAGTCGGCATTGTCCGTCCTAGGCGTGGATAGCGCCCCGAACTCGGTCTTCCGAATACTAGGGGCTTCATCGAAATTTAAAATTATAGAATTCTATGGCTAAGTGAGAGTGTTCAAGCATTATAGTCTGATTGCCTTGTTCGTTGTGTTGAGCGCCTCCCTCGAAGGACCCAAGAATGGGAAAAAGAGCGCTCAAGTTTATCCCGAACACCCCAGCACTCTTGGCATGGGGGCAGAAGCTGACGACTCGCCATCTCTCAAATTTAATAAACGGCCGCACAGAAGGTAATATTTTAAATTCAAAAGCGTTGCTTAGCGCATATGAACAAGTTTTCAGCGTACAGGATCACAAGTGCGAGTTCACTCAAAAATGACATCTTTGGAGCATTCATCCGCTATAAGGCGGGCACCCTTCAGGACGCCCTCATAATACATATCGGGCTTGCGATGCTCCTTGCCGGCGGTGGTCCATCCGTCACAAGCTTCTTAGCGTCCATCTTGCCCCAGTGCACTTTAGCACGGGCAAGGGCCCTACGGGCACCTTCGATGCCTACGGAGCGCTTGATGACTTGAAGCCATGGACAGGCATCCACCAGCCGCCTCACCAGCCCGAAGTAGCTCCCAGGCATGGCTTCCCCAGGCCACAACCGGACTATGAGACCCTTCATGGCCTGTTCGGCCACCTTATGGTGCTCGACCAGCTGCTTCAGTTGGTCGCTCAAGGGCACCGGGTGTCCGGCCTCAACATACTGGGACCAGAACACCTTCTCAGTCGAGCTCCCCTCTTCGGCTCGGTAGAATGCGGCAGCGTCGGACACACTCCGGGGAAGATCTGCGAATGCTCCTGGTGAGCTCCGGACTCGGGTAAGTAACAAGTAATTCACTTTAGCGTGCTTGCTTTGCATAAAGAATGCCTTACCCGCCGCTATCTTCTTCATCGCCTCAATTTCTTGGAGGGCTTTTTGGGCTTCGGCCTTGGCAGATTTGGCACTCTCAAGAGCCGAGGCAAGCTGGACTCTCGAGTCTTTGAGTCAAGCCCAAGCTCGTGTTTTTCATGAGATCCTGGAGCTCTTGCTGCACCTCCGCCACCGCGCCTCCTGCTTTTCTTGCTGGATACGCCCACGGCCGCATTTTCTTCGCCTTGGACAGCGCTTCCTTGTGGTTGCCACAGGTTGTGGCCCCTGTAATACTCACGTTGGTCTGTCATTTTTGCAACCACATCTTTTTATATATACTTAAATAAGGTATTACTTACCTTCCTTGTCTTCGAGCTGCTTCTTGGCAAGGCCGAGCTTGTTCTCGGACCGCTCGAGGCTCGCTTCAATGCATCGACCTCCATGATCGGTCTGGCGAGAGGTCGGCAGCGCAACCTTGCATTCTGTATTGACATACTTATGTTAGACTCCTCGTATATCTTTTTGATCCTCGGTTCGGCTTTTCTTTCCGAACACCAAACTGAGCATCAGGGGCTACTGTCTATGCGGTAATATTTTTACATATCTTAAATACATACCTCAAAGCCTGTTAGAAGGCTGGCACAGGCTTCAGTCAGCCCGCTCTTGGCGGACTGAACCTTCTGGATCACCACACTCATAATAGTGCGGTGCTCCTCGTCGATGGACGCGCCGTTAAGCACCTCCAGCAGATTAGCCGGTGCCTCCGATTGGACGGAGGTTACCGGTGTCATAGGCTTGCCCTTCCTACTAGGGGGCACCACGGACTCCGAACCTTGAAGGTTCGAGGCGGTGTCCGGCCTAGGGCCGGACTTGGAGCCCTTGGGGGTTTTATCCCCTTTGCGCTTGGAGTACGGGAGGTCGCCTTGCGGCGCCTCCAGGACCACCCCCTCCTGGCTTGGACCCTTTTGGTACTCCACATCGGCATCTTCCGTAGGACAAGGGAAGGTAGCAGACAGAAGTGAAAGGCTATTCACATCCGACGAATCGAGGATCCGCCGGCAAGCGTCGAGCTGGGCGTGGCGGACTACATGATTATATTCGGCGTCAGAAGATACTGTGCAACAAAGGAACGCCATGAGTTATTCTGGTATCCGGATACTTAAGATTTTGCCAGTGGCTTGGCCCTGGATGGCCACTCCTCTTCGACGTCGTCGGCATTGGTGGAGTAGTTCGGAGGAAGGGTCCTCCCCTTCTTGGACCCTCCGGCCCCCCCGGTTGGGGCGGCCTTCCTTTTCATTCCTCCCCCCGCTGGAGGGGGAGAGGCCTCTTCTTCCTCCTCCTCGTCTTCGGAGGAGGAGTGCGCCTCGGAGTCATCGGACGATGAATCCGACACCACCGGGCGCCGGGAACTCTTTCGAGTTCCCGTGGCCTTCTTCTTGGCCTTCTTCTCCGGCACCATGTAAGGTGTCGGAACCAGCAGCCCGTCAAGCGGTCGTCCGGCTGGGTCTTGAAAGGGGCCGGACGGTCAATCTGTCCGGGCGTCTTCTGCCAATCTGTCAAAGGTAAGGAGTTTAGATCCCGCATAGAATCAAACTATGGAAAACAAGTAACCCGTAAAGGGTAAAATAGCTTACCGCGTTGGCTTGATGCTGCGCGCTGAATCCGCGATCCTCGGTAGCGGATGCGGGGGCCTCGGCGCCCTTGAACAACACCTTCTAGGCGTCTTCGTGCGTAGTGTCGAAGAGCCTACTCGAGTTCGGTGCTATGCGGATCAAACTCCCTGGCTGAAAGCCCGTTGTTGGCACGGGAGGATCCGCGGATGAGCATGACTGGACTACGTTGGCGAAGTTTGAGCTTCTTGCTCACCGGGTTTTGGAAGCAGGTTTGGAGTCGGTCAGCTCCTCCGAATTACCCTGACGACAAGCCCGTCTCTTTCCGTGAGGTGAGCCGTAGGGAAGCCAGGAATTCGGCGGCGCTGCCCATTCGAGTCACGCGGCTCGGTGATGTAGAACCACCCGATTGCCACCCCTTTATGGTCTCCACGAAGGAGCCCTCGAGCCATGTAACGTTGGGCATCTTGCCCACCATGGCGCCTCCGCACTCCGCTTGGCGGCCGCCCACTACCCGGTTTGTCATTGAAGGTCTTCACCATAAGCGAAGTGGGGCTGGATGCGAGGAAGGAAGGCCTGCACCTGACGATGAGCGTCGAGATGTTGAGGATGAAGTTCGGGGACAGATCATGGAAATCCAGGCCGTGGTAGAACATGAGTCCCCAGACAAATGGGTGAAGTGGGAAACCTAGTCCGCGGAGGAAATGGGTGAGGAACACCACCCTCTCATGGGGCCTGGGGGTGGGGATGAGCTGCCCCTTGTCGGGGAGCTGGTGCGCGATGTCATTGGACAAGTATCCGGCTTTCCTCAGCTTCTTGATGGGTCCCTCCATGACGGAGGAGACCATCCACATGCCTCCCACTCTAGACATGGCTGGAGAAGGTTGAGGTGGGATGTGCGGACTTGGGCGCTGGAGCTCGAGTGCGCGAAAATGGATAAGCAAAGGAGGAAGAAGGCGTAGATGGAAAAGGTGGATTCTTATCCCCTTATATGGGCGGATGAAACTATGTGCCCCCACCAGCCTGGTAAAACTCGCTTATCTCCCAAACACCGTAATTAATGGCACGGTTGGGTTAACCACGCCCGTATTGATGAGAATCCCGGAATAAGGGGACACGATCTCTGCTTCGACAAGACGTGCCAAGGAAACCGCCCCGCTAAGTGCGCTGAGGTGGAACAGTAAAAACAATTCGAATAAAGGCTTGGCTATGGTGTGATGTCACGCTACGGAATACGTCAGCAGATTGGATTTGTGTAAATATTATTCTCTCTACGGTGGTATGTGGAACTTATTTTGCAGAGTCGGACACTATCCTTGTGTTCAAAATCTTCTATGAAGTATTCGGAGGAGGAACCCGCCTTGCAATGCCGAAGTCAATCTGCGCGCCGGACTCATCGTCATTGAAGCCTGGTTCGAGGGCTCTTGAGGAGTCTGGATTAGGGGTGTCCGGATGGCGGACTATAACCTTTGGCGGACTCTGGACTATGAAGATACAAGATTGAAGACTTCGTCCCGTGTCCGGATGGGACTTTCCTTGGCGTGGAAGGCAAGCTTAGCGATACGGATGTAGATCTCCTCCCATTTGTAACCGACTCTATGTAATCCTAACTGAGGGAGTCCTGGACTAGGGGGTGTCCGGATAGCCGAACTATCATCACGGCCGGACTCCAAGACTATGAAGATACAAGATTGAAGACTTCGTCCCGTGTCCGGATGGGACTTTCCTTGGCGTGGAAGGCAAGCTTGGCGATACGGATATGTAGATCTCCTACCATTGTAACCGACTCTGTGTAACCCTAACCTATCCGGTGTCTATATAAACCGGAGGGTTTTAGTCCGTAGGACGAACAACAATCATACCATAGGCTAGCTTCTAGGGTTTAGCCTCCTTGATCTCGTGGTAGATCTACTCTTGTACTACCCATATCATCAATATTAATCAAGCGGAGTAGGGTATTACCTCCATCGAGAGGGCCCGAACATGGGTAAAAACATCGTGTCCCTTGTCTCCTGTTACCATCCGCCTAGACGCACAGTTCGGGACCCCCTACCCGAGATCTGCCGGTTTTGACACCGACATAGCACCGGGAGAACCACTGCGATTGTGCCCCAGTTGAGCTGGGTCGAGCACCTCAATGGAGAAAGCTAAAACTGACCGTCATGATAGGGCGAGAGTCGGTCGCTGTTCGAGAGGTTTTTTCGGGTCCCTAAAGACTTATGCCGCTTAGAGCGAGGAACCGGAACTGTCCGGCCAAGGCATGGATAGCGCCCCGAACTCGGTCTTCCGAATACTAGGGGCTTCACCGAAATTTAAAATTATAGAATTCTATGGCTAAGTGAGAGTGTTCAAGCATTATAAGTCTGGTTGCCTTGTTCGTTGCGTTGAGCGCCTCCCTAGATGGACCCAAGAATGGGAACAAGAGTGCTCAAGTTTATCCCGAACACCCCAGCACTCGTGGCATGGGGGATGAAGCCAACGACTTGCCATCTCTCAAATTTGATAAACGGTCGCACAGAAGGTAATATTTTAAATTAACAAGCGTTGCTTAGCGCATATGAACAAGTTTTTAGCGTACATGATAACAAATGTGATTCTACTCAAAAATTACATCTTTGGAGCACTCATCCGCTATTCGGCGGGCACCCTTCAGGAGGCCCTCATAGTACATTTCGGGCGTGTGATGCTCCTTGCCCTTCGGTGGCCCGTCCGTCACAAGCTTCTCCGCATCCAGCTTGCCCCAGTGTACTTTAGCACGGGCAAGGGCCCGACGGACACCTTCGATGCAGACGGAGCGCTTGATGACTTCAATCCTGGACAAAGGCCCACCACCGGCCGCTGCACTAAGCCAAGTAGCTCCTGTGCATGGCTTCCAATGGCCACAATCGCGCTATAAGGCCCTTCATGGCCTGTTTGGCGACCTTTAGGAGCTCGACCAGCTGCTTCACTGGTCGCTCGAGGCACGGATGTCCGCCTCGACATACCGAGACCAGAACACCTTTTCTCGTCGATCTCCCTCCTTGGCGCGGTAGAATGCGGCGAAGATCGCATACACTACGGGCAAATCTGCGAATGCTCCCGGAGAGCTCGAATCCGGGTAAGTAATAGGTAATTCACTTTCACATGCTTGCTTTGCATAAAGAATGCCTTACCGCCCGCTATCTTCTTTAATGATTCAATTTCTTGAGGGCTTTTTGGGCCTCGGCCTTAGCAGCTTTGGCACTCTCAAGAGCCGAGGCGAGCTCGGACTCTCGAGTCTTCGAGTCACTCTCCAAACTCTCGTGTTTTTCCACGAGAGCTTGGAGCTCTTGCCGTACCTTGGCCAGCTGCGCCTCCCCCTTCTCTCGCTCGGTGCATTCCGCAACGGCTTTATTTTCGGCCACGGACACCGCTTCCTTCAGGCTCGCCACCTCGTTCGTGGCCCCTGCAGTACCCATGTTATTCCTGTTATTTTTTGCAACTGAAACCTTTCTATAAGGTATTTCTTTAATAAGGTACTACTTACCTTCCTTGTCCCTGAGCTGCTTCTTCGCTTGGCCGAGCTCGTTCTCGGACCGCTCGAGGCTCTGCTTCAATGCATTAACCTCCGCAGTCAGTGCGACAGAGGTCAGCAGCGCAGCCTGCATTCCCATATTGACATACTTATGTTAGACTCCTGCGTATATCTTTTTAGATCCTTAGTCCAGTTTTTCTTTCCGAACACCGAACTAAGCATCAGGGGCTACTATCTATGCGGTAATATTTTTACATATTCTAAACTTACATCAAAGCCTATTAGAAGGCTGGTACGAGGCTTGTCGGCCCGCTCTTGGCGGATCGAACTGTCCGGATCACCGCACTCATAATGAAGACGGTGCTCCTCCTCGATGGAGACGCTGTTAAGCGCCTTCAGTAAGCTATCCGGTGCCTCCGGTTGGACGGAGGACACCGGCGTCTTACCTTTCTTGCGAAGGGACCGCTTGCCGGACTCCGGAACCGCTGAAGGTTCCGGCATGGAGTCCGGACAAGGGTCGGGCTTAGAGCCCCTGGGGGTCTTACCCCCCACGCGCCTGGAGTCCGGGAGGTTGCCTTGTGGCGCCTCCTGCGCCATCTCCTCTTGACTGGGCCCCCCTTGGGGCACCACCTCGGCGTCGTCCGCAGCATGGGGCGAGGAGGCGGTCGGAAGCGAAGTACTCTCCATTTCCGACGAACCCAGGGACCCGCTCGTCGAAGCAGCTAGCTCGCTCTTGGGCGGGCTGCATGATTGTTCGACAATTAGAGAACACTATGTAATAATAAAAAGCCATGGGTATCCGGACACTTACGATCTCGCCAGGCTTGGCCCTTGACCAATCCTCCTCGTCATTGTCGGCGTTGGTGGAGAAGTCCGAGGAAGGGTTCTTCCTTCTTGACCTCCGGCCTCCCGGTTAGGCGGCCCTCCTTTCCTCTCCTCTTCACCGGGGAGAAGCTTTTTCCTCCTCCTCGTCCTCGGGAAGATTCTCGCTTGAATCGACAAGACACTGGCGTCGGGAGCTCCTTCGAGTTCTCGTGGCCTCCTTCTTGGCCTTCTTCTCCGGCACCACATGGGTGCCGGAGCCAGCAGCCTTCCATCAATCGGGCGTCCGGCTGGTCTTCCGGCAAAGGAGCCGGACAGTTAATCTGTCCGGACGTCTTCACCAGATCTGTCAAAGATTAGGGAGTTTTAGATCCACATAGAGTCAATCTATGAAAAAGAGTCTCGTAAATGGCAAAATAACTTACCTCGCCGGGCTTGACGCTATGAAGTTGTATCCGTGATCTTGAGAGCGGATGAGGGAGCCTCGCGCCTTGAACAGACACCTTCCGTGCATCTTCGCACGTAGTGTCAAGAGCCTTTTAGAGTCGAGTGTTGTGCCGGATCGAACTCCCACAATTTGAAGGCCCGTTGTTGGCATGGGAGAATCCGGCGGATGAGCATCACTTGGATTACGTTGACAAGCGTGAGATTCTTGTCCACCAGATTTCGGACGCATGTTTGGAGTCCGGATGTCTTGTCCGAATTCCCCCACGTCCGGCCCGTCTCTTTCCATGATGAGAGCCGTGTGGGGAAGCCCGATCTGAATTTGGGGGCCGCCACCCATTTGGGGTCGCGTGGCTCGGTGATGTAGAACCACCCCGATTACCACCCCTTTATTGTCTCCACAAAGGAGCCCTCGAGCCATAGGACTTTGGCCATCTTGCCAACCATGGCGCCTCCGCACTCCGCTTGACGGCCGCCCACAACCTTCGGCCTGACATTGAAGATCTTCAGCCATAAGCCGAAGTGGGGCTGGATGCAGAGGAAGGCCTCGCACATGACGATGAACGCCGAGATGTTGAGGATGAAATTCAGGGCCAGGTTGTGGAAGTCCAGGCCGTAGTAGAACATGAGCCCCTGGACAAATGGGTGAAGTGGAAAGCCCAGTCTGCAGAGGAAATGGGGGAGAAACACCACCCTCTCATGGGGCCTGGGGGTCGGAATGAGCTGCCCCGCGTAGGGCAGCCTGTGCGCGATGTCGCTGGACAAGTATACGGCCTCCCGCAGTCTTGTGATGTGCCCCTCCGTGACGGAGGAGGCCATCCACCTGCCTCCCCTCCGGACATGGTTGGAGAAGGTTGAGGTGGGATGTGCGGACTTGGGCGCTGGAGCTCGAGTGTGCGGAAATGGATAAGCAAAGGAGGAAGGAGGCGTAGGTGAAAAGGTGGATCCTTATCCCCTTATATGGACGGACGGAGTTATACGTCCCCCACCAGCCTGGTAAAACTCGCTTATCTCCCAAGCGCCATAATCAATGGCGCGGATGGGTTACCCACGTCCGTATTGATGAGAATCCCGAATAAGGGGCACGATATATGCTTTGATAAGACGTGCCAAGAAACCGCCCGCTAAACGCTAAGGTGGAACAGTAAAAACGATTCATACAAAGGCTCGGCCGTGGTGTGATGTCACGCTGAATACGTCGCCAGATCTGTGCAAATGTTATTCTCTCTACGGTGGTATGTGGAACTTGTTTTGCAGAGCGGACACTATCCTTGTGTTCAAAACCTTCTATGAAGTATTTGGAGGAGGAACCCGCCTTGCAATGCCGAAGACAATATGCTGCCGGACTCGTCGTCATTGAAGCCCTGGTTCGTGGGCTCTTGAGGAGTCTGGACTAGGGGGTGTCCGGATAGCCGAACTATCATCACGGCCGGATTCCAAGACTATGAAGATACAAGATTGAAGACTTCGTCCCGTGTCCGGATGGGACTTTCCTTGGCGTGGAAGGCAAGCTTGGCGATACGGATATGTAGATCTCCTACCATTGTAACCGACTCTGTGTAACCCTAACCTATCCGGTGTCTATATAAACCGGAGGGTTTTAGTCCGTAGGACGAACAACAATCATACCATAGGCTAGCTTCTAGGGTTTAGCCTCCTTGATCTCGTGGTAGATCTACTCTTGTACTACCCATATCATCAATATTAATCAAGCAGGAGTAGGGTATTACCTCCATCGAGAGGGCCCGAACTTGGGTAAAAACATCATGTCCCTTGTCTCCTGTTACCATCCGCCTAGTCGCACAATTCGGGACCCCCTACCCGAGATCCGCCGGTTTTGACACCCACACTAACCCTCTCCGGTGTCTATATAAACCGGAGGGTTTTAGTCCGTAGGACGAACAACAATCATACCATAGGCTAGCTTCTAGGGTTTAGCCTCTCTGATCTCGTGGTAGATCTACTCTTGTACTACCCATATCATCAATATTAATCAAGCAGGAGAAGGGTTTTACCTCCATCGAGAGGGCCCGAACCTGGATAAAAACATCGTGTCCCTTGTCTCCTGTTTCCATCTGCCTAGACGCACAGTTCGGGACCCCCTACCCGAGATCCGCCGGTTTTGACACCGACAGATGATTTGAATGATGAATTCTAAGATATGATCATAATGGAATCATGTGTTGAGTCATGATTAATCAAGTATTCAAGCAAGCTATTTAAGTGAAAAATTCAATATACCCTTCAAGTTGTCAAGATTAAATAGGGAGTAGAGATATCGGTTAAACAAGAGGAAGCTCAAAGATCGAACACTAAATGGTCAACACACGAGCGCGAACGATGCACCACATAGGATCTTGTGGTATGATAAGCAATTGTCAATTGCACTTTGTGTACTAACCCATACTATGTGTTGTCTATGTTTTTGAGGATTAGGTGATTCTCATGGGCTCGCATCGAGAGAGAGAGATTTCAAGTATCCATGAGAGGATGGCATCAAGTGTTGATGATCATGGTTGACAACGGCAAGTTCAAGATAACCATCCCGAAGGATTACATGCTTGAAGCTTGTGGATGATCACATGATGGACACGTGAAGATGAATACAAAGCAAAGCTTCCCACATTGTGTATGGGGGAGTGTCGGTGGGAACGACACCTATGGGATCACAAGAATCCCTACTACGGTCATGGGGTGGGGTCGTGGAGAAGAGCGGATCAAACAGATAGCACACGGTTTCCTTATCTGTGTTCGGGCCGCGAGGATGCGAAACCCTACTCCTGCTTTGGTGGTTTGTTTATCTGTATTCTTGAACTAGCAATGGGGCGTGAGGAGCTCCAAAAGTCGAATCCTCCTCCCGGTCGCTTTGGGCCTCCTTTTATAGGGAAAGGGTTGCCACAAAGGGCACATAGGAGGTGGAAAGGGTACAATGATGCGAGTTTATCCTCGTGATTACATGACAAGGCGCCTTTAATGCGCCTTGCTTAGGTGTCCTTGCTTTATCGGGACGGGAGAGCTCTGTCTCGTCTGTCGCCGCCTCCCTTTCGTGTCGACACGCGTTCTGGCCAGCGGTGCCAGCGGTGCCCATGTAGGCAGGCTGAGCAGCTAAGGTGGCGAGTGGTGGGTCTCCACGAAGATCCGCTTGCCGCCACGCAGGTGCCTGCCCAACTGGTTGGGTCGGCAGCTGCATGCGTATGGTGGTGGAGGGTTGATTGGTGTGGGCACGATGGTGGCCCCCACGGGTGTTCTTGGCAAGGGCTTTTGCCGTAGCTCCCGCAAGGGTCTTGCCGGGCCCCGACAAGGGTCTTGTCGTGGCGCTTGTTGTCATCCCCGGCAAGGCTCTTGCCGGGGCCTTGTGGTCCTCCTTGGCTGGGATCCCGCCAAGGGTCGCCATCTTCTATAGTGTGTATCGATCTTGAATGTCTTCACAAAGATCTGCATGCCACCACGGGATGTCTCCCGAATCCTTTCCCCATGGGGCAAAGTGGACTCAAGGGTGATTCGCTCCGTAGGTGTGGGGGCGAGCTGCCACAGCAAGGGTCTTGCGGTTTGGTGTAAACTGCCTCCCGCAAGGATCTTGCCGGGAGTCCGCTTGGCCCCTTTGCTCTTGTGGTCTTGGTCTTGGCGCTATTCTCGCTCCTTTCGAGCTTCTTCCTTACCTTGGCTCACCTCCCTTGCCTTGCTCGGTCACGGTGGTGCCCATGCTCAGACCGCCGTGCAGACAGATTATAGGGGTACAAAAGTGTACCCCTATTTTTGTACACCGACAGGAGCCCCCGGGCCTGGGCCACACGTAAGCGCAATCGCGTTGTTGGGCTACGCCCAAAAACGGTGCGCGGGCAGGCGGGGTGGTTTTTACCGCGGGAAGTCTCTTCGTGCACTGTGCTTCCCATGCCTCCCGCGCGTGGCTCGGCGTGGGGAGGCATGCGTGACGTGGGCGGCATGCGTGGGGCTGAGGTCTGCGTGCATGCGTCACATCGCAGTTAATGTGAAAGGAGGCGGCCCGCGTTTTCCCCCATAAGAAGGAATAACCGTGGGCGCGCTGCTCACTTTCTCCTCTTCTCTCGTACCTTTTCGAATCTCAGAGCCGCCGTTTCCTCTCTTCCTTCCTTCCTAAGCTTTCGCCGTCGCCCGCCGTCGCTGCTTTGCCACCCCTCTTCCTCAATCCTCTAGACCTCTCGGCCGCCATGGCGCCCAAATCCGCCAAGGGCAAGGGGGTGGCTAAGGGCTCTGGGACCGTGGAGCCGCCGGAGAGCGCGCTGTCGGGGGACCGGACAAAGTCCGCCTTCTTCTTCCCCTCGTCGGTTGATGTTCATGAGCTCCGGGCCTCCTTCAAGCCCTTATGGGGAGTGAAGACGGGAGAGAATTTGGGGCACCCGCGACGACGCGTCATTCCCGCCGCTATGCCGATCCTGCTCCAAATCGGCATCCCTTTTTGTCGATTACCTTTCTTGCGGGTTATGCCCCCTTTTCCGTTTCTTCTGCGACATCATACACCTTGACTTTCGCCTCTTGGATTTCACTCTGAATGCGGTGGCGTGCTCGCTCTCTTCAGCAAGATCTTTGCGAAGGCTTTGCCGAGTGCAGCCCAACACGGCACTCTTTTTTCGCCATTATTTCTCCCCTCGAATTCAGCCCGGAGGCGCCGTCTCCGGATGTGTCGCCTGGATCCCAAGATCCAAGGGGGCGTACCCGGACGGTGCCATGAGGGAGAGGTGGGAGGAATGGCGTGGCCGATGGTGCTGGATTGAAGACGAAGACCCGCCAGAATTCTGCAAGGTCCGCCGAGTGCCGCTGGTCCGCGGCAGCGATTGGAGTGATGTCGATGCTGCCGACGGAGGCTTTCGTCGCCACCACTCAGGATCCTCCGCTGACCCGGCTGGGCTCACCACGAGATGATCGGGCGGACTTCATTCACCGCCGGATTGCCCGTTGCATACAATAAGGAGGCCAGCCTGGCTTTTACTTAACCCGCTGACATTATGCGGCTCACCGGCCTCGACCACAACTTCACGGTGATGGCACATGCCCACTTCGCCAGCGGCTTTTCCAGCTTGATGTGGGTCGCGACGGCGAGGTCGAATGGACCGGCAAGGCCGCGAGGGCTGCCGCAAAGGTCGGCAAGGCCGTCAAGGGGTCGTTCTTCAAGTTGCCAGCGAGGGTGGTCCGTTGCCAGTAATAACTCACGAGGTCCGAGATCATTGCTATGATGCCGGACTACAACGCGCGCACGCCCTATCTCAGCTGGAAGGAGCCGACGGACGCAGATGTGCAGCAATTCTTCTCCTTGATCGAGGTATACGCCAATGCCGACGCCGAGCGGTGGCTTGTAATGGACACCACCAGCGGAGTTGGACTACATCGCCACCAGGGCGAGGGAGGCACAGCTTGCCATGGAGGCCGGCAGCGCCGGGGGCGTGGAGGACAAGGCCGCGACGGCTGCGGAGGAGGAGCAATTCACCCTATGGGCGGCGGCCACCGAGGAGGTCAGCAGCGTTGACGCTGGAGTTCCACTTGTCGAGGACGCGGCCGACGAGTCGTCGTCGGAGGAGGACGTGGCGGCGGGCTCGACGCCAGCCAGGGGAAGAGGGCGAGTCCTACGGCGGTCTGGCCTGGCAGGGCTACGCGGCCTCAATTGACCCTGGAGGGGTCCAGGCGCCACACGAGGGCCACGGCAGCGAAGGGGATGACGAAGGCCGCTGAGAAGAAGAAGGTGATAGCCCATTCCTCATCCGGGCGCGCACAAACCCCACCCTTCTTCGCCTCCTCAGCAGCGCCGACTCGGATGATGATGTGGAGCTCCTTTTGATCTCGGGCCTCTCGGCCGGAGAGGAAAAGGAAACTGGTGGAAGAGGAGGAGACGGATGACGAGTAAGTACTGCCTCATGTCATTTCCATTTTAATCGGGTCGCTTGTCTTGATCCATTTTGCTTTTGCAGGAGGCAGAGATGTTGGCCCTGAGGATGAAGAGGGCGAGGACCTCGGCAAGCGAGCGCCGTCCCCAGCCGGGCTTCAAAGACACCACTGGTGGTGCCGAGCAGCCCGGACAGCAGCCCCGGCGCAGCCCCCAGCAGAAGTTCGTCACCCTCTTCTTACTCGACATGTGGTAGGCGCCGATGGTATGATGCTGATCTTGTCGGGTTTGCGGAGGGGAGCGGGCAGGAGGAGCCACAAAGGGCTACTCCTAACACACCACCCCATCGACCACGCCGCCGCTGAGGTGTCCCAGCAAGGGCATCGTGCACTGAGCCCACACCCATGGAGGAAGAGGGAACTTGGGCGCTGGTGACTCGCCACAGCGCCAAATGTGGCGGAGAGGGACTTCGCTTCACACTGCACCGTGAGTCGCCTGTCCTTCGCCTGCTTTCTCCTTATTCTTTTCTTGGCTTCATTGCTCCCATTGCTTCCCAAGCCCTCCTTCAATGACATGGAGGACATGGACACTGTTGTTGGAGACATTGCCGAGGAGGCCGGGCAGAGGCTTGGCAGGATTGCCGCCGAGGAGGCCGCCAAAGATCTTGATGAGGCCGCCACCCGACGGCCGCCAAGGGTGCCGCCGAGGACGCTGCTGGGGCCGCCAAGGCGATCAGCGAGGCTCTCGCCGAGGGCGCCACTGGTGGACCTGCCGGTGAGGCGGGCAAGGCCTCCACCGAGGAAGAGGTGGCGGGTGACTAGCCTCCTCCTCCTCAACCTCGGGCCCCGCAGATATCCAAGGTGGGCGACGATCTTTTCATCCATCTTCCGTGGCGCAAGCGAGCGCCCGCCAAGGGGAAGCTTTTGACGGCGAGGTGCTTGCCGCCACCGGACTTGAGGTGGTTGATGAGCCAAGCGTTGGCGGCGATGGTTCTCGTGAGGAGCAGCTTTTCGCGCCATGGGGGCCGATTTCGAAGCTCCAGTGTTTCTACCGTGCCCGCCCAGACAAGGTCAAGTCCAGATGGCAACGGTGGACAACGCGAGGTGGACTTCATGCCACACATCGAGACGCAGACCTGGTTCCACCAGACTCGCGAGGAGCAGAGGGCCTTTCAGAGGAATTGGCCAAGCGCAATGTGGAGCTCACCATGAAAATGGCCGACATCGAGAAGGCTCAGGAAAGGCGGCGAACTTGGCTGCCATGGCCAAGCCGCCGGAACCAAAGATCAAGCCGCCTTTGGATTCCCAGAAGAGGACCTCTCCCAAGCGTGAAGCAAAGCTTATCGAGCGCTCCGCTGCAAGGATGAGGAGCTCGAGGTCTTGTCGCATGACAGACTCATGAGCTGGAGCATAGGCACAAAGAGGCACTCGATGCCCAAGCTCCGCCCATGCCGGCAAGGTTAAGGAGTTGGAAGCAGAGCGGGACGAGCTGAAGGAGCAGGCCCTCAAGCTGTCCAGCAAGAAGAGCACGCTCAACCGCGCCTTGGTAGAGGCGCAAGGAGCAATCATCACCAGGATTGGGGAGCTCTCCGACGCGCAGAACTCCATCAGAGACCTCAAGTCAAGCCGGAGGATCTCGAGAAGATGTTGTCGGAGAGCAGGCTCTGGAGGAGACCTTGACCAGGAGCCTCGAGGAGGAGAAGCTGCTGCGGGCAAACAAGGCCGCCTCCCACCAGGAATATGTGGTGGGTGAGAACAGGTGGATCAACCATCCGAGGTCGTTGCCGCAGGTCACCTCGCAATTGGCCACCATGGGGATGCCAACGTGAGGTACGCCCCGAGCGCAGCCGGGACCGTCTAACGCCAAGCTGACCCAGTTCTTCGAGGGTGTCCTCGGAGCCTTGGCCTATCTTCACCCCAACAGGACGGCCACGCTGGCCGAGGAGGCCCGGCGACTTTGCCGGAGGGTCGTGACCAAGGTCCTCACCAAGATGGCGCACTGGAATCCCGACCTTGACATCGCGGCCACAATGAAGAGCTTGTCGGATGGTGTTGACCTCACGGTGCTCAAGGAGCGCATCAAGCCCATCACCGACTGCATCGACGAAATCAAGAGGGTGGAAGGCCAGCACCGGGATTAGGCATCCCGTTCTTCTTCGCCGCTGCGGGTTCCCGACCAAGACAAATTTTATCTTTAGTTAGAACCGCAGCTATGACGTGATGTAATATAACTTTGAAGTACTCTTAATTTTCATGCATGTTATTTCCCCGTTCAATTCCTCTTTGTATGCGTGCCCCACGTCGATCGGGTAGGCATGCCAGCGCGGAAGCCCCTAGCGGCGTTTTGGGGACGGATCCCCAGGGCATGCCGGGTACGCATGCTGCTGGACAAGCCACCTTTCCGTTTCGAACGCGGCCGCTCGAACTGTCGAGCTTGACTCGAGTCAGAATCAAGGGCGTTGTTGATCGCGGAAGGTTACTCTGCCATTCTCGACGCAACCGCTTGAGCTGTTGAGCGGACTCGAAACAGGGCAAGGGCGTTGCTGATCATGGGAGAGCCCCCTGGCGTGCAGGTTTCTCATACAAAGGCGTGACATCTCCGGGGGGGGGGGGGGGATAACCTCAAATAAGAAGGGTAGCACAAATAAGGGTTCAGTGCAACTTAGCTTCTGTTTGCGATCGCTCGAGTGTCGATCTTCTGGCCTCCTTTCTTCTTCAAGGGTCACGAAGATGAAGGAGTGTCGGGCTAACTGCTAAAGCCGATTCTCACAACCGCGCCCCTACCTGGCGCGCCAAAGATGTCGGTGGGAACGACACCTATGGGATCACAAGAATCCCTACTACGGTCGCGGGGCGCGGGGTCGTGAGAAGAGCGGATCAAACAGATAGCACACGGTTTCCTTATCCAGGTTCGGGCCGCGAGGATGCGTAAAACCCTACTCCTGCTTTGGTGGTTTGTTTATCGTGTTCTTGAACTAGCAATGGGGCGTGAGGAGCTCCAAAAAGCCGAATCCTCCTCCTGGTCGCCTTGGGCCTCCTTTTATAGGGAAAGGGGTTGCCACAGTGGCACAGAGGAGGTGGAAAGGCTACAGTGATGCGAGTTTATCCCTCGCATTACATGACAAGGCGCCTTTAATGCGTCTTGCTTAGGTGTCCTTGCTTTATCGGGACGGGGAGAGCCTGTCTCGTCTGTCGCCGCTCCCTTTCATGTCGACACGCTCCCTGGCCAGCGGTGCCCGTGGTGCCATGTAGGCAGGCAGGCAGCTGAGGTGGCGCAGTGGTGGGTCTCCATGAAGATCCGCTTGCCGCCATGCAGGTGCCTCGCCCAACTGGTTGGGTCGGCAATGCATGCTAACGGTGGTGGAGGTTTGATTGGCGTGGGTCTGATGGTGGCCCACTGGTGTTCTTGGCAAGGGGCTCGCCAGAGTTCCCGCAAGGGTCTTGCCGTGGCGCTTCTTGTCATCCTCGGCAAGGCTCTTGCCGGGGCCTTAGGGTCCTCCTTGGCTGGGATCCCGCCAAGGGTCATCATCTTCTATAGTGTGTATCTGATCTTGAATGTCTTCACAAAGATCTGCATGCCACCACGGGATGTCTCGAATCCTTGCCCCATGGGGGCAGTGGACTCAAGGGTGATTCGCTCCGTAGGTGTGGGGCGAGCTGCCACGGCAAGGGTCTTGCGGGTTTGCTGAACCGCCTCCCGGCAAGGATCTTGCCGGGAGTCCGCTTGTCCCTTTGCTCTTTGTGGTCTTGGTCTTGGCGTGTTCGCTCCTTTCGAGCTTCGCCTTACCTTGGCTCACCTCCCTTGCCTTGCTCGGTCTTGGTGGTGCCCATGGCTCAGACAGCCCGTGCAGAGTTATAGGGGTACAAAAAGTGTACCCCTCTTTTTGTACACCGACAGGGAGCTACTTGAAGACTTCACCAATGTCTTGCCTTCAACTTGAGCCAGGAAGAAACATCAACATCAAGCTCAAGTGAAAGGCTCGAGTCAAAGGTATTAGTTCCTTTGATGTTAGTGTTGTGGAGTGATGACCACCGAAGAAACATATACACTCAAGAATGGATTCTCGGTAGCTATGTAGTGTAGCTCTTTTATGATTCTTGAGTTATAGGGATCCCGCACTAATAAGAGGGGATCAAAGGGGTTCGTGATGGATTTGCTCAATTCAACATCTTCTCTGCACAATTCCACTCCTATCCTATATACCAAACAAAATCCAAAGCCAAATAGGTTTCCCAAATATAGGATAATACCTTTGCATATTTGGCATCCTCCTTTTTGGTTGATCTTGGATGGTTCTCTATGTGAGGACCTGGGGGTTTTCCATAGCTTCAAAACAAGCCCAAGATCATCAAAATCGGAGTTCGTATGAAAAAGTTATGCATGTTTTACTTTCGGTATGCTGGTTGTTTTCTGCGGGGACGGAAGTTTCGGGCAAGTTCCGGGGAAAGTTCCGGGTTAACCAGAGAGTTTGCACATATCTGGTCCAAAGGGAGCCCGGAAGTTCCGGGGGCCTGAAGTTCCGGGTAGATTCCGGGCCAAGTTCCGGCCTAACCAGATAGTTTGCACATATGTGTCCAATAGGGGGCCCGGAAGTTCTGGGCTGCGTTTTTCTGTGCATAACGGGCAGATTTGGTGGGACACTATATAAGGCAACCTTCTTCCCCATCGAGTTAGAGCTTTTGGATCTGAGATTCCCCCATTCTTTTGAGCTCTATCCTCCTCCCCAAGCGTCAAAACTCCAATCCATTTGGGGGAAAACTATCCCATGGATCTAGAGTTCATTTGTTGACCTCCTCCATTGTTCCTCTCTTCTCCCATCCCTACATAGCATTAGTTGCTTTTGGTGGGATTTGAGAGAGAGGGATTTGAGCCTTCTCGTGCTAGACCCCGAAGAGATTTGTGAGAGTTCTTGAGAGAGATTTCATCCAAGCATACACCCACTCCTCCTCTCTCTTTTGACCAAAGCAATTTGTGATTTGAGCAAGTCTTGAGCATTTCCCCCTTGATCTTGTTACTCTTGGAGGTTGTAGACTCCTAGGCGGTAGGAGTGCTCCGGTGAGGAATCAACTTGTGATTTGTCCCCCGGAAAGTTTGTGAAGGTTTGGAGGCCGCCTCAAGGTCTACCACTAGTGGTTGGGAACCACCTTCGTGGTGATATCTCAAGGAGAATAGGGTGAGCCTTCGTGGCGTTGGTGTGCCTTCGTGGTAACATCCACCTCTAACGGTGACTAGCTTCCCTCCAAGGAAGTGACCATCGGGATACATCCTCGTCTCCGTGACTTTGGTCATCCCTAACCCTAACTCCTTTCTTGTGGTTTACTTTGGTCATTTGACCGTGCATTCACTATATCTTGTTGTCCTCATTATATTGTGGTGGTTGATTATATTGTGTTGGCCATTTCCTTGTAGAGATTATTTAGGCCTACACTTCATATTCCGCACTTCATACTTGCTACTATTGATATACATTGTGATTAGTGTGAATTGCTAACTTGCGTTATAAACTTCCATATATTTTGATATTTCTTAAGTAAGTTTGTGTAACTTACTTGAGTTTGCTTGTATCATTCAATTCCATATATTGTGATACAATTTGTGTAAGCTTGTATTGCTTACTTGTGGTTGTGTGTATTATTCATTTCCATATCTCGTGATATACACTGAGTAAGTTTGTGTGACTTACTTGTGCTTACTCATATCCTCGTTGTTCTCATCTTGTTTATGCTAAGTTGTTGGTGCACTTAGTGAGCCTAGTATATTTAGGATTTATGCTTGAAAAGTATCCGCTTAGTTTATTTCCGCATTAGTATATAGCCAAATCCGTAAAATATTTTAAAACGCCTATTCACCCCCCTCTAGGCAGCATCGTGGTCCTTTCAGACGTATCTTCGTCGGATGGTTCTTTGGACTCGTCGGATATGAATAGCGATTCACTTCCGACCGCCTCTTCCCCTCGCCCTACGGACAACGTCGAGGTGTTGTCCCAAAAGGCACCGAGCCGAGGGGAGAAAGTCCTGGAGGCGCCTCGAGGCGACCTTCCAGACCCTGGGCGTAAAGGGAGCAAGACTCCTGGCTCAAGTTCGCCCCACCGAACATCGCACCGAACCTCCGGTGGTTCCGGACTCGGCAAAGCGACCCAGATTAAGAGGGCAGTTGCCCATGCCGGTGACCTCTGTCCATCTAGAGGCACCGGAAAACTTGCTGGAAGCGCTTCGCAGCGCTTCCATCGACGAAGAGCACCGCACTATCATGAGTGTGGTGATCGAGAAGGTTCAGTCCGCCAAAAGCGGACTAACTGAAGCTTGTGCCAGCCTCCTAACAGGCTTTCAGGTATGTAATAGAAATATGGGAAAATATTACCGTATAGACAGTAGCCCATGATGCTCTGTTTGGCGTTCACAAAGAAAGCCGAATAGAGGATCGAATAATGATCACAGGAGTCTAATCATAATATGTCTATGCGAATATGCAGGCTTCACTACTGGCCGCTGCCGCACGTACTGCGGAGGTCGCCGCACTGAAACAGGACCTTGAGCGGTCCGAGGAAGAGCTCGGCCTTGTCAAGAGGCAGCTCGAAGAGGACAAAGGTAAGCAATACACACTGTCTATTTGAAAAAAGATTTGGTTGTAGAATAATAGGATCATCATGAATGTACCAGGGGCCACGAACAAAGTGGCGACCCTGAAGAAGACGTAGTCCGAGGCTGAAAACAAAGCGGCCCAGGAGCGCATCGAGCGAGAAAAACAAGAGGCCCGAGTAGGCGAGGTGCGGCAAGAGCTCCGGGCTCTCGTCAAGAAGCACGAGGCCTTGGAGCTTGACTCTAAGACGCGAGAGTCCGAGCTTGCAAAGGCCCTCGAAAGCGAAAAATATGCCAAGGCCGAAGCCCAAAAGGCCCTCCAGGAAATTGAGGTGGTTAAGAAGATAGCGGCGGGTAAGGCATTCATTATGCAAAGCAAGCATGTCAAAGAAAATTTCTTTTTACTTACCCGAGTTCGGAGCTCTCCAGGAGCGTTCACAGATCTGCCCCACAGTGTGTCTGATGCCGCGGAGTTCTACCGTGCCGAGGAGGGGAGCTCGACGGAGAAGTTGTTCTGGTCTCAGTATACTGGAACCGAACACCCGATGCCCTTGAGCGACCGGCTGAAACAACTGGTCGAGCTTCACAAGGCGGCCGAACAGGCCATGAAGGGCCTTATAGTCTGGATGTGGCCTGGCGATCCCCTTCCCAACAGCTACTTCGGTCTGGTGAGGTGGCTTGTGGATGCCTGCCCCCGGTTTGAAGTCATCAAGCGGTCCGTCTGCATCGAAGGTGCACGCAGGGCCTTTGCCCGTGTGAAAATGCACTGGGCGAAGATGGACGCCGAGAAGCTGGTGAAGGAGGGGCCACCGCGGGGCAAGGAGCATCGCCACCCCGAAATGTATTATGACGGTGTCCTGAAGGGTGCCCGCCTTGTGGCGGAGGAGTGTTCCAAAGATGTAATTTTTGAATGAACATGCTCATGTGATCCTTTGATGTGAAAACTAGTTCACTTGCGCTATGCAACACTTTTTGAATTTAAAATATTACCTTCTGTGCGGCCCTTTATCAAATCTGAGAGTTGGCCAGTCGCCAGCTTTTTCCCCCATGCAGCTAGTACTGGGGTGTTCGGGATAAATCTGAGCACTCTTTTTCCCATTTATGGGTCCTTCGAGGGAGGTGCTCAGCGCAACGAACCAGGCAATCGGACTATAATGCTTTATCAGTCTCACTTAGCCATAGAAGTCTACAATTTTAAATTTTGGCGAAGCCCCTAGTATTCAGAAGGCCGAATTTGGGGCGCTATACATGCCTAAGTCGGACAAGGCCGACTCCTCGCCCGAAGCGGAAAAATTCTTTAGGGACTTGAGACCTCTCGAATAGCGACCTGCTCTCGCCTCATCATGACAGTCAGTTTTGGCTTTCTCTATTGAGGTGCTCGTCCGGAAGAACCGGGACACAATCGTAGTAGTTCTCCCAGTGCTACCTTAGCCGATATAGCGGAACGTAAGGTACCAAAACATGGGAGCCAGGCAAACCCAACTATTCACCCAAGACATGATTCGGAGCTGATGCATATAATGCTATAAGTTCGGGTGCCGACCGTCGAAAGTGTTCGGACTTCTCACGCCAGATTATGGGGTGTACGAAAGCCCCTAAGCGTCGTCTGCACCAGAATGTACGGGTGCTGATTGTCGTAAATAAACACATAAAAAAAGAATAGATACTGCAATAATAGACTAGTGCTATGCATTGTTATCCAAATAATACATTGACACGTACTGATACAAGTAGTGTAATAAGCAGAAGAAAATATGATTATTTAACATGTCCTATCCAAGGGCAAGCTGCGGACTGGTATTTAAAGCGGGTTTTCCGCTCGTTATCAGAGACCACCTGGGGATTCCATTGTACGACGTAGCTTCCTGCCTCCTTGGTTGTTGTATTATGCGTCCGACAATCGCACTGCCGGATAGGGCATCCAGAGAGTAAGGTCCTGAAAGAGAGAGCATGATAAAGGCAGCAGGCCCCTAGTGCGGTTGAGCCGCACTGTGGGACGTGCCATGATCGTGCCCCCGCATGTGCCCATGGTATTTTCAATGTGTAATTATGTACGCGCGGCACGGATTTCGCCGTTTGACTGGGACTAGGGCGGGGGCTCAATTGCTAGGCGAGCTCTGAACGTGCCAGGCGATCCTGTTGCAGGTTATTCCGGACTCGCTTGATGGTGTCCGGGGGTTTTATCGCCGAATTGGTGGATTGCCTTAGGAGGCTGCTTTGTGCTTCTGCTGCGAGGGCCGCAGTGTGCTCCTCCATGCGGAGCGAGCGCTCTGTCTTTCCATTGACTGTGATGACCCCCCTGGGTCCTGGCATCTTGAGCTTGAGGGTATGCGTAGTGCGGTACCGCATTGAATCTTGCAAATGCGGTTCGCCCGAGCAGTGCATGATAGCCGCTGCGGAACGGGACGATATCGAAGATTAACTCCTCGCTTCTGAAGTAGTTCGGAGATCCGAAGGCTACTTCCAGTGTGATTGAGCCTGTGCAATGGGCCTCTACGCCTGGGATGACACCTTTAAAGGTTGTTTTTGTGGGTTTAGGCTGCTGCCGCCGTCCATAAGGACTCGAGTGAGGTGAAATCCGTCAATGATGGGGTCTAAGACCAATGCAGCAGATCCGCCATGATGGATACTAGTGGGGTGGTCCCTGCGATCGAAGGTAATCGCACAAGATGACCATGGGTTGAACTTTGGGGCGACGGGCTCCATCACATAGACGTCCCTTAGTGCGTGCTTTCATTCCCTCTTGGGGATGTGCGTTGCGTATATCATGTTCACCGTCCTCACTTGTGGGGGGAACCTCTTCTGTCCTCCCGTGTTCGGCGGCCGGGGCTCCTACTCGTCGTCACTGTGCCACCCCTGGTCCTTGTTTTTGGCATATAACTTGCCGGCCTGCTTGAACACCCAGCATTCTCTATTGTTGTGATTGGCTGGCTTATCGGGGGTGCCGTGTATTTGACACGAGCGATCGAGTATGCAGTCCAAACTGGACGGGCCCGGAGTGCTTTTTTTGAATGTCTTTTTCCGCTGACCGGATTTAGAGCCTCTGAATCCGGCATTGACTGTTGTATCCTCGGCGTTATCGCCGTTGTTGCGGCGCTTGTGTTTGTTGCGACGTGGTCTGCTGATCCGTCTCCAACGTATCTATAATTTTTGATTGCTCCATGCTACTTTATCTATTGTTTTGGACTATAATGGGCTTTACTTTCCACTTTTATATTATTTTTGGGACTAACCTATTAACCGGAGGCCCAGCCCAGAATTGCTGTTTTTTTGCCTATTTTAGTGTTTCGAAGAAACGGAATATCAAACGGAGTCCAAACGGAATGAAACCTTCGGGAACGTGATTTTCCAACCGAACGTGATCCAGGAGACTTGGACCCTACTCCAAGAAGTGCCAGAGGCGGTCACGAGGGTGGAGGGCGCGCCCCCCGGGCGTGCCCCCCTACCTCGTGGGCCCCCTGACGCTCCACCGACGTACTCCTTCCTCCTATATATACCTATGTATCCCTAAACGATCAGAACAGGAGCCAAAAACCTAATTCCACCGCCGCAACCTTCTGTATCCACGAGATCCCATCTTGGGGCCTGTTCTGGAGCTCTGCCGGAGGGGGCATCCACCATGGATGGCTTCTACATCATCGCCATAGCCCCTCCGATGAAGTGTGAGTAGTTTACTTCAGACCTTCGGGTCCATAGCTAGTAGCTAGATGGATTCTTCTCTCTTTTTGGATCTCAATACAATGTTCTCCCCCTGTCTCGTGGAGATCTATTTGATGTAATCTTCTTTTTGCGGTGTGTATGTTGAGATCAATGAATTGTGGGTTTATGATCCAGTATTATCTATGGAAAATATTTGATTCTTCTCTGAATTCTTTTATGTATGATTGAGTTATCTTTGCAAGTCTCTTCGAATTATCCGTTTGGTTTGGCCAACTAGATTGGTAGTTCTTGCAATGGGAGAAGTGCTTAGCTTTGGGTTCAATCTCATGTGTCCTTACCCAAAGGATGTAAAGGGTTGCAAGGCACGATTGTATTGTTGCCATCGAGGATAACAAGATGGGTTTTATCATATTGCATGAATTTATCCTCTACATCATGTCATCTTGCTTAAGGCGTTACTCTGTTTTTAACTTAATACTCTAGATGCATGCCTTTGGATAGCGGTCGATGAGTGCAGTAATAGTAGTAGATGCGAATCGCTTCGATCTACTTGTTTTGGACGTGATGCCTATATACATGATCATTGCTTAGATATACTCATAACTATGCTCAATTCTATCAATTGCTCAACAGTAATTTGTTCACCCACCGTAGAATATCTATGCTCTTGAGAGAAGCCACTAGTGAAACCTATGGCCCCCGGGTCTATTCTCATCATATCAATCTCTATCACTTTATTTACTTGCTTTGTTTTTACTTTGCTTTTACTTTTTACTTTGCATCTATCTATCAAAAAAATACCAAAAATATTATTTATCATCTCTATCAGATCTCACTATCGTAAGTGACTGTGAAGGGATTGACAACTCCTAATCGCGTTGCTTGCGAGTTGCTATCATTTTGTGTAGGTACGAGGGACTTATGCATGGTCTCCTACTGGATTGATATCTTGGTTCTCAAAAACTGAGGGAAATACTTACACTACTTTGCTGCATCATCCTCTCCTCTTCGGGGAAATCCAACGCAGTGCTCAAGAGGTAGCAAGAAGAATTTCTGGCGTCGTTGCCGGGGAGGCTCATGCAAGCAAGTCAACCATACCAAGTACCCATCGCAATCCCTATCTCTCGCATTACATTATTTGTCATTTGCCTCTCGTTTTCCTCTCCCCCACTTCACACTTGCCGTTTTATTCGCCCTCTCTTTCCCAAACTCCTCTTTTTCCTGCTTGCCTTTTGTTTGCTCGTGTGTTAGTTTGCTTGCTTGTCGTTATGTCTGAAATTGGGGAAATTATCGCCGATATGGGCGATAATAATATGGAAAATTCTGAAGCTCCTGCTGAGGAATCCCCTACCTATCACACAAAAAGATTTCGAATCGGTAGTGGTAATATTATTGGAAAATGAGTTATTCAAGATTTCTTTACTTGTGCTGGTGCTTTACCCTCTACGGGTGGTTCTATTCTCCATAGAACTAGTAGTCTTGCGGACGCTATTGCCATGCTTATCGTTGAACTTGAAAGGCAATTTATGCATATGCACCCTTCTATACAAAGAATTTTCCTAGAGTTTTCTAATATTGAACACTCCTCTATTAAGCATGCCGCTACTATCTTTTTGGATCATGAATTCAGATTTATAATAAAAGAAGCCAAAGAAATATTTGCGCACTATAGGGTAGACGCTGGCCGTCCTCCCATAGAATCTATCATTTTTTATCAAGAGGAAATAATGCGTTTTCAATCTATAGATTATGTTGCTTTCAATGAAAATCTTAGAAAAAAAGTGCCTACCAATATTTTAATTGATAGAATCTCCGAGATTAATGATGATTTGGCTATTCGAAATAATGAGCTAGGATGCTCTCTTGAGTATAGGCTCACAAAGTTCTGTCAAAAGAATGCTTATAATGATGAATTGGTTGTGCAATATGAAGGGCCGAAAGAGGAACCTATACCCCCTAAAATTGATCTTGGGGACTTTTGTCCTATTAAATTTAGCCCTTTTGATTACTTTTTCTTGCCTCAAAGAAAACTTGCTGCCGAACGTAGAGAATATGAAATGAGTTTCACCGATCTATCTTATTACTACGGCGCCACCTAGATCTATCCTTGCTTTTATGCCTAGCTAGGAGCGTTAAACGATAGCGCTTGTTGGGAGGCAACCCAATTTTATTTTTAGTTTTTTGTTTTTGCTTCTGTTTAGGAATAAATAATCCATCTAGCCTCTGTTTAGATGTGATTTTATCTTTTAATTAGTGTTTGTGCTAAGTTAACCTATTGGATCTTCTTGGATGATAGTTATTTGATCTTGCTGTAATTTCCAGAAACTTTGCGCTCAGTGCCCGAATTGTTAAAAATCACCAGAACGTGATAAAATACTGATTCCAATTGCCGCCGATCAATAAAAAAATTTGTACAGGTGTTCTAATTTTGGTATAATTTTTAGAGTTCCAGAAGTTTGCGTTAGTTACAGATTGCTACAGACTGTTCTGTTTTTGACATATTCTGTTTTTCGTGTGTTGTTTGCTTATTTTGATGAATCTATGGCTAGTAAAATAGTTTATAATCCATAGAGAAGTTGGAATACAGTAGGTTTAACACCAATATAAATGAAGAATGAGTTCATTACAGTACCTTGAAGTAGTCTTTTGTTTTCTTTCTCTAACGGAGCTCACGAGATTTCTGTTGAGTTTTGTGTTGTGAAGTTTTCAAGTTTTGGGTGAATTCTTTTGATGGATTATGGAACAAGGAGTCGCAAGAGCCCAAGCTTGGGGATGCCCATGGCACCCCCAAGATAACCCAAGGACACCAAAAAGTCAAAGCTTGGGGATGCCCCGGAAGGCATCCCCTCTTTCGTCCACTTCCATCGGTAATTTACTTGGAGCTATATTTTTATTCACCACATGATATGTGTTTTGCTTGGACCGTCTTGTATTATTTGCATCTTTGCTTGTTAGTTTACCAAAATCATCCTTGCTTTACACACCTTTTGAGAGAGCCATACATGAATTGAAATTTGATAGAATACTCTATGTGCTTCACTTATATCTTTTGAGCTTGACAGTTTGCTCATAGTGCTTCACTTATATCTTTTGAGCTTGATAATTTTTGCTCTAGTGCTTCACTTAGATCTTTTAGAGCACGATGGTGGATTTGTTTTAAAGAAACTTGATCTCTCATGCTTCACTTAGATTATTTTGAGAGTCATTAATAGCATGGTAATTTGCTTAATGTTAATATACTTGGCATTCAAGATATGTGAAACTTTATTTTGAGTGCGTTGAATACTAAGACAAGTTTGATGCTTGATAATTGTTTTGAGATATGGAGGTGATAATATCAAAGTCATGCTAGTTGAGTAGTTGTGAATTTGAAAAATGCTTGTGTTTAAGTTAGTAAATCCCGTAGCATGCACGTATGGTTAAAGTTGTGTAACAAATTTGAAACATGAAGTGTACCTGGCTTGTGCATCCTTATGAGTGGCGGTCGGGGACGAGCGATGGTCTTTTCCTACCAATATATCCCCCTAGGAGCATGCGCGTAGTACTTGATTTTTGATGGCTTCTAAATTTTTTCAATAAGTATATGAGTTCTTTTGACTAATGTTGAGTCCATGGATTATACGCACTCTCACCTTTCCGCCTTTGCTAGCCTCTTCGGTACCGTGCATTACCCTTTCTCACCTTGAGAGTTGGTGCAAACTTCGTCGGTGCATCCAAACCCCATGATACGATAAGCTCTATCACACATAAACCTCCTTATATCTTCCTCAAAACAGCCACCATACCTACCTATCATGGCATTTCCATAGCCATTCCGAGATATATTGCCATGCAACTTCCATCATCATTATTATGACATACATTACTTTTGTCATATTGCCATTGCATGATCATGTAGTTGACATCGTATTTGTGGCAAAGCCACCATGCATTATTTTCCATACATGTCACTCTCGATTCACTGCACCATCCCGGTACACCGCGGAGGCATTCATATAGAGTCATATTTTGTTCTAAGTTTCGAATTGTAATTGTTGAGTTGTAAGAAAAATAAAAGTGTGATGATCATCATTATTAGAGCATTGTCCCAAGTGAGGAAAGGATGATGGAGACTATGATTCCCCCATAAGTCGGGATGAGACTCCGGACGGAAAAAAAGAAAAAAAAAGGAAAAAAAAAGCAAGGCCAAAAAAAAGGCCCAAAAAAAGGCAATGCTACTATCCCTTTTACCACACTTGTGCTTCAAAGTAGCACCAAGATCTTGATGATAGAGAGTCTCTCATTTTGTCACTTTCATACTAGTGGGAATTTTTCATTATAGAACTTGGCTTGTATATTCCAATGATGGGCTTCCTCAAAATGCCCTAGGTCTTCGTGAGCAAGCAAGTTGGATGCACACCCACTTAGTTTCTTTTGTAGAGCTTTCATATACTTATAGCTCTAGTGCATCCGTTGCATGGCAATCCCTACTCCTCATGTTGACATCAATTGATGGGCATCTCCATAGCCCGTTGATTAGCCTCGTCAATGTGAGACTTTCTCCTTTTTTTGTCTTCTCCACACAATCCCATCATCATATTCTATTCCACCCATAGTGCTATATCCATGGCTCGCGCTCATATATTGCGTGAAGGTTGAAAAAGATTGAGATTATTTAAATATGAAACAATTGCTTGACTTGTCATCGGGGGTATAGAAGTTGGGAACATCTTTGTGTGACGAAAATGAAGCATAGCCTAACTATATGATTTTGTAGGGATGAACTTTCTTTTGCCATGTTATTTTGAGAAGACATGATTTCTTTGATTAGTATGCTTGAAGTATTATTATTTTTGTGTCAATATGAACTTTTGTCTTAAATCTTTCGGATCTGAATATTCATATCACAAGTAAGAAGATTTATATTGAAATTATGCCAAAGTATCACTCCGCATCAAAATTCTCTTTTTATCATTTACCTACTCGAGGACGAGCAGGAATTAATCTTGGGGATGCCTGATACGTCTTCAACGTATCTATAATTTTTGATTGCTCCATGCTACCTTATCTATTGTTTTGGACTATAATGGGCTTTATTTTCCACTTTTATATTATTTTTGGGACTAACCTATTAACCGGAGGCCCACCCCAGAATTGCTGTTTTTTGCCTATTTCAGTGTTTCGAAGAAACGGAATATCAAACGGAGTCCAAACGGAATGAAACCATCGGGAACGTGATTTTCCAACCGAACGTGATCCAGGAGACTTGGACCCTACTCCAAGAAGTGCCAGAGGTGGTCACGAGGGTGGAGGGCGCGCCCTCCCCCCCCTGGGCGTGCCCCCCTACCTCGTGGGCCCCATAACGCTCCACTGACATACTCCTTCCTCCTATATATACCTACGTATCCCTAAACGATCAGAACAGGAGCCAAAAACCTAATTCCACCGCCGCAACCTTCTGTATCCACGAGATCCCATCTTGGGGCCTGTTCCGGAGCTCCACCAGAGGGGGAATCCACCACGGAGGGCTTCTACATCATCACCATAGCCCCTCCGATGAAGTGTGAGTAGTTTACTTCAAACCTTCGGGTCCATAGCTAGTAGCTAGATGGCTTCTTCTCTCTTTTTGGATCTCAATACAATGTTCTCCCCCTCTCTCGTGGAGATCTATTTGATGTAATCTTCTCTTTGCGGTGTGTTTGTTGAGATCAATGAATTGTGGGTTTATGATCCAGTATTATCTATGGAAAATATTTGATTCTTCTCTGAATTCTTTTATGTATGATTGAGTTATCTTTGCAAGTCTCTTCGAATTATCCGTTTGCTTTGGCCAACTAGATTGGTACTTCTTGCAATGGGAGAAGTGATTAGCTTTGGGTTCAATCTTGCGGTGTCCTTACCCAAAGGATGTAAAGGGTTGCAGGCACGATTGTATTGTTGCCATCGAGGATAACAAGATGGGTTTTATCATATTGCATGAATTTATCCTCTACATCATGTCATCTTGCTTAGGCGTTACTCTGCTTTTTAACTTAATACTCTAGATGCATGCCGGATAGCGGTCGATGAGTGGAGTAATAGTAGTAGATGCGTAATCGCTTCGATCTACTTGTTTTGGACGTGATGCCTATATACATGATCATTGCCTAGATATACTCATAACTATGCTCAATTCTGTCAATTGCTCAACAGTAATTTGTTCACCCACCGTAGAATATCTATGCTCTTGAGAGAAGCCACTAGTGAAACCTATGGCCCCCGGGTCTATTCTCGTCATATCAATCTCTATCACTTTATTTACTTGCTTTGTTTTTACTTTGCTTTTACCTTTTTACTTTGCATCTATCTATCAAAAAAATACCAAAAATATTATTTATCATCTCTATCAGATCTCACTATCATAAGTGACTGTGAAGGGATTGACAACCCCTAATCGCGTTGGTTGCGAGTTCCTATCGTTTTGTGTAGGTACGAGGGACTTGTGCGTGGTCTCCTACTGGATTGATACCTTGGTTCTCAAAAATTGAGGGAAATACTTACGCTACTTTGCTGCATCATCCTCTCCTCTTCGGGGAAATCCAACGCAGTGCTCAAGAGGTAGCATCTGCCATTACTGTCCTTGGTATCCGAAGTGCCAGGGTTCCTTGATATGTTGTTGCTGTGAGCCAGCCAGCTATCCTCTCCCGTGCAAAAGCGGGTCATGAGTGTCGTGAGGGCTGCCATAGACTTCGGCTTTTCCTGGCCGAGGTGCCGGGCGAGCCACTCGTCACGGATGTTATGCTTAAATGCCGCTAAGGCCTCTGCATCCGGACAGTCGACAATTTTATTTTTCTTGGTTAGGAACCGTGTCCAGAATCTCCTGGCCGATTCCCCCGACTGTTGAGTTATGTGGCTCAAGTCATCGGCATCCTGTGGTCGCACATAAGTGCCCTGGAAGTTGTCGAGGAATGGATCTTCCAGATCCTCCCAACAGCCAACGGAGTCTGCTGGCAAGCTATTCAGCTAATGTCGAGATGGTCCTTTGAGTTTTAGTGGGAGGTACTTGATGGCATGTAGATCATCACCGCGGGCCATGTGGATGTGGAGGAGGAAGTCCTCGATCCATTCCGCGGGATCTGTTGTACCATCATATGATTCGATATTTACGGGTTAAAAACCCTTTGGGAATTCATGATCCATTACTTCGTCAGTGAAGCATAGGGGTGTCTTGGCGCCTGCGGTTGGGCTATATCGCGACGCAGCTCATATGAGTCTTGCCTGCTGTGTTCGGCCCGGCCGGATTTACTTTTACTGTATCCAGCATGACGGTCATCGTCCCGCGTAGGGGCGCGCCCTCGTGATCCGTAGATCGATCTTGCATGTTTTGCCCTGTCTTCCAATTCATCTCGCAGGTCTCGCGTGTTTCCCCGTGCCTTGGTATTTTTGTTCGAAAGGCGGCGGGGTGCGGGCTGAGCTTCTGGCTGAAATGTTCATCGTCTCGCCACGAGGTGGCCGATCAGCCGTATCACACGCTGGTGATGTAGGTTTCAATGCTTCCTCCTCAAGTCGGTAGCAACCTGCGCTTTGGGTAACCCTTGAAGGGCGTTTGAGTTCATATTCCTCGCCGCAAGGACTTGATCCACCTGTCGCTAGCAATCTTGATCAGCTCAAGCTGTTGTTGCTTTTTCTTGAGCTATTTGCTGTGGCTATACGCCGGCGCTTAAAGCGCCTCGCTCGATGGGATCCTCAGCACGACAAATTCTTCATCGCCGAGGCTCACCTCGTTTTCGGAGAGAGGCATGTAATTGTCATCCTCCGCTTCTCCCTCTGCCGCTCGCTCAGGAGGGCTGGCTTGCTCATCCTCCGGCTCTAAATCTTGCTGGAGGGGATTGTTGTCATCTTCGGCACTGTCCGGAGTACTATTATCTCCTGTGCCGGTATCATCGCTTTTGTCGTGGCGAGACTTAGAGCGGCGCCGCTGACGTTGGCACTTGGGTTGCTTCTTGGAGGGGTAATCCTCCACTGTCTTGTTGCCATTGCCTTCTTTGGGTGTATCCACCATGTAAATATCATATGATGAGGTGGCGGTCCAAATGCCACGTGGGCGATGGTTCTGCTCGCTCTCTGCATCATTGTCCATACCATCGATGTCTTTGGAGTCGAAGTCGAGCATGTCGGTTAAATCATCGACAGCGGCTACTAAGTGGGTGGTGGGTGGGGAGTGAATGTCTTCGTCATCCGCATCCCATTCTAGCCGGACATAGTCCGGCCAAGGTTCTCCTGACAAGGAGAGAGACCTTAACGAGTTTAGCACATCGCTGAAGGGCGAGTGCTGAAAGATATCTGCGAAGGTGAAATCCATGATCGGCGCCCAATCAGATTTGATAGGCATGGGCGCATGCGGTTCGGAGTCCGTGGCCGGAGATGAATCCGATGGTTTGGCATCACGGCTCTCGTGAGGGGTAAGGTCAGTATCCGGCTCTATTGCCGCTGAGAGTGCAGCCTCCAAGGCGGGGTCTATCCGCCCGTCCTGGGATGGCGCAATTTGCTCCGGATTGAGGGCCGGAGTAGTTGCCGGTGTGATCTCCCGAACACTGTCCGACGGCAGAGCTATATCGTGCTCGTCGTGATTGTGTGGCACACCTAGCATGGGCTCGAATCCGTCGAAGATCAAGTCTCCGCAGATGTCGGCAGTGTAATTCAAGTTTCCGAACCTCACCTGATGGCCAGGGGCGTAGCTCTCGATCTGCTCCAGATGGCCAAGCGAGTTGGCCCGCAGTGCAAAGCCGCCGAATACGAAGATCTGTCCGGGGAGGAAGACCTCATCCCGGACCGCATCGCTATCGATGATCGAAGGAGCCATCAAGCCTTACGGTGACGGCACAGTGGAACTCTCAATAAAGCACCAATGTCGGTGTCAAAACCGGCGGGTCTCGGGTAGGGGGTCCCGAACTGTGCGTCTAAGGCGGATGGTAACAGGAGGCAGGGGACATAATGTTTACCCAGGTTCGGGCCCTCTCGATGGAGGTAATACCCTACTTCCTGCTTGATTGATCTTGATGATATGAGTATTACAAGATTTGATCTACCACGAGATCGTAGAGGCTAAACCCTAGAAGCTAGCCTATGGTATGATTGTTCTTGGTCCTACGGACTAAACCCTCCAGTTTATATAGACACCGAAGGGGGCTAGGGTTACACAGAGTCGGCTACAATGGGAGGAGATCTATGTATCCGTATCGCCAAGCTTGCCTTCCACGCCAAGGAGAGTCCCATCCGGACACGGGACGAAGTCTTCAATCTTGTATCTTCATAGTCCAACAGTCCGGCCAAAGGATATAGTCCGGCTGTGCGGATACCCCCTAATCCAAGACTCCCTCAGTTGACAAGACCACTAGTTTCAAGTAAAAGGGCAAGGGAAATAATGGGAACTTCAAGAACAATGGCAAGTAAGTTGCCACTCCCATGAAGAAGCCCAAAGCTAGACCCAAGCCTGAAATCGAGTGCTTCTACTGCAAAGAAAACGGTCTTTGGAAGTGGAACCGCCCTAGATACTTGGCGGATAAGAAGGATGGCATAGTGAACAAAGGTATATTGGATATACATGTTATTGATGTGTACTTTACTAGTGTCTATAGAAACCCCTCGGTATTTGATACTGGTTCAGTTGCTAAGAGTGGTAACTCGAAACGGGAGTTGCAAAATAAACATAGACTAGTTAAGGGCGAGGTGATGATGTGTGTTGGAAGTGATTCCAAGGTTGATAAGATCACCATCGCACACTCCCTTTACCTTCGGGATTAGTGTTGAACCTAAAATAAATGTTATTTGGTGTTTGCATTGAGCATGAATATGATTGGATCATTGATACGTCTCCAATGTATCTATAATTTTTGATTGTTCCATGCTATTATATTATCCTTCTGGGATGTTTTATATGCATTTATATGCTATTTTATATGATTTTTGGGACTAACCTATTAACCTAGAGCCCAGTGCCAGTTTCTGTTTTTTCCTTGTTTTTGAGTATCGCAGAAAAGGAAAACCAAACGGAGTCCAATTGATCTAAAACTTGACAGAGCTTATTTTTGGACCAGAAGAAGGCCATGGAGTAAAAGAGTTGGGCCAGAAGAGCCCCGGGCTGCCCACGAGGGTGGGAGGCGCGCCCCCTACCTCGTGGACAGCCCGGAGACCCCCCTGACTTGTTCTCGATGCCAAAACCTCTTATATATACAGAAACCCCCAGAACATAACCTAGATCGGGAGTTCCGCCGCCGCAAGCATCTATAGCCACCGAAAACCAATCTAGACCCGTTCCAACACCCTGCCGGAGGGGGGAATCCCTCTCCGGTGGCCATCTTCATCATCCCGGCGCTCTCCATGACGAGGAGGGAGTAGTTCACCCTCGGGGCTGAGGGTATGTACCAGTAGCTATGTGTTTAATCTCTCTCTCTCTCTCTCATGTTCTTGAGGTGGTACGATCTTGATGTATCGCGAGCTTTGCTATTATAGTTGGATCTTATGATGTTTCTCCCTCTCTACTGTCCCTTGTAATGGATTGAGTTTTCCCTTTGAAGTTATCTTACTGAATTGAGTCTTTAAGGATTTGAGAACACTTGATGTATGTCTTGCATGTGCTTATCTATGGTGACAATGGGATATCACGTGATCTACTTGATGTATGTTTTGGTGATCAACTTGCGGGTTTCGTGACCTCGTGAACTTATGCATAGGGGTTGGCACACGTTTTCGTCTTGACTCTCTGGTAGAAACTTTGGGGCACTCTTTGAAGTACTTTGTGTTGGATTGAATAGATGAATTTGAGATTATGTGATGCATATCATATAATCATACCCACGGATACTTGAGGTGACATTGGGGTATCTAGGTGACATTAGGGTTTTGGTTGATATGTATCTTAAGGTGTTATTCTAGTACGAACTCTTGAATAGATCGATCCGAAAGAATAACTTTGAGGTGGTTTCGTACCCTACAATAATCTCTTCGTTTGTTCTCTGCTATTACTGACTTTGGAGTGACTCTTTGTTGCATGTTGAGGGATAGTTATATGATCCAATTATGCTATTATTGTTGAGAGAACTTGCACTAGTGAAAGTATGAACCTCGGGCCTTGTTTCAACGCATTGCAATACCGTTTGTGCTCACTTTTATCATTAGTTACCTTGCTGTTTTTATATTTTCAGATTACAAAAACCTATATCTACCATCCATATTGCACTTGTATCACCATCTCTTCGCCGAACTAGTGCACCTATACAATTTACCATTGTATTGGGTGTGTTGGGGACACAAGAGACTCTTTGTTATTTGGTTGCAGGGTTGCTTGAGAGAGACCATCTTCATCCTACTCCTCTCACGGATTGATAAACCTTAGGTCATCCACTTGAGGGAATTTTGCTACTGTCCTACAAACCTCTGCACTTGGAGGCCCAACAACGTCTACAAGAAGAAGGTTGTGTACTAGACATCAAGCTCTTTTCTGGCACCATTGCCAGGGAGGGGAGTGCTTGAAGGTATATCTTTAGATCTTGCGATCGAATATTTTAGTTTCTTGTTTGATTACTAGTTTAGTTTATAAAAGAAAACTACAAAAAATTGGAATTAAGGGTGCCTCATATGCTTCATCTTTTTAATGTCTTTCGTGAAAATGATGGAAAGGAAAATTGTGCTCAAGTACTAGAAGAAGAATTACATAGAATGCTTGGCATAAAATATGTGAATGATGAGCATGATTGCAATTTTGTTAGTATGAATTCTTTGAATACCCATGATGCTAATGATATGCAAAGCCACAAGCTTGGGGATGCTATGTTTGATGAATATGATATTTTTAGTCCCCCAAGTTTTGATGTGCAAATTTATTATGATGAAAGCATGCCTCCTATCTATGATGATTATTGTGATGACACGTATGCTATAAGGAATAATGATAACCATGAAGCTTGTCATCATGATTTTAATTTTCAATTGGATTATGCTTCACATGATAGTTATTTTGTTGAGTTTGCTCCCACTACTATTGATGAGAATAAATTTGCTTATGTGGAGAGTGGTAAAAATTCTATGCTTGTAGATCATGAAAATAATGCTTTATGTGATGGTTATATTGTTGAATTTATTCATGATGCTACTGAAAATTATTATGAGGGAGGAATATATGCTTGTAGGAATTGCAATAATATCAAGTTTCCTCTCTATGTGTTAAAGTTTTGAAGTTATGCTTGTTTTGCCTTCCTATGCTAGTTGATTATTGTTCTCATAAGCTGCTTGCTCACAAAATCCCTATGCATAGGAAGTGGGTTAGACCTAAATGTGCTAGTCATATTCTTCATGATGCTCTCTTTATGTTTCAATTCTTATCTTTTATGTGAGCATCATAGAAATCATCATGCCTAGCTAGGGGCGTTAAATGATAGCGCTTGTTGGGAGGCAACCCAATTTTATTCTTGTTCTTTGATTTTTTTTTATCCTGTTTAGTAATAAATAATTTATCTACCTCAGTTTAGACGTGGTTTTATTGTTTTATTCAGTGTTTGTGCCAAGTAGAACCTTTTGGAAGACTTGGGTGAAGTCTTTGCGATCTTGCTTTAAAAAACAGAAACTTTTGCGCTCATGAGATTAGCTGCCATTTTTTTACTGGAGAGTGCTTTTAGGTTGATTCTCTTTGCATATGATTAATAGACAAATTCCTCACGTCCACCAATTTATTTCAGAATTTTTGGAGTTACAGAAGTATTCGTTTGATACAGATTACTACAGATTGTTCTGTTTTTGATAGATTCTGTTTTCATTGTGTTGTTTGCTTATTTTGATGAATCTATGAGTAGTATCAGAGGGTATGAACCATAGAGAAGTTGGAATACAGTAGATATTACCCCAATATGAATTTAGAATGAGTTCACAATAGTATCTAAGTGGTGATTTATTTTCTTATACTAACGGAGCTTACGAGTTTTCTGTTAAGTTTTGTGTTGTGAAGTTTGCAAGTTTTGGGTAAAGATCCGATGGACTATGGAATAAGGAGTGGCAAGAGCCTAATCTTGGGGATTCGCAAGGCACCCCAAGGTAATATTCAAGGATAACAAAGAGCCTAAGCTTGGGGATGCCCCAGATGGCATCCCCTCTTTCGTCTTCGTTCATCGGTAACTTTACTTGGAGCTATATTTTTATTCACAACATGATATGTGTTTTGCTTGGAGGGTCATTTTATTTTGTTTTGCTTGCTGTTTGAATAACATCCCAAGATCTGAAATTCTTAAATGTTCACATAGTTACATAATTATTCGACTACTCATTGATCTTCACTTATATCTTTCGGAGTAGTTTGTCATTTGCTCTAGTGCTTCACTTATATATTTTAGAGCACGACGGTGGTTTTATTTTGAAGAAATAGATGAACTCTCATGCTTCACTTATATTATTTTGAGAGTATTAAACAGCATGGTAATTTTCTTGGGTTATAAATTTAGTCCTAATATGATAAGCATCCGAGAGGGATATAATAAAAACTTTCATATAAAGTGCATTGAATACTATGTGAAGTTTGATTCCTTATGATTGTTTTGAGATATGAAGATGGTGATATTAGAATCATGCTAGTTGAGTAGTTGTGAATTTGAGAGATACTTGTGTTAAAGTTTGTGATTCCCGTAGCATGCACATATGGTGAACCGTTATGTGATGAAGTCGGAGCATGATTTATTTATTGATTGTCTTCCTTATGAGTGGCGGTCAGGGATGAGCAATGGTCTTTTCCTACCAATCTATCCCCCTAGGAGCATGCGCGTAGTACTTTGTTTCGATAACTAATATATTTTTGCAATAAGTATGTGAGTTCTTTATGACTAATGTTGAGTCCATGGATTATACGCACTCTCACCCTTCCACCATTGCTAGCCTCTCTAATACCACACACCTTTCGCCGGTATCATACACCCACCATTACCTTCCTCAAAACAGCCACCATACCTACCTATTATGGCATTTCCATAGCCATTCCGAGATATATTTCCGTTCAACTTTCCACCGTTCCGTTTATTATGACACGCTTCATCATTGTCATATTGCTTTGCATGATCATGTAGTTGACATTGTATTTTGTGGCAAAGCCACCTTTATAATTCTTTCATACATGTCACTCTTGATTTATTGCACATCCCGGTACACCACCGGAGGCATTCATATAGAGTCATATCTTGTTCTAAGTATCGAGTTGTAATTCATGAGTTGTAAGTAAATAAAAGTGTGATGATCATCATTATTAGTGCATTGTCCCAGTGAGGAAAGGATGATGGAGACTATGATTCCCCCACAAGTCGGGATGAGACTCTGGACGAAAAATAAAAATAAATAAAAAAAGAGGCAAAAAAAGAAAAAAAGGCCCAAAAAAAGAGATAAAGAAAAAGAGAGAAGGGACAATGTTACTATCCTTTTACCACACTTGTGCTTCAAAGTAGCACCGTGATCTTCCTCATAGAGAGTCTCCTATGTTTTCACTTTCATATACCAGTGGGAATTTTACATTATAGAACTTGGCTTGCATATTCCAATGATGGGCTTCCTCAAAATGCCCTAGGTCTTCGTGAGCAAGCGAGTTGGATGCACACCCACTTAGTTTCTTTTGTTGATCTTTCATATACTTATAGCTCTAGTGCATCCATTGCATGGCAATCCCTACTCACTCACATTGATATCTATTTATGGGCATCTCCATAACCCGTTGATACGCCTAGTTGATGTGAGACTATCTTCTCCTTTTTGTCTTCTCCACAACCACCTTTCTATTCCACTTATAGTGCTATGTCCATGGCTCATGCTCATGTATTGCGTGAAGATTGAAAAAGTTTGAGAACATCAAAAGTATGAAACAATTGCTTGGCTTGTCATCGGGGTTGTGCATGATTTAAATATTTTGTGTGATGAAGATAGAGCATAGCCAGACTATATGATTTTGTAGGGATAGCTTGCTTTGGCCATGTTATTTTGAGAAGACATGATTACTTTGTTAGTATGCTTGAAGTATTATTGTTTTCATGTCAATATTAAACTTTTGTTCTGAATCTTATGGATCTGAATATTCTTGCCACAATAAAGAAGATTACATTGATAAATACGTTAGGTAGCATCCCACATCAAAAAAATTATTTTTATAATTTACCTACTCGAGGACGAGCAGGAATTAAGCTTGGGGATGCTGATACGTCTCCAACGCATCTATAATTTTTTATTGTTCCATGCTATTATATTATCCTTCTAGGATGTTTTATATGCATTTATATGCTATTTTATATGATTTTTGGGACTAACCTATTTACCTAGAGCCCAATGCCAGTTTCTGTTTTTTCCTTGTTTTTGAGTATCGCAGAAAAGGAAAACCAAATGGAGTCCAATTGACCTGAAACTTGATGGAGCTTATTTTTGGACCAGAAGAAGGCCATGGAGTAAAAGAGATGGGCCAGAAGAGTCCCGGGCTGCCCACGAGGGCGGGAGGCGCGCCCACCCCCTGGGCGCGCCCCCTACCTCTTGGACAGCCCGGAGACCCCCCTGACTTGTTCTCGACGCCAAAACCTCTTATATATACAGAAACCCCCAGAACATAACCTAGATCAGGAGTTCCGCTGCCGCAAGCATTTGTAGCCACCGAAAACCAATCTAGACCTGTTTGGCACCCACCAAGGGGGAATCCTCTCCGTGGCCATCTTCATCATCCCGCGCTCTCCATGACGAGGAGGGAGTAGTTCACCATCGGGGCTGAGGGTATGTACAAGTAGCTATGTGTTTGATCTCTCTCTCTCTCTCTCTCTCTCTCTCTCTCTCTCTCTCGTGTTCTTGAGGTGGTACGATCTTGATGTATCGCGAGCTTTGCTATTGTAGTTTGATCTTATGATGTTTCTCCCCCCTCTACTCTCTTGTAATGGATTGAGTTTTCCCTTTGAAGTTATCTTATCAGATTGAGTCTTTAAGGATTTGAGAACACTTGATGTATGTCTTGCATGTGCTTATCTGTGGTGACAATGGGATATCACGTGATCTACTTGATGTATGTTTTGGTGATCAACTTGCGGGTTCCGTGACCTCGTGAACTTATGCATAGGGGTTGGCACACGTTTTCGTCTTGACTCTCCGGTAGAAACTTTGGGGCACTCTTTGAAGTACTTTGTGTTGGATTGAATAGATGAATTTGAGATTGTGTGATGCATATCGTATAATCATACCCACGGATACTTGAGGTGACATTGGAGTATCTATGTGACATTAGGGTTTTGGTTGATATGTGTCTTAAGGTGTTATTCTAGTACGAACTCTTGAATAGATCGATCCGAAAGAATAACTTTGAGGTGGTTTTGTACCCTACAATAATCTCTTCGTTTGTTCTCCGCTATTAGTTTCTTTGGAGTGACTCTTTGTTGCATGCTGAGGGATAGTTATATGATCTAATTATGCTATTATTGTTGAGAGAACTTGCACTAGTGAAAGTATGAACCCTAGGCCTTGTTTTAACGCATTGCAATGTTGTTTGTGCTCATTTTTATCATTAGTTACCTTGCTGTTTTTATATTTTCAGATTACAAAAACCTATATCTACCATCCATATTGCACTTCTATCACCATCTCTTCGCCGAACTAGTGCACCTATACATTTTACCATTGTATTGGGTGTGTTGGGGACACAAGAGACTCTTTGTTATTTGGTTGCAGGGTTGCTTGAGAGAGACCATATTAATCCTACGCCTCCCACGGATTGATAAACCTTAGGTCATCCGCTTGAGGGAAATTTGCTACTGTCCTACAAACCTCTGCACTTGGAGGCCCAACAACGTCTACAAGAAGAAGGTTGCGTAGTAGACATCAATCATGTTTATTGCAATACGGTTATTCATTTAAGTCAAAGAATAATTGTTGTTCTATTTACATGAATAAGACCTTCTATGGTCATATACTCAATATAAATGGTTTATCGAATCTCAATCGTAGTGAAACACATATTCATAATATTGAAGCCAAAAGATGCAAAGTTAATAATGATAGTGCAACTTATTTGTGGCACTGCCGTTTAGGTCGTATTGGTGTAAAGCACATGAAGAAACTCCATGCCGATGGGCTTTTGGAATCACTTGATTATGAATCACTTGATGCTTGTGAACCATGCCTCATGGGCAAGATGACTAAGACTCCGTTCTCTGGAACAATGGAGCGAGCAACTGACTTATTGGAAATAATACATACTGATGTATGCGGTCCGATGAGTGTTGAGGCTCGCGGCGGGTATCGTTGTTTTCTGACCTTCACGGATGATTTGAGCAGATATGGGTATATCTACTTGATGAAACATAAGTCTGAAACATTTGAAAAGTTCAAAGAATTTCAGAGTGAAGTGGAAAATCATCGTAACAATAAAATAAAGTTTCTACGATCTGATTGCGGAGATGAATATTTGAGTTACTATTTTGGTCTTTAATTAAAACAATGTGGAATAGTTTCACAAACTCGTGCCACCTGGAACACCACAGCATAATGGTGTGTCCCAACGTCATAACCGTACTTTATTGGATATGGTGCAATCTATGATGTCTCTTACCGTTTTACCACTATCGTTTTGGGGTTATGCATTAGAGACAGATACATTCACGTTAAATAGGGCACCGTCTAATCCGTTGAGACGATACCGTATGAACTATGGTTTGGCTAGAAACCTAAGTTGTCGTTTCTTAAACTTTGGGGTTGCGATGCTTATGTGAAAAAGTTTCAACCTGATAAGCTCGAACCCAAATCAGAGAAGTGCGTCTTCATAGGATACCCAAAATAAAATGTTGGGTACACCTTCTATCACAGATCCGAAGGCAAGATCTTTGTTGCTAAGAATGGATCCTTTCTAGAGAAGGAGTTTCTCTCAAAAGAAGTGAGTGGGAGGAAAGTAGAACTTTATAAGGTAATTGTACCTTCTCCCGAATTGGAAAGTAGTTCATCACAGAAATCAGTTCCAGTGATTCCTACACCAATTAGTGAGGAAGCTAATGATAATGATCATGAAACTTCAGATCAAGTTACTACTGAACCTCGTAGGTCAACCAGAATAAGATCCGCACCAGAGTGGTACGGTAATCCGGTTCTGGAAGTCTTGTTACTAGACCATGACGAACCTACGAACTATCAGGAAGCGATGATGAGCCCAGATTCCGCAAAATGGTTTAAGGCCATGAAATCTAAGATAGGATCCATGTATGAAAACAAAGTATGGACTTTGGTGGAATTGCCCGATGATCGGCAAGCCATTGAGAATAAATGGATCTTCAAGAGGAAGACAGACACTTAAGGTAGTGTTGCTATCTACAAAGCTCGACTTGTCGCACAAGGTTTTTGACAAGTTCAAGGTGTTGACTACAATGAGTTTTTCTCACTCGTAGCGATGCTTAAGTCTGTCCGAATCATGTTAGAAATTGCCGCATTTTATGAAATCTGGCAAATGGATAAACAAAACTGCATTCGTTAATGGATTTATTAAAGTAGAGTTGTATATGATGCAACCAGAAGGTTTTGTCAATCCTAAAGGTGCTAACAAAATATGCAAGCTCCAACGATCCATCTATGGACTAGTGCAAGCATCTCGGAGTTGGAATATACGCTTTGATAAGTTGATCAAAGCATATAGTTTTATACAGACTTGTGGTGAAGCCTGTGTTTACAAGAAAGTGAGTGGGAGCACTACAACCTTTCTGATAAGTATATGTGAATGACATATTTTTGATCGGAAATGATGTATAATTTTCTGGAAAGCATAAAGGAGTGTTTGAAAGGAGTTTTTGAAAGAAAGACCTCGGTGAAGCTACTTACATATTGAGCATCAAGATCTATAGAGATAGATCAAGACGCTTGATAAGTTTTTTCAATGAGTACATACCTTCACAAGTTTTTGAAGTAGTCCAAAATGGAACAGTCAAAGAAAGAGTTCTTGCCTGTGTTGCAAGGTGTGAAGTTGAGTAAACACTCAAAACCCGACCACAGCATAAAATAGAAAGAGGATGAAAAGTCATTCCCTATGCCTCGGTCATAGGTTCTATGAAGTATGCTATGCTATGTACCAGACCTATTGTGTACCTCACCTTGAGTTTGGCAAGAGGGTATAATAGTGATCCAGGAGTGGATCACTGGACAATGGTCAAAATTATCCTTAGTAGAATAAGGATATGTTTCTCGATTATGCAGGTGACAAAAAAGTTCATCGTAAAGGGTTACATCAATGCAAGCTTTGACACTGATCCGGATGACTCTAAGTCTCAATCTAGATACATATTGAAAGTGGGAGCAATTAGCTAGAGTAGCTCCGTGCAGAGCACTGTAGACATAGAAATTTGCTAAATACATATGGATCAGAATGTGGCAGACCCATTGACTAAACTTCTCTCACAAGAAAAACATGATCACACCTTAGTACTCTTTGGGTGTTAATCACATGGCGATGTGAACTAGATTATTGGACTCTAGTAAACCCTTTGGGTGTTGGTCACATGGCAATGTGAACTATGGGTGTTAATCACATGGTAATGTGAACTATTGATGTTAATCACATGGTGATGTGATCTAGATTATTGACTAGATTATTGACTCTAGTGCAAGTGGGAGACTGAAGGAAATATGCCCTAGAGGCAATAATAAAGTTATTATTTATTTTCTTATTTCATGATAAATGTTTATTATTCATGCTAGAATTGTATTAACCGGAAACTTAGTACATGTGTGAATACATAGACAAACAAAGTGTCACTAGTATGCCTCTACTTGACTAGCTCGTTGATCAAAGATGGTTAAGTTTCCTAGCCATTGACATGAGTTATCATTTGATGAACAGGATCACATCATTAGAGAATGATGTGATTGAAATGACCCATCCATTAGCTTAGCACTATGATCGTTTAGTTTGTTGCTTTCTTCATGACTTATACATGTTCCTCTAACTATGAGATTATGCAAATCCCGAATATCGGAGGAACACCTTGTGTGCTATCAAACGTCACAACGTAACTGGGTGATTATAAAGATGCTCTACAGGTGTCTCCGATGGTGTTTGTTGGGTTGGCATAGATCGAGATTAGGATTTGTCACTCCATGTTTCGGAGAGGTATCTCTGGGCCCTCTCGGTAATGCACATCACTATAAGCCTTGCAAGCAATGTGACTAATGGGTTAGTTGCGGGATGATGCATTAAGAAACGAGTAAAGAGACTTGCCGGTAACGAGATTGAACTAGGTATGATGATACTGACGATCAAATCTCGGGCAAGTAACATACCGATGACAAAGGGAACAACGTATGTTGTTATGCGGTTTGACCGATAAAGATCTTCGTAGAATATGTAGGAACCAATATGAGCATCCAGGTTAGCTATTGGTAAATGACCGGAAGTGAGTCTCGGTCATGTCTACATAGTTCTCGAACCCGTAGGGTCCGCACGCTTAACGTTCGATGATGATTGGTATTATGAGTTTATGTGATTTGATGTACCAAAGGTTGTTCGGAGTCCCAGATGTGATCACGGACATGATGAGGAGACTCGAAATGGTCGATACAAAAATATTTATATATTGGAAGGTTATATTCGGACACCAGAAGGGTTCCGGAGGTCACAGGATAAATACCGGAGTACCGGGAGGTTACCGGACCCCCGAGGGGGTCAATGGGCCTTAGTGGAAATAGAGGGAAGCAAGGGAAGTGTGGGGCGCGCCCCCCTAGGCCCAAACAGAATTGGTTTAGGGTTTGGGGGTCAGCCCCCTCTTTCCTTCTCCCCTCCTCCTCTTTCCTTCCCCTCCTAGTTGGACTAGGAAAGGGGGAACCTACTCCTAGTAGGAGTAGGATTCCCCCCTTGGGGCGCACCCTATGAGGCCGCTGGCCCCCTCCCCTTCCTCCTTTATATGCGTGGCCAGGGGGCACCCCTAGGACACACAAGTTGATTGTTTAGCCGTGTGCGGTGCCCCCCTCCAAAGATTTCCACCTCGGTCATATCGTTGTAGTGCTTAGGCTAAGCCCTGCGTCGGTAACTTCATCATCACCGTCATGACGTCGTCGTGCCGACGAAACTCTCCCTAGACCTCAGCTGGATCTAGAGTTCGTGGGACGTCACCGAGCAGAACATGTGCAGATCGCGGAGGTGTCGTACCTTCGGTACTAGGATCGGTCGGATCATGAAGACGTACGACTACATCAACCGCGTTGTCATAATGCTTCCGCTTAAGGTCTACGAGGGTACATGGACAACACTCTCCCTTCTCGTTGCTATGCATCACCTAGATAGATCTTGCGTGTGCATTGGAAATTTTTGAAATTACTGCGTTCCCCAACACCGGCTGCAATGGCAGTGATCTCCTATTCTGCTCGGATGAGAGGCTGTACCAGACGGCTTTGGAGCTCGATGAGACCACGGCGGGCGCGGTGTAGAGAGGAGAAAGGGAGCAGAGGATGTTGGATATGGCTATGGCTGGGCCTGCGGTTCATACAACAGGAGGATGGCAGGGCAATCGGCGATGTGATTAATGGTGGGCGTCAGACGGACGGACGGGTGGCGTCGGCTCACTGTTCCTAGGCAACCGCACACATATTTAATGTTGGTATGCGACAGATGGGACACTACTAGGGAAAACCTTATACACAGAATTGTTGGGTAACGTAGTAATTGAAAAAAAATTCCTACGCACGCGCAAGATCATGGTGATGCATAGCAACGAGAGGGGAGAGTGTTGTCCACGTACCCTCGTAGACCGAAAGCGGAAGCGTTAGCACAATGCGGTTGATGTAGTCGTACGTCTTCACGATCCGACCGATCAAGTACCGAACGCACGGCACCTCCGAGTTCAACACACGTTCAGCCCGATGACGTCCCTCGAACTCCGATCCAGCCGAGTGTTGAGGGAGAGTTTCGCCAGCACGACGGTATGGTGACGATGATGATGTTCTAACGATGCAGGGCTTCGCCTAAGCACCGCTAAAGTATTATCGAGGTGGACTATGGTGGAGGGGGGCACCGCACACGACTAAAAGATCAAACGATCAATTGTTGTGTCTCTAGGGTGCCCCCTACACCCGTATATAAAGGAGCAAGGGGGGAGGTGCGGCCGGCCTAGAGGGGGCGCGCCAGGAGGAGTCCTACTCCCACCGGGAGTAGGACTCCCTCCCTTTTCCTAGTTGGACTAGGAGTGGAGGGGGAAAGAGGTGGAGGAGAAGAAGGAAAGGGGGGGTGCCGCCCCCCTCTCCTTGTCCTATTCGGACTAGGGGGGAGGGGCGCGTGGCTCTTGCCCTGGCCGCCTCTCCTCTCTTCCACTAAGGCCCACTATGGCCCATTAACCTCCCGGGGTTCCGTAACCTCCGGCATCGGTAAAATCCTGATTTCACCCGAACACTTCCGATATCCAAACATAGGCTTCCAATATATCAATCTTCATGTCTCGACCATTTAGAGACTCCTCGTCATGTCCGTGATCACATCCGGACTCAACAACCTTCGTATATCAAAACATATAAACTCATAATATAATCGTATCAAACGTTAAGCGCATGGACCCTACGTGTTCTAGAACTATGTAGACATGACCGAGACACGCCTCCGGTCAATAACCAATAGCGGAACCTGATGTGATATTGGCTCCCACATATTCTACGAAGATCTTTATCGGTCAGACCGCATAACAACGCACGTTGTTCCCTTTGTCATCGGTATGTTACTTGCCCGAGATTCGATCGTCGGTATCTCAATACCTAGTTCAATCTGCTATCGTAAGTTTCTTTACTCGCTCCGTAATACATCATCCCGCAACTAACTCATTAGTTGCAATGCTTTCAAGGCTTAAGTGATGTGTATTACCGAGAGGGCCCAGAGGTACCTCTCCGACAATCGGAGTGACAAATCCTAATCTCAAATACGCCAACCCAACAAGTACCTTCGAGACACCAGAGAGCACCTTTATAATCACCCAGCTATGCTAGACATTTGGTGGCACACAAAGTGTTCCTCCGTAAACGGAGTTGCATAATCTCATAGTCATAGGAACATGTATAAGTCATGAAGAAAGCAATAGCAACATACTAAACGATCGAAAGTGCTAAACTAACGGAATGGGTCAAGTCAATCACATCATTCTCCTAATGATGTGATCCCGTTAATCAAATGACAACTCATGTCAATGGTTAGGAAACATAACCATCTTTGATTAACGAGCTAGTCAAGTAGAGGCATACTAGTGACACTCTGTTTGTCTATGTATCCACACATGTATTATATTTCCGGTTAATACAATTCTAGCATGAATAATAATCATTTATCATGATATAAGGAAATAAATAATAACTTTATTATTGCCTCTAGGGCATATTTCCTTCAGTCTCCCACTTGCACTAGAGTCAATAATCTAAATTACACAGTAATGATTTGAACACCCATGGAGTCTTGGTGTTGATCATGTTTTGCTCGTGGAAGAGGCTTAGTCAATGGGTCTGCAACATTCAGATCCGTATGTATCTTGCAAATTTCTATGTCTCCCACCTGGACTAAATCCCGGATGGAATTGAAGCGTCTCTTGATGTGTTTGGTTCTCTTGTGAAATCTGGATTCCTTTGCCAAGGCAATTGCACAAGTATTGTCACAAAAGATTTTCATTGGACCCGATGCACTAGGTATGACACCTAGATCGGATATGAACTCCTTCATCCAGACTCCTTCATTTGCTGCTTCCGAAGCAGCTATGTACTCCGCTTCACACGTAGATCCCGCCACGACGCTTTGTTTAGAACTGCACCAACCGACAGCTTCACCGCTCAATGTAAACACGATCCGGTTTGCGATTTAGAATCGTCCGGATCGTGTCAAAGCTTGCATCAACGTAACCATTTACGATGAGCTCTTTGTCACCTCCATAAACGAGAAACATATCCTTAGTCCTTTTTCGTATTTCAGATGTTCTTGACCGCTGTCCGATGATCCAATCTTGATTACTTTGGTACTTCCTGCTAGACTTATAGCAAGGCACACATCAGGTCTGGTACACAACATTGCATACATGATAGAGTCTATGGCTGAAGCATAGGGAACATCTTTCATTTTCTCTCTATCTTCTGAAGTGGTCGGGCATTGAATCTTACCCAACTTCACACCTTGTAACACAGGCAAGAACCCTTTCTTTGCTCGATCCATTTTGAACTTCTTCAAAACTTTGTCAAGGTATTTGCTTTGTGAAAGTCCAATTAAGCGTCTTGATCTATCTCTATAGATCTTAATGCCCAATATATAAGCAACTTCACCGAGGTCTTTCATTGAAAAACTCTTATTCAAGTATCCCTTTATGCTATCCAGAAATTCTATATCATTTCCAATCAGTAATATGTCATCCACATATAATATCAGAAATGCTACAGAGCTCCCACTCACTTTCTTGTAAATACAGGCTTCTCCAAAAGTTTGTACAAAACCAAATGCCTTGATCACACTATCAAAGCATTTATTCCAACTCCGAGAAGCTTGCACCAGTCCATAAATGGATCGCTGGAGCTTGCACACTTTGTTAGCTCCCTTTGGATCGACAAAACCTTCCGTTGCATCATATACAACTCTTCTTCCGTAAATCCATTCAGAATGCAGTTTTGACATCCATTTGCCAAATTTCATAATCATAAACGCGCAATTGCTAACATGATTGGACAGACTTAAGCATCGCCACGGGTGAGAAGTCTCATCGTAGTCAATCCCTTGAACTTGTCGAAAACCTTTTGCAACAAGTCGAGCTTTATAGACAAGAATATTACCGCCGGCGCCGCCTTGTTCTTGAAGATCCATTTATTCTCAATTGCTTGCCGATCATCGGGCAAATCAAGCAAAGTCCACACTTTGTTCTCATACATGGATCCCATCTCAGATTTCATGGCTTCAAGCCATTTCGCGTAATCTGGGCTCACCATCGCTTCTTCATAGTTCATAGGTTCGTCATGGTCTAGTTTCATGATCTTACTCTGGTTGACCTACGAGGTTCTGTAACAACTTGATCTAAAGTTTCATGATCATCATCATTAACTAACTCACTACTTGGTGTAGGTGTCGCAGAAACCAGTTTCTGTGATGAACTACTTTCCAATAAGGGAGCAGGTACAGTTACCTCATCAAGTTCTACTTTCCTCCCACTCACTTCTTTCGAGAGAAACTCCTTCTCTAGAAAAACTCCGAATTTAGCAACAAAAGTCTTGCTTTTGGATCTGTGATAGAAGGTGTACCCAACAGTCTCCTTTGGGTATCCTATGAAGACACATTTCTCCGATTTGAGTTCGAGCTTATCAGGTTGAAGCTTTTTCACATAAGCATCGCAGCCCCAAACTTTCAGAAACAACAACTTTGGTTTCTTGCCAAACCACAGTTCATAAGGCGTCGCCTCAACGGATTTCGACGGTGCCCTATTTAACGTGAATGCGGCCGTCTCTAAAGCATAACCCCAAAACGATAGCGGTAAATCAGTAATAAACATCATAGATCGCACCATATCTAGTAAAGTACTATTACGATATTCGGACACACCATTACGCTGTGGTGTTCCGGGTGGCGTGAGTTGCGAAACTATTCGGCATTGTTTCAAATGTATACCAAACTCGTAACTCAAATATTCTCCTCCATGATCCGATCGTAGAAACTTTATTTTCTAGTTATGATGATTTTCAACTTCACTCTGAAATTCTTTGAACTTTTCAAATGTTTCAGACTTATGTTTCATTAAGTAGATATACCCATATCTGCTTAAATCATCTGTGAAGGTGAGAAAATAACGATATCCGCCACGAGCTTCAACATTCATCGGACCACATACATCTGTATGTATGATTTCCAACAAATCTGTTGCTCTCTCCATAGTACCGGAGAACGGCGTTTTAGTCATCTTGCCCATGAGGCACGGTTCGCAAGTACCAAGTGATTCATAGTCAAGTGGTTCCAAAAGTCCATCGGTATGGAGTTTCTTCATGCGCTTTACACCGATGTGACCTAAACGGCAGTGCCACAAATAAGTTGCACTATCATTATCAACTCTGCATCTTTTTGGCTTCAATATTATGAATATGTGTATCACTACTATCGAGATTCATCAAAAATAGACCACTCTTCAAGGGTGCATGACCATAAAAGATATTACCCATATAAATAGAACAACCATTATTCTCTGATTTAAATGAATAACCTTCTCGCATTAAACAAGATCCAGATATAATGTTCATGCTCAACGCTGGCACCAAATAGCAATTATTTAGGTCTAAAACTAATCCCGAAGGTATATGTAGAGGTAGCGTGCGGACCGCGATTACATCGACTTTGGAACCATTTCCCACGCGCATCGTCACCTCGTCCTTAGCCAATCTTCGCTAATTCAGTAGCCCTGCTTCGAGTTGCAAATATTAGCAATGTAACCAGTATCAAATACCAGTGCTATCTGCGAGCATTACTAAGGTATACATCAATAGCATGTATATCACATATACCTTTGTTCACCTTGCCATCCTTCTTATCCGCCAAATACTTGAGGCAGTTCCGCTTCAAAGGACGGTCTGTTTGCAGAGAAGCACTCGGCCTCGTGCTTAGGTCCAGACTTGGGTTTCTTCTCCGAGCAACAACTTGCTTACTGTTCTTCTTGAAGTTCCCCTTCTTCTTCCCTTTGCCCTTTTTCTTGAAACTGGTGGTCTTATTGACCATCAACACTTGATGCTCCTTCTTGATTTCTACCTCCGCAAGCTTTAGCATTGCGAAGAGCTCGGGAATCGTCTTATCCATCCCTTGCATGTTATAGTTCATCACGAAGCTCTTGTAGCTTGGTGGCAGTGATTGGAGAATTCTGTCAATGACGCTATCATCCGGAAGATTAACTCCCAGTTGAATCAAGTGATTGCAGTACCCAGACATCTTGAGTATATGCTCACTGGCTGAACTATTCTCCTCCATCTTGCAGCTGTATAACTTATTGGAGACTTCATATCTCTCAATCCGGGTATTTGCTTGAAATATTAACTTCAACTCTTGGAACATCTCATATGCTCCATGACGTTCAAAACGTCGTTGAAGTCCCGGTTCTAAGCCGTAAAGCATGGCACATTGAAATATCGAGTAGTCATCAGCTTTGCTCTGCCAGACGTTCTTAATGTCGCTGGCCCATCAGCAAAGAGGTTCGGCACCCAGCGGTGCTTCCAGGCGTAATTCTTCAATGCAGCAATGAGGATAATCCTCGTTACGGACCCAGTCCCGTAATTGCTACCATCATCTTTCAACTTTGCTTTCTCAAGGAACGCATTAAAATTCAACGGAACAACAGAACGGGCCAACTATCTACAATCAACATAGACAAGCAAGATACTATCAGGTACTAAGTTCATGATAAATTTAAGTTCAATTAATCATATTACTAATGAACTCCCACTTAGATAGACATCCCTCTAATCCTCTAAGTGATCACATGATCCATATCAACTAAACCATGTCCGATCATCACGTGAGATGGAGTAGTTTCAACGGTGAACATCACTATGTTGATCATATCTACTATATGATTCACGCTCGACCTTTCGGTCTCCGTGTTCCGAGGCCATATCTGTTATATGCTAGGCTTGTCAAGTTTAACCTGAGTATTCCGCGTGTGCAACTGTTTTGCACCCGTTGTATTTGAATGTAGAGCCTATCACACCCGATCATCACGTGGTGTCTCAGCACGAAGAACTTTCGCAACGGTGCATACTCAGGGAGAACACTTATACTTTGATAATTTAGTGAGGGATCATCTTATAATGCTACCGTCAATCAAAGCAAGATAAGATGCATAAAAGATAAACATCACATGCAATCAATATAAGTGATATGACATGGCCATCATCATCTTGTGCTTGTGATCTCCATCTCCGAAGCACCGCCATGATCACCATCATTACCGGCGCGACACCTTGATCTCCATCGTAGCATCGTTGTCATCTCGCCAATCTTATGCTTCTACGACTATCGCTACCACTTAGTGATAAAGTAAAGCATTACAGGGTGATTGTGTTGCATACAATAAAGCGACAACCATATGGCTCCTGCCAGTTGCCGATAACTCGGTTACAAAACATGATCATCTCATACAATAAAATTTAGCATCATGTCTTGACCATATCACATCACAACATGCCCTGCAAAAACAAGTTAGACGTCCTCTACTTTGTTGTGGCGAATTTTACGTGGCTGCTATGTGCTAGGGAACGTAGTAATTTCAAAAAATTTCCTACGCACACGCAAGACCATGGTGATGGCATAGCAACGAGAGGGGAGAGTGTATGTCCACGTACCCTCGTAGACCGAAAGCGGAAGCGTTATAACAACGCGGTTGATGTAGTCGACATCTTCACGATCCGACCGATCCAAGTACCGAACGACGGCACCTCCGAAGTTCAGCACACGCTCAGCTCGATGACGATCCCCGGCTCCGATCCAAAGAAAGTGTCGGGATGAGTTCCACAAGACGACGGCGTGGGACGATGATGATGCTCCACCGACGCAGGGCTTCGCCTAAGCTCCGCGACGATATGACTTCACCGGCGCAGGCTTCGCCTAAGCTCCGCGACGATATGACCAAGTGGAATATGGTGGAGGGGGCACCGACACGGCTAAGGAACGATCCGTAGATCAACTTGTGTGTCATGGGGTGCCCCTGCCCCTCAGATATAAAGGAGCAGGGGGTGCGGCCGGCCCTAGGGAGGCGCGCCGAGGAGTCCAACTCCCACGGAGTAGGACTCCCCCTTCCTAGTTGGATTAGGTCTTGGGAAGGGGAAGAGGGAGGGCGCCGCCTCTCCTTGTCCTATTCGGACTAGAGGGGAGGGGGTGCGCGGCCTGCCCTGCCCGGCCCTCCTCTTCTCCCTTATGGCCCATCAAGGCCCATTGATCCTCGGGGTTCCAGAACCCCGGTGTTCCGATAAAATCCCGCTTTCATCCGAACCTTCCAAAGTCCAAACATAGGCTTCCAATATATCAATCTTTATGTCTCGACCATTTCGAGACTCCTCGTCATGTCCGTGATCACATCCGAGACTCAACAAACTTCGGTACATCAAAACTTATAAACTCATAATAAACTGTCATCGAAACGTTAAGCGTGCGGACCCTACGGGTTCGAGAACTATGTAGACATGACCTAGAACTATTCTCGGTCAATAACCAATAGCGGAACCTGGATGCCCATATTGGTTCCTACATATTCTTCGAAGATCTTTATCGGTCAAACCGCATAACGACATACGTTGTTCCCTTTGTCATCGGTATGTTACTTACCCGAGATTCGATCGTCGGTATCCAATACCTAGTTCAATCTCGTTACCGGCAAGTCTCTTTACTCGTTCCGTAATGCATCATCTCACAACTAACTTATTAGTTGCAATGCTTGCAAGGCTTATGTGATGTGTATTACCGAGAAGGCCTAGAGATACCTCTCCGACAATCGGAGTGACAAAACCTAATCTCAAATACGCCAACCCAACATGTACCTTTGGAGACACCTGTAGTACTCCTTTATAATCACCCGATTCGTTGTGACGCTTGGTAGTACCCAAAGTGTTCCTCCAATAAACGGAGTTGCATAATCTCATAGTTACAGGAACATGTATAGGTCATGAAGAAAGCAATAGCAATATACTAAACGATCAAGTGCTAAGCTAACGGAATGGGTCATGTCAATCACATCATTCTCCTAATGATGTGATCCCATTAATCAAATGACAACACATGTCTATGGTTAGGAAACATAACCATCTTTGATTAATGAGCTAGTCAAGTAGAGGCATACTAGTGACTATATGTTTGTCTATGTATTCACACATGCATTATGTTTCCGTTAATACAATTCTAGCATGAATAATAAACATTTATCATGATATAAGGAAATAAATAATAACTTTATTATTGCCTCTAGGGCATATTTCCTTGCCTCCCACTTGCACTAGAGTCAATAATCTAGATTACACAAGAATGATTCTAACACCCATGGACTCTTGGTGCTGATCATGTTTTGCTCGTGGAAGAGGCTTAGTCAACGGTCTGCAACATTCAGATCCGTATGTATCTTGCAAATCTCTATGTCTCCCACTTGGACTTGGTCCCGAATGGAATTGAAGCGCCTCTTGATATGCTTGGTCCTCTTGTGAAATCTGGATTCCTTTGCCAAGGCAATTGCACCAGATTGTCACAGAAGATCTTCATTGGTCCCGATGCACTAGGTATGACACCAAGATCGGAAATGAACTCTTTCATCCAGACTCCTTCATTTGCTGCTTCCAAGCAGCTATGTACTCCGCTTCACATGTAGATCCCGCCACGACGCTTTGTTTAGAACTGCACCAACCGACAGCTCCACCGCTTAATAAAAACACGATCCGGTTTGCGATTTAGAATCGTCCGGATCAGTGTCAAAGCTTGCATCGACGTAACCATTTACGACTAGCTCTTTGTCACCTCCATATACGAGAAACATATCCTTAGTCCTTTTAAGGTATTTCAGATGTTCTTGACCGCTGTCCAAATGATCCACTCTGGATTACTTTGGTACCTTCCCGCCAAGCTTATTGCTAAGCATACGTCAGTCTGGTACACAGCATTGCATACATGATAGAGCCTATGGCTGAAGCATAGGAACATCTTTCATTTTCTCTCTATCTTCTGCTGTGGTCGGGCATTGAGTCCGACTCAATTTCACACCTTGTAATACAGGTAAAAACCTTTCTTTGCTCGATCCATTTTGAACTTTTTCAAAACTTTATCAAGGTATGTGCTTTGTGAAAGTCCAATTAAGCGCCTTGATCTATCTCTATATATCTTGATGCCCAATATGTAAGCAGCTTCACCGAGGTCTTTCATTGAAAAACTTTTATTCAAGTATCCTTTATGCTATCCATAAATTCTATATCATTTCCAATCAATAATATGTCGTCCACATATAATATCGAAATGCTACAGAGCTCCCACTCACTTTCTTGTAAATACAGCTTCTCCAAAAGTCATGTAAAACCATATGCTTTGATCACACTATCAAAGCGCTTATTCCAACTCCGAGAGGCTTGCACTGCACCATAAATTGATCGCTGGAGCTTGCACACTTTGTTAGCACCCTTTGGATCAACAAAACCTTCTGGTTGCATCATATACAACTCTTCTTCTAGAAATCCATTCAAGAATGCAGTTTTACATCCATTTGCCAAATTTCATAATCATAAAATGCAGCAATTGCTAACATGATTCGGACAGACTTAAGCATCGCCACGGGTGAGAAAGTCTCATCGTAGTCAACCCCTTGAACTTGTCGAAAACCTTTCGCAACAAGTCGAGCTTTATAGACAGCTACATTACCATCAGCGTTAGTCTTCTTCTTAAAGATCCATTTATTCTCAATGGCTTGCCGATCATCGGCAAGTCAACCAAAGTCCATACTTTGTTCTCATACATGGATCCCATCTCAGATTTCATGGCTTCCAGCCATTTTGCGAATCTGGGCTCACCATCGCTTCTTCATAGTTTGTAGGTTCGCCATGGTCAAGTAACATGACTTCGTAATAGGATTACCGTACCACTCTGGTGCGATTTTACTCTGGTTGACCTACGAAGTTCAGAGAAACTTGATCTAAAGTTTCATGATCAATATCATTAGTTTCCTCACTAATTGGTGTAGTTGTCACAGAACTGTTTCTTGTGATGAACTACTTTCCAATAAGGGAGCAGATGATTATCTCATCAAGTTCTACTTTCCTCCCACTCACTTCTTTCGAGAGAAACTCCTTTTCTAGAAAGGATCCGAATTTAGCAACGAAATCTTGCCTTCAGATCTGTGATAGAAGGTGTACCCAACATCTCCTTTGGGTATCCTATGAAGACACATTCGATTTGGGTTCGAGCTTATCTGGTTGAAGTTTCTTCACATAAGCATCGCAGCCCCAAACTTTAAGAAACGACAACTTTGGTTTCTTGCCAAACCACAGTTCATAAGGTGTCGCCTCAACGGACTTTGATGGTGCCCTATTTAACGTGAATGCGGCCGCCTCTAAAGCATATCCCCAAAACGATAGCGGTAAATCAGTAAGAGACATCATAGATCGCACCATATCAAGTAAAGTACGACACGACGCTCGACACACCATTTCTCCGTGGTGTTCCGGTGGCGTGAGTTGCTAAACTATTCCGCATTGTTTCAAATGTAAACCAAACTCAGAACTCAAATATTCTCCTCCACGATCAGATCGTAGAAATTTTATTTTCTTGTTACGATGATTTTCCACTTCACTATGAAATTCTTTGAACTTTTCAAATGTTTCAGATTTGTGTTTCATTAAGTAGATATACCCATATCTGCTCAAATCATCTGTGAAGGTGAGAAAATAACGATACCCGCCGCAAGTGCCTCAACATTCATTGGACCACAAACATCAGATGTATGATTTCCAACAAATCAGTTGCTCGCTCCATAGTTCCGAGAACGGCGTTTTAGTCATCTTGCCCATGAGGCACGGTTCGCAAGTACCAAGTGATTCATAATCAAGTGATTCCAAAAGTCCATCAAGATGGAGTTTCTTCATGCGCTTTTACATCGATATGACCTAAACGGCAAGTGCCACCAATAAGTTGCATTATCATTATCAACTCTGATCTTTTGGTTTCAACACTATGAATATGTGTATTACTACTATCGCGATTCAATAAAAATAGACCACTCTTCAAGGGTGCATGACCATAAAAGATATTATTCATATAAATAGAACAACCATTATTCTCTGTCTTAAATGAATAACCGCCTCGCATCAAACAAGATCCAGATATAATGTTCATGCTTAACGCTGGCACCAAATAACAATTATTTAGGTCTAAAACTAATCCCGATGGTAGATGTAGAGGTAGCGTGTCGATCGCGATCACATCGACTTTGGAACCATTTCCCACGCAAGATCGTCACCTCGCCCTTAGCCAATCTTCGCTAATCCGTAGTTCCTGCTTTGAGTTGCAAATATTAGCAATGTAACCAGATCAAATACCTGTGTACTATGCGAGTATTAGTAAGGTACACATCAATAACATGTATATCACATATACCTTTGATCACCTTGCCATCCTTCTTATCCGCCAAATACTTGGGGCAGTTCCGCTTCAAAGGTCCAGTTTGCTTGCAAGAAAACACTCGGATTTCAGGCTTAGGTCCAGACTTGGGTTTCTTCTCTTGAGCAGCAACTTTCTTGCTGTTCTTTTTAAGTTCCTTCTTCTTTCCTTTGCCCTTTTTCTTGAAACTAGTGGTCTTGTTGTCCATCAACACTTGATGCTCTTTCTTGATTTCTACCTCCGCGGCTTTTAGCATTGCGAAGAGCTCGGGAATTGTTTTGGTCATCCCTTGCATATTATAGTTCATCACGAAGCTCTTGTAGCTTGGTGGCAGTGATTGGAGAATTCTGTCAATGACACTATCATCCGGAAGAGTAACTCCTAGTTGAATCAGGTGATTATTATACCCAGACACTTTGAGTATATGTTCACTGACAGAACTATTCTCCTCCATCTTGCAGCTATAGAACTAATTGGAGACTTCATATCTCTCAATCCGGGCATTTGCTTGAAATATTAACTTCAACTCCTGGAACATCTCATATGCTCCATGACGCTCAAAACGCCGTTGAAGACCCGGTTCTAAGCCGTAAAGCATGGCACATCGAACTATAGAGTAGTCATCAGCTTTGCTTTGCCAGACGCTCACAACTTCTCGGCGTTGTTCTGCAAGAGGCTCGCACCCAGCGGTGCTTCGGGACGTAATTCTTCCGTGCAGCAATGAGGATAATCCTCGTTACGGACCCAGTCCGTAATTGCTACCATCATCTTTCAACTTTGCTTTCTCAAGGAACGCATTAAAATTCAACGGAACAACAAAGACGAGCCATCTATCTACAAGAAACATAGACAAGCAAAATACTATCAGTACTAAGTTCATGATAAATTTAAGTTTAATTAATCATATTAAAAGCTCCCACTTAGACAGACATCTCTAGTCATCTAAGTGATTACGTGATCCAAATCAACTAAACCATGTCCGATCATCACGTGAGATGGAGTAGTTTCAATGGTGAACATCACTATGTTGATCATATCTACTATATGATTCACGCTCGACCTTCGGTCTCCGTGTTCCGAGGCCATATCTGTTATATGCTAGGCTCGTCAAGTTTAACTCGAGTATTCCGCGTGTGCAACTGTTTTGCACCGTTGTATTTGAACGTAGAGCCTATCACACCCGATCATCACGTGGTGTCTCAAAGACGAAGAACTTTCGCAACGGTGCATACTCGTGGAGAACACTTCTTGATAATTTTAGTGAGAGATCATCTTATAATGCTACCGCCAATCAAAGCAAGATAAGATGCATAAAGGATAAACATCACATGCAATCAATATAAGTGATATGATATGGTCATCATCATCTTGTGCTTGTGATTCCATCTCCAAGCACCGTCATGATCACCATCGCCACCGCGCGACACCTTGATCTCCATCGTAGCATCGTTGTCGCCTCACCAACTATTGCTTCTACGACTATCGCCATCGCTTAGTGATAAAGTAAAGCAATTACATGGCGCTTGCATTTCATACAATAAAGCGACAACCATATGGCTCTCGCCGATTGCCGATAACTCGTTACAAAACATGATCATCTCATACAATAAAATATAGCATCACGCCTTGACCACATCACATCACAACATGCCCTGCAAAAACAAGTTAGACGCCCTCTACTTTGTTGTTGCAAGTTTTACGTGGCTGCTACGGGCTGAGCAAGAACCGTTCTTACCTACGCATCAAAACCACAACGATAGTTTGTCAAGTTGGTGCTGTTTTAACCTTCGCAAGGACGGGCGAGCTACACTCAGTTCAACTAAAGTGAGAGAAACAGACACCGCCGGTCACCTTTAAGCAACGAGTGCTCAAGCGGTGAAACCAGTCTCGCGTAAGCGTCACGCGTAATGTCGGTCCGGCCGCTTCATCTCACAATACCGCCAACCAAAGTATGACATGCTGGTAAGCAAGATGACTTATATCGCCCACAACTCACTTGTGTTCTACTCGTGCATATGACATCAACGCATAAAACCAGGCTCGATACCATTGTTAGGGAACGAGTAATTTCAAAAAATTCCTACGCACACGCAAGACCATGGTGATGGCATAGCAACGAGAGGGAGAGTGTATGTCCACGCACTCGTGAGACCGAAAGCGGAAGCGTTATAACAACGCTGTTGATGTAGTCGACGCCTTCACGATCCGACCGATCCAAGTACCGAACGACGGCACCTCCGAGTTCAGCACACGCTCAGCTCGATGACGATCCCCGGCCCGATCCAGCAAAGCGTCGGGGATGAGTTCCACAAGACGACGGCGCAGTGACGATGATGATGCTCCACCGACGCAGGGCTTCGCCTAAGCTCCGCGACGATATGACTTCATCGGCGCGAGGGCTTCGCCTAAGCTCCGCGACGATATGACCAAGTGGAATATGGTGGAGGGGGCACCGACACGGCTAAGGAACGATCCGAGATCAACTTGTGTGTCATGGGGTGCCCCCTGCCTCAGATATAAAGGAGCAAGGGGTGCGGCCGACCCTAGGGAGGCGCTGCCGAGGAGTCCTACTCCCACCGAGTAGGACTCCCCCTTCCTAGTTGGATTAGGTCTTGGGGAAGGGGAAGAGGGAGGGGCGCCGCCCTCTCCTTGTCCTATTCGGACTAGAGGGGGGCGTGGCCTGCCCCGCCGCCCTCCTCTTCTCCCTTATGGCCCATCAAGGCCCATTGATCCCCTCGGGGTTCCGTAACCCCGGTGTTCGGTAAAATCCCGCTTTCATCCGAACCTTCCAAGTCCAAACATAGGCTTCCAATATATCAATCTTTATGTCTCGACCATTTCGAGACTCCTCGCCATGTCCGTGATCACATCCGGACTCAACAAACTTCGTACATCAAAACTTATAAACTCATAATAAACTGTCATCGAACGTTAAGCGTGCGGACTCTACGGGTTCGAGAACTATGTAGACATGACCTAGAACTATTCTCGGTCAATAACCAATAGCGGAACCTGGATGCCCATATTGGTTCCTACATATTCTTCAAGATCTTTATCGGTCAAACCGCATAACGATTATACGTTGTTCCTTTGTCATCGGTATGTTACTTACCCGAGATTCGATCGTCGGTATCCAATACCTAGTTCAATCTCGTTACGCAAGTCTCTTTACTCGTTCCGTAATACATCATCTCACAACTAACTTATTAGTTGCAATGCTTGCAAGGCTTATGTGATGTGTATTACCGAGAAGGCCTAGAGATACCTCTCCCACAATCGGAGTGACAAAACCTAATCTCAAATACGCCAACCCAACATGTACCTTTGGAGACACCTGTAGTACTCCTTTATAATCACCCGATTACGCTGTGACGCTTGGTAGTACCCAAAGTGTTCCTCCGTAAACGGAGTTGCATAATATCATAGTTACAGGAACATGTATAGGTCATGAAGAAAGCAATAGCAATATACTAAACGATCAAGTGCTAAGCTAACGGAATGGGTCATGTCAATCACATCATTCTCCTAATGATGTGATCCCATTAATCAAATGACAACACATGTCTATGGTTAGGAAACATAACCATCTTTGATTAATGAGCTAGTCAAGTAGAGGCATACTAGTGACTGTATGTTTGTCTATGTATTCACACATGTATTATGTTTCCGGTTAATACAATTCTAGCATGAATAATAAACATTTATCATGATATAAGGAAATAAATAATAACTTTATTATTGCCTCTAGGGCATATTTCCTTCACTATGGGCTTAGCAAGAACCGTTCTTACCTACGCATCAAAACCACAATGATAGTTTGTCAAGTTGGTGCTGTTTTAACCTTCGCAAGGACCAAAGCGCGAGCCACACTCGGTTCAACTAAAGTGAGAGAGACAGACACCGCGGTCACCTTTAAGCAACGAGTGCCTTTAACGGTGAAACCAGTCTCGTAAGCGTACGCGTAATGTCGGTCCGGGCCGCTTCATCTCACAATACCGCCGAACCAAAGTATGACATGCTGGTAATATGTATGACTTATATCGCCCACAACTCACTTGTGTTCTACTCGTGCATATGACATCTACGCATAAAACCTGGCTCGGATGCCACTGTTGGGTAACGTAGTAATTTCAAAAAAATTCCTACGCACACGCAAGATCATGGTGATGCATAGCAACGAGAGGGGAGAGTGTTATCCACGTACCCTCGTAGACCGAAAGCGGAAGCATTAGCACAATGTGGTTGATGTAGTCGTACGTCTTCACTATCCGACCGATCAAGTACCGAACGCATGACACCTCCGAGTTCAGCACACATTCAGCCCGATGACGTCCCTCAAACTCCGATCCAGCCGAGTGTTGAGGGAGAGTTTCGTCAGCACGACGGTGTGGTGACGATGATGATGTTCTATGTAACGCCCCCGATGCGGCTATATCTCCCACGTGTCGAGGCACGACTTAGAGGCATAACCGCATTGAAAGCAATGTCGCAAGTGAGGTAATCTTCACACAACCCATGTAATAATTAAGGAAAGATACATAGTTGGCTTACAAACGCCACTTCACACAAAGACATAATTAAACATACATCATTCAGAGTACACTCAAGGTCCGACTACGGAACCAAAATGAAAGAAGATACCCCAAATGCTACAGATCCCGAATCGCGCCAACTGGGCACCACCATCGATCATCCTGAAACGACATATAACGACCACGTTCCTCGTCGAACTCCCACTTGAGCTCGGTGGAATCACCTGCACCGGCCTCATCGGAACCTGCAACTGTGTTTGAAGTATCCGTGAGTCACGGGACTCAGCAATCTCACACCCGCGAGATCAAGACTATTTAAGCTTATAGGAAGGACAGGTAGTAAAGTGGAGCTGCAGCAAGCGACTAGCATATATGGTGGCTATTTCGCAAAAGAGAGCGAGAAGAGAAGCAAAGCACGGTCGTGAAACTAAGAGCGATCAAGAAGTGATCCTGAACTACTTACGTCAGACATAACTCCAACACCGTGTTCACTTCCTGACCACGAGAAGAGACCATCACGGTTACACACGCAGTTGATGTGTATTTTATTTGAGGTCAACTTTGGGTTTTCTACAACCGGACATTAACAAATTCCCATCTGCCTCATAACCGCGGGCACGGCTTTCGAAAGATATTACCCTGCAGGGGTGTCCCAACTTAGCCCATTATAAGCTCTCACGGTCAACGAAGGATATTCCTTCTACCGAAGACCCGATCAATCTCGAATCCCGGACTACAAGACATTTCGACAGAATAAAACAAGACCAGCAAAGCCACCGACAGCCGACAAATCCCGATAGGAGCTGCACATATCTCGCTCTCGTGGCACATCCGGATAAGTCAAGCTACGAGTAAAACCAAGCCTCGAGTTTCCCTGGTGGCCCCAAGAGGTTGCTCGGTTCGGGCCAGCACTCAAGGAGCACTGGTCCGGGGTTAAAATAAAGATGACCTCGGCTCGCGAAACCCGGGGAAAAAGGCTTAGGTGGCAAATGGTAAAACCAATGTTGGGCCTTGCTGGACGAGTCTTATTCAAAGCGAACTGTCAAGGGGGTCCCATAAATCACCCAACCGTAAGGAACGCAAAATCAAGGAACATAACACCGTATGACGGAAACTAGGTGGCAAGAGTGGAACAAAACACTGTGCATAAGGCCGAGCCTTCCACCCTTTACCAAGTATATAGATGTATTAAATATAGCAGATATATATTGTGATATCCCCAACAAGTAAACATGTTCCAACAAGGAACAACATCTCCATGTTCCAACAAGGAACAAACTTCAGCTTCACCGCAACTAGCAACGCTATAAGAGGGCTGAGCAAAGCGGTAACATAGCCAATCAACGGTTTGCTAGGAAAGGATGGTTAGAGGCTGACATGGCAATATGGGTGGCATGATATAGCAAGTGGTAGGCATCGCAGCATAGGCATAGCAAAAGAGCGAGCAACTAGCATAGCAAAGATAGAAGTGATTTCGAGGGTATGGTCATCTTGCTCGCAATGTTCTCAGAGTTGTCGAAAGCTTGATCCTCGAAAGCGTTCTCAACAGGTTCCTCGCTCACGTACTCGCCTCCGACTCTACCCAAAGCAAAAACACAAACAAAGGAACCACAATAAATCACGTGCAATGCACAATCAACATGATGCAAAACATGACATGATATGCATGATGAGATATGCAATGCTTATGTGCGCTCCGGAAGGTAATGATGAACCAGGCATCAACTTGGCAAACCAAGCATGCCACTGAAAGATGAGATGATTTCGTTGAAATCGATATAAAGATCACCGGAACGGATGCACGGTTTGGAAATGGCAAGCAAAACAAGAATGGCGCAAATCTGCCATTAACAGCATGATGCCACTTAGCAAGCAACAATTAATTAAGCTACTGCACCCAAATGTATCAACAAAGCACATGACAGTGATCTACACATGATGCTCGACAAAAGATGAGCACTGAGCTACGGCTAGTTCACATCATAACATGTTCAAACAAGCATGGCAAAAGTGCAATAATAATCAGGCTGGACATGGCAAAAACAGTAACAGGTTGCAATGTTCAGAGCATCAAAACTACATGCTACAGGAACTTAAAATAGCAAAACATGGCATGGAATGAATCTACTCAAAGCCTATTTCAAAAGTCCCTTACTGACCATAAGCCAAAAAGGACTAAAAAATATAGTAACACCCATGTCAATATTGAAAGTCTTGTTAACAGATTCAGCAACTTGACAAGTCAAAAACTGATAACGAGATGGCATGTTAACAAGCTCAATGCACTCACTACAGAGCCTCAAATGATAAACTAAGCATACATACATCTAGAAGACATGACATAGAAGACATCCATGGCAAGAACAATTACATAGCATATATGGATCAACCACAACAAGCTAGGCAAAATTGAATAACACGTATACAATCTGCCAGGAAACATTTGGTAGCAAAAGTAGAGCTCGATTGACTCAAGCTATGACATCCCATGATTGCAAACAAAGGCATGGATGGATAGAGCAAGTCATGCTTTACAAAACACCCTTACTGAAGTATCTCAAAATATGCATAGATCTCTCGGTATCATCAAGTAAACATGGCATCAAAATCAGCTAAAACAGGGCTGAAATCAGCAACATTAGGACACCTACTTTGCATGCTTGTGCTAGTCACCACATAGATCACAAAAATACATGGCATATACCACTGGAAAGAAGGCATGGCATTTCACAAAACTCATGTAGGAATCAAATTCATAGGATGCACATATTAATCATGGCAAAAATAACAAAAGTGCAACTTCTGATAAAAATCAGAAACTATCAGCACATAGCACTCTTCCAACAGCATTTCGGGCAACAAGATGAGCTCAAATGAAAATGATGCAATGGAATGAAATGATCTACTCTTCGAGGCGAACATTTTGACATATTATACGCGAAAAATGGATCTACGGATGCGAAGATATAGCATGATGAAAATTGCACAAAATTACCAAGATTTAGGACTTAGAAGAAAAAGAGAGAGAGAAGAGGTCAACGGCTCGCGCGGAAACCGAGGTTGGATCGGGCCGATCGGCGCGGGCGGCGGAGGGAGGAGCTCCGGCGGGCTCGGTGGACGCCGGCGGGGAGGAGGACCCTGGCTGGCGGGCGGCCGGGCGAGAGGGCGCGACGGGTCCGGCGGCGGCGGGCGCGTGGAGGCCGGGAGGCGGCGGCGGGGCCGGAAGGCCGGGAGAGGCGGCGGGAGGAGGGGCGGGCGCTGGCGGGCTGGCGGCGGCGATTGGCATGGGCCGGATTCGCCGAAAGGGCCAAGGCAATGGGCGGGCGATGGGCGCGGGCGGTGACGTGGCGCCCACGATTAATCGGCGGCGGCGGGCGGACGCTGTCTGCTCGCCGGACGTGTCCGGGCGCGAGGGGCGAAATCGCTAGGGTTAGGGTGGAATGATCCGGATTTGGGGAGGTTTGCTTAAATAGGCATAGAGGAGCTAGGAGAGTCCAAATGAGGTGTAGCTACCACACGATCGTGATCGAACGACGGAGAGCATGGAGGTGACTTAGATGGGTTATTGGGCTGTTTTGGAGGGTGTTGGGCTGCAACTTAAAAGAGGCCTTTGCGAGAGAGTGCGTTAACCGCTGAGTACCAAACGAGCTCCAAATGACTCAAACTTGACCGTGGTCTCCGGTGTTATACCAAGGCCACTAGACAAACCTCGTCCATTTCGAGAAGGTTTAATACCCGCACACGGAAAAAACGTAAAAGGGACCGCCGGGGAGATAGGAGTGCGGATTGCAAAACGGACAACGGAAAAATGCTCGAATCATGAGACTAACACGTATGCAAATGCGATGCACATGATGACATAATATAAAATGCATGACATGGACAAAATGCAAAAAGGAGAAAACCCAACCACGGAGGGAATATCATATATCAATGCGAAAATGGCAAGAGTCGGAGTTACAAATATGGAAAGTTACTCCGGGTGTTACAACACTCCACCACTACAAGAGGATCTCGCCCGAGATCTAGGACTGAAAGAACTCCGGATATTCGAACGGAGGTGATCCTCGCGCCCCGTGTAGCTTCTCGGTCGGAATGGTGTGACCACTTCACTTTCAGGAATTTGATTGACTTGTTGCGTAGTCTTGCGCCGGTTTCTTCAAGAATAGCAACGGGTGCTCATGATAAGAGAGATCTTCTTGAAGGTCAATCTCTTGAAGTTGATAGTGCGCTCAGAGTCTTGAAGCACTTATGGAAGCTGTGACACGTGAAACACATCGTGCACGCTTGCAAAGTTGGATGGAAGCTCGTTGATAGGCTAGATCGCCTCTTTTCCCAATGATCTTGAAAGGACCCACGATCTAGGGGCAAGCTTCCTTTGATACCGAAGCGACGAGTGCCTTTCATTGAGAGACGCGGAGGTAGACATGGTCTCCGATTTCAAAAGTCACATCACGGTGCTTATCATCATAATAGTTCTCCGGCGCGATTGCGCGGCTTTGAGATTCTCACGAATGACTTGGCACATTTCTTCGCTTCGTGATCAAGTCATTGCCAAGAAGTTGGCGCTCACCTGTCTCGCACCAATTGAGAGGAGTACGCACTTTTCGCCATAGAGAATTTCGAATGGGGCCTTGCCCAACTCGCTTGGAAGCTGTTGTTGTAAGAGAACTCGCATATGGAAGACAATCTTCCCACTTCATACCGAAAGAAATGACACAAGCCCCGAGCATATCTTCAAGAATTTGATTAACTCGCCGACTTGGCCACTTGTTTGAGGATGGAAAGCTGTCTGAAACGAATGTTGGTGCCCATGGCCTTCTCAAAAGAATCCCAAAACTTGGAGGTAAAGATGCTGCCACGGTCCAAGAGATCACTTGTGGAATGCCGCAAGGAGACAATCTCGAGGTGTATAGCTCGCCAACCGAGCTGCAGTGATGGATTCTTTGATAGGAAGAAAATGAGCCACTTTAGTAAGCTTGTCAATGACAACGAAGATAGCATCATTTCCACGCTTGGACTTTGGAAAGCCACCACGAAGTCCATTTCAATATGATCAAACTTCCATTCAGGAATAGCAAGAGGTTGAAGGAGACCAGCTGGTCTTTGGTGTTCGCTTTCACTCTTCCGCAGACATCACACTCATTCACGAATTGAGCAATTTCTCGCTTCATTCGAGTCCACCAATATGACTGCTTGAGGTCATGGTACATCTTCGCATTTCCGGATGAATGGATAGAAGTGAATTGTGAGCCTCGCTCATAATGACTTTTCGCAGATCACCCTTAGGAACCACAATCCGTCCTCAAAGAACAGAGTGTCTTTGTCATCAACACGGAAGCACTTGTACTTGGAAATGCCCTTGTCGATACCACGCTTCACTTTCTTCACCATGGCATCCGAAGTTGAGCCTCACGAATCTGATCTTCCAAAGTAGGAGAGACTATGAGGTTGGCAAGAAAGCCTTGAGGAACAACTTGAAGATTCAGCTATGGAAAGATTCACAGAGATCCGGTGAAAGGGCTTGAGGATTAGACTGCTAAAGAAGCTTTCCGCCAAAGCATCTGCAATGACATTGGCTTTGCCCGGAGTATACTCAATACTTGGGTTGTACTCTTGAATCATTTCACCCATCGAGTCTGCCTCGAGGTTGAGGTTGGGCTGAGTGAAGATGTACTTGAGACTCTTGTGATCGTGAAAATGTCCACTTTCCTTCCCAACAAGAGATGTCTCCAAGTAATCAATGCATGAACAATCGCCGCCAACTCAAGATCGTGAGTGGGGTAGTTCTTCTCGCTGGGCTTCAATGGCGAGAGGTATAAGCCACAACTCTCTTCTCTTGCATTAACACAGACCGAGACCTTGAAGAGAAGCATCACGTAAAACTTCATATGGCTTGGATTCATCAGAGGAGTCGTAACAGAGCTGTGACGAAGTTTCTCTTTGAGGGTATTGAAAGCAACGCCACACTCGGGAGACCGACATACTTCACATGCTTCGAGAAGGTTGGAAAGAGGCTTTGCAATCTTGGAGAAGTTCTCAACGAATCTTCGCAATAGCTTGCAAGACCAAGAAAGTCATGGAGCTGCTTGACATTCCGAGGAGGTTCCCAATTCACAATTGCGGACACCTTCTGGATCAACAGCGATGCCCTTGGCAGAGATGATATGACCAAGATAAAGCACTTCATCAAGCCGAATTCACATTTGGAGAACTTAGCATAGAATTGGTACTCTCGAGCTTGTCTAGCACCAATCGCAAATGTTTGGCATGATCCTTCTTATTCTTGGAGAAGACCAAAATATCATCAAGATAGACCAAGACGAATTCATTGGTGTAGGGGTTGAATATGAAGTTCATCATCCGAGAGAAAGTTGGAGGAGCATTGACAAGGCCGAAAGACATGACAAGATATTCATAAGAACCAAAGCTTGTTCAATGCTGTCTTGGGAATATCTTGTTCACGAATGCGAATCTGATGATACCCCATACGAAGGTCAAGCTTAGAGAACACCATAGCACCTTTGAGTTGCTCGAAAAGCTCATTGATGTTGGGAAGTGGATACTTGTTCTTGATTGTCTTCTTATTCAATGGACGGTAATCGACGCAAAGTCGGTCCGCGCCATCCTTCTTACGGACAAAAGAACACCACAACCCCAAGGAGATGAACTCGGTCCGATCAAACCAGACGCTCTTGTTCATCGAGCTGCTTCTTCAATTCCTTCAGCTCATCAGTCCAAGCTTGTATGGACGCTTGCAAACGGGTTCGATGTTGTGCTCAAGATCGATAACGAACTCAATCGCCGATGAGGAGGCATACCCGAAGCTCTTCCGAAAGACATCTTGGTACTCACAAACGATCGAATCGAGAGATGGCATTCAATTCGCCCTTCTCATTGAGAGAAAACAACCAATGGTTTCATCACGAGAGGCATAGATGATCACATCATTAGAAGAGTGAGTCAATTGAATTTCCACGGCAGCACAATCAAGCTGAGCTTTGTGCCGATAAAGCCACCCATTCCGAGAATAAGATCAATATCCGAGTCACCAAGGACAATAGGTTTAGCCGAAATCTATAATCGCCCATCTTGATAGAAACATCCGAACCACCAAACTGGAGCTCAACCGCTTACCCGGAGAAATGACATCCATGGGTTTACCCAAATGAGAAGAAGTGAATTCATGCTTGGAAAAAACGGTCTTGACATGAAACAATGCGATGCACCAAGATCAAATAAGACTTTTGCAGAATATCATTAATCGAGAGATTACCCATGATCACATCAAGAATCCTCCGCTGAGCTGCATTCATCATATTGACCTTGGCATGCTTTGGATTATGCTTGACCACCGCATTGCCGGAAGATTTCACAGAGGAGGAGGCGGAAGGCGCCTCGTTGAAGCACTTGTTAGATAGTGACCCTTCACGACACTTGTTGCAAGTGACCTCGAGAGCGGACGGTGGTAAGGAGCACTTGACCTTGGAGCTTGAGAATTAGACTTGTTCGATAGCTTGGGTTGGGTGGGTGGGAAGATCCACGGCCACCTGAGTTCTTCTCTTGGTAAGGCCGACGGAACGGAGGAGGGGCAGATAAAACTTCGCTGCTTGGCTGCCACTTGAGAGGACGAGGAGGACTGAACTGCATCCCCGATTCTCTTCTTAGAAGCCTCGATTTGAGCTGTGCCGCTTCTTGCTTGAGAGCCATGTTGTAGAAATCATCATACTTATCCGCTCAAACAGACAAGAGGTAATTGCAGATCTTCTCTCGACCACCTCCGAATCGATAGATCATACTCCTTTCATCGTGCACGCCTTGCTTAGCAAAACGAGCGAGCTTCGAACTGGATATTGTATTGATAGACAGACATGGTGCCTTGCTTGAGATTGCGGAACTCCTCACGCTTGCTCTCAACAACACTTTTCGAATGTGATGAGCTCGAAATCACGGCGAACTCATCCTGTAATGACACGACCTCCTCTCGAATCTTTGTATTGCTGGAACCACTCAGCAGCTTGATCCTTGAGTTGAAACGATGCAAACTTGACAAAGTCCTCGTGTCCGACATTGCTACAGCCAAAGTGCTTGCAGATGTCCACTAACCAATCGTCAACGTCTGTGGCCTCAACACGTAAACCGAAAGACTTCGCTGATTAGCGAGGAACCGATCGAGAGTAGCAAAGTGTGGCTGATTGTTGCCTTGACCTTGATTGCCTTGATTGCCTTGCCCTCGAGTAACGCTCTTGCAAGAGCTGCAAAATCATCTCGAGCATTGGCATTGGTGGCTGCCATGATAGCTTGCCAGCCTCCGGAGGCGGAGGTGGAGGTGGAGGTGGAGGATTCGATCGATCCCCATCATTGCGATCCGGATTCGACGCTGGCGGAGCCATCCTCAAGAGGGTGACATCCGTTAGTCCTTTGATAGACAAATTGATAAGTAGAATCAACGGATAGAAATTGCAACATATAGTCTTCACAATAAACATTCAACAAGAATGAACGAATGAATTCCAAAGTTAATCATCACACGTCCATTAAAGTGAGAAGCCACTTAGATAAAGATATGGAAACAACATCCGATCGAGAAACAAATCAATATCACAATCGAAAACAAAAGGTTGGCTGCTAGAATGAGCCGAACAAACACATGATAGAGATTTCGCCAAAGTGTTCGTGGTGGGGCCCACACGGACACGACGATAGCGGACGCCACGAATGACTAACAAGACGCCCCCAATCAGCATAGCCAAGGATTCTTTAAGACGCCTCGCGACCATCAGAATCGACCGTGAATGGGCGGACCACTAGACGTTGAACCCCAATCTCAAATCATACATCCGTCGGAAAGAATATCCCGTAAGCTACTAGAATTCCCACCTATAAACTCCCAAACTTTCTGGTTATGCAACTGGTGTTGGGGATACAGGGACACAAAATATATCACCCAAACTAACAATACCTAGATCCACCAGTATCCATCCGTCAACACATAACCAAGAAACCTCGGAAATCGTGGTACTCGACCTTGAAAAACATCCGTTATGCAAGTCATGGCAATACTCAAGACTCGCCACAAGATCGGGCTATCAGGGTTATCTCACCAACAACTCGCACAAAAGAGATTTCGATGTCGGCAAAACTCGTATTCCGAATCTGCAACGATAAAATTGTGACGACAACACCTCGGAGCTCAACTCCCGGGACACCGCCACAACCCCTAAATGTCGAGGCACCAAGAACAATGTTCTCGCCACAAAACCATCGAACGATTCCAAGATACCCACGTGATCCTAAAAAATTTTTAGTGAAATTTGAGGAGAGGAGAGTCAAAACTCTACGTCGGGATACCTCACCAGAGCGACGAAGGACCTGGAAGTAAAAGAATCCTACTCTCCGATATATATAATCCTAAGACTCAAAACATTTTCCATTCTAGACTCAACAACGCCAACAAACAATCAAGTAGGGGCTCCTAAGTCGGGAAGGCTCGATTACCAACTTGTAACGCCTCGATGCGGCTATATCTCCCACGTGTCGAGGCACGACTTAGAGGCATAACCGCATTGAAAGCAATGTCGCAAGTGAGGTAATCTTCACACAACCCATGTAATAATTAAGGAAAGATACATAGTTGGCTTACAATGCCACTTCACACAAATACATAAATAAACATACATCATTCAGAGTACACTCAAGGTCCGACTACGGAACCAAAATAAAAGAAGATACCCCAAATGCTACACAGATCCCGAATCGTCCAATCGGGCACCACTATCGATCATCCGAAACGACACATAGTAACGACCACGTTCCTCGTCGAACTCCCACTTGAGCTCGGTGGAATCACCTGCACGGCCTCATCGGAACCTGCAACTGTGTTTGAAGTATCTGTGAGTCACGGGACTCAGCAATCTCACACCCGCGAGATCAAGACTATTTAAGCTTATAGGAAGGACAGGTAGTAAAGTGGAGCTGCAGCAAGTTTACTAGCATATATGGTGGCTATTTCGCAAAAGAGAGCGAGAAGAGAAGCAAAGCACGGTCGTGAAACTAGTAGCGATCAAGAAGTGATCCTGAACTACTTACGCCGACATAACTCCAACATCGTGTTCACTTCCCTGACCGCCGAGAAGAGACCATCACGGTTACACACGCAGTTGATGTGTATTTTATTTGAGGTCAACTTTGGGTTTTCTACAACCGACATTAACAAATTCCCATCTGCCTCATAACCGCGGGCACGGCTTTGAAAGATATTACCTGCAGGGTGTCCCAACTTAGCCCATTATAAGCTCTCACGGTCAACGAAGGATATTCCTTCTACCGAAGACCCGATCAATCTCGAATCCCGGACTACAAGACATTTCGACAGCAATAAAACAAGACCAGCAAAGCCGCCCGACAGCCGACAAATCCCGATAGGAGCTGCACATATCTCGTTCTCGTGGCACATCCGGATAAGTCAAGCTACGAGTAAAACCAAGCCTCGAAGTTTCCCGTGGTGGCCCCGCAGGTTGCTCGGTTCGGGCCAGCACTCAAGGAGCACCGTCCGGGGTTAAAATAAAGATGACCTCGGGCTCGCGAAACCCGGGGAAAAGGCTTAGGTGGCAAATGGTAAAACCAATGTTGGGCCTTGCTGGACGAGTCTTATTCAAAGCGAACTGTCAAGGGGGTCCCATAAATCACCCAACCGTAAGGAACGCAAAATCAAGGAACATAACACCGTATGACGGAAACTAGGTGGCAAAGTGGAACAAAACACTGCATAAGGCCGAGCCTTCCACCCTTTACCAAGTATATAGATGTATTAAATATAGCAGATATATATTGTGATATCCCCAACAAGTAAACATGTTCCAACAAGGAACAACATCTCCATGTTCCAACAAGGAACAAACTTCAGCTTCACCGCAACTAGCAACGCTATAAGAGGGCTGAGCAAAGCGGTAACATAGCCAATCAACGGTTTGCTAGGAAAGGATGGTTAGAGGCTGACATGGCAATATGGGTGGCATGATATAGCAAGTGGTAGGCATCGCAGCATAGGCATAGCAAAAGAGCGAGCAACTAGCATAGCAAAGATAGAAGTGATTTCGAGGGTATGGTCATCTTGCTCGCAATGTTCTCAGAGTTGTCGAAAGCTTGATCCTCGAAAGCGTTCTCAACAGGTTCCTCGCTCACGCACTCGCCTCCGACTCTACCCAAAGCAACAACACAAACAAAGGAACCACAATAAATCACGGTGCAATGCACAATCAACATGATGCAAAACATGACATGATATGCATGATGAGATATGCAATGCTTATGTGCGCCCGAAGGTAATGATGAACCAGGCATCAACTTGGCAAACCAAGCATGCCACTGTAAAGATGAGATGATTTCGGTTGAAATCGATATAAAGATCACCGGAAACGGATGCACGGTTTGGAAATGGCAAGCAAAACAAGAATGGCGCAAATCTGCCATTAACAGCATGATGCCACTTAGCAAGCAACAATTAATTAAGCTACTGCACCCAAATGTATCAACAAAGCACATGACAGTGATCTACACATGATGCTCGACAAAAGATGAGCACTGAGCTACGGCTAGTTCACATCATAACATGTTCAAACAAGCATGGCAAAAGTGCAATAATAATCAGGCTGGACATGGCAAAAACAGTAACAGGTTGCAATGTTCAGAGCATCAAAACTACATGCTACAGGAACTTAAAATAGCAAAACATGGCATGGAATGAATCTACTCAAAGCCTATTTCAAAAGTCCCTTACTGACCATAAGCCAAAAGGACTAAAAATATAGTAACACCCATGTCAATATTGAAAGTCTTGTTAACAGATTCAGCAACTTGACATGTCAAAACTGATAACGAGATGGCATGTTAACAAGCTCAATGCACTCACTACAGAGCCTCAAATGATAAACTAAGCATACATACATCAAGAAGACATGACATAGAAGACATACATGGCAAGAACAATAACATAGCATATATGGATCAACCACAACAAGCTAGGCAAAATTGAATAACACGTATACAATCTGCCAGGAAACATTTGGTAGCAAAAGTAGAGCTCGATTGACTCAAGCTATGTGAAACTTGGGTTGCTGAAGATCTTGGGCGTCTTTCAAGAATAGCCAACGGGTGTCATGATAAGAGAGACTTTGAAGGTCAATCTTCGGTTGATAGTGGCTCAAGTCTTGAAGGCACTTGGGTGCGACAACGGAAACACATCCACGCTTGCAAAGTTGGATGGAAGCCGTTGATAGCAAATTCGCCTCTTTTCCCAATGACTTGAAAGGACCCCGATTAGGGGCAAAAGCCTCTTTGATAACCGGTTTAAGGTGCCTTTCATTGAGACGCATAGACATGGTCCCTTCAAAAAGTCCCACACGAGGCTTATCATCATAATAGTTTGCCGAAATGCGCTTTAGATTCTCACGAATACTTGGCACATTCTTCCGGGTTTCAGATCCAAGTCATTGCCAAGAAGTTGGCTCAAAAGCCTGACAATTGAAGGAGTACGGCACTTTCGGGCCATTAGAGGAATTTATTAAGGGCTTCCTCAACTCCTTGGAAGCTGTTGTTGTAAGAGAACTCATATGGAAGGACAATCTTCCCACTTCATACCCAAGTGACACAAGCCCCGAGCATACTTCAAGAATTTGGATTAACTCGCCGACTTGGCCACTTGTTTGAAGATTGGAAAGCAAACGAATGTTGGGCCTTCCTTCAAAAGGAATCCTTTACTTGAGTAAAGAGCGGACGGTAAGAGACATGGATCCGCAAGGAGCAATCAGGTGTTAGCTCGTAACGAGCTGCGGATATTCTTTGAAGGAAGAAAATGAGCCACTTAGTGCTTGTCAATGCCAAGAAGTTGCATCAACGCTTTGACTTTGGAAAGATAAGCCATTTCCAATAGATCAAACTTCCATCAGAATAGCAAGGGTTGAAGGAGACCATTCTTTGGGCCCTTTCACCTTCCGGCAAGAATACACCACAAATGAGCAATTCATTCAAGCCACCAATAGACTGCTGATTGGTACATCTTCGTTTCAGAAATGGAAGAATGTTGGTGAGCCTTCATAATGACTTTTGAGATCACCCTTAAGAACCATAATCCGTTCCCAAAGAAACAGAGGTGTTTTGTCATCAACCGAAGCATTGTACTTGGGAAATGCCCTTTGTCGATACCAACGCTTCACTTTCACCTGGATCCTGTTGAGCCACGAATCTGATCTTCAAAGTAGAGAAACTATGAGGTTGGCAAGAAGCCTTGAGGAACAACCTTGAGATTCAGCTTATGGAAAGTTCCGAGATCCCTTGAAAGGCTTGAGATTAGACCTAAGAAGCTTCCGCCAAAGCTCTGCAATGACATTCTTTCCTTGAGTATATAATACTTGGGTTGTACTTTGAATCATTTCACCATCGAAGTCTCGCCGAGGTTGAGGTTACGAGTGAAGATGTACTTGAAACTTGTGATCGGAAATGTTCCACTTTCCTTCCCAACAAGAGATGGTCCAAGAATCAATCATTGAAAACGAAACTCAAGATCGGGTGGGTAGTCTTTTGGGTTCAATTCAAGGAAGGTATAAACCACAATCTCTTCTCTTGATTAACAAAGAACCGAACCTTGAAGAATCAGAACTTTGGGTTTCAAGATATAAACTACATTTCTTTGGGTATTCAACCCTTTCGGAGGATACAATTTCAAGAGTAAGAGACCTTAATTTGGAAAGTTCTAACAAAATCTCGAATAAGCTTGCAACCAAGAAAGTCATGGAGTGTGACATTCGGGATTCCAATTCACAATAGGTTACCACCTTCTTGCATAACCAGCGATGCCCTTGGAGAAGATGAATCAAGATAAGGGATTCACAGAGCGAATTCCATTTGGAGAATTAAAGAAATTGGTACTCAGCTTTCACCCTTCGAAAGTTTGGCAGACTTCATCTTGGAGAAGCCAAAATATCACAAGGATAGACCAAAGCTTTAATTGGGAGGGGTTGAATATGAAGTTCATCATCCGAAGAAAGTTGGAGGAGCATTGACCAAGGGAAAGACTTACAAGATATTCATAAGAACCAAAGTTGGTCTAATGCGCTTGGGAAATCTTGCACAATAATGATGATACCCACATGAGTCAAGCCAAGAACACAAATAGAAACACTTTGAGTTGCTAAAGTCATTATGGGAAGTGGAACTTGAAACTGAAGAATTTTAAAAGCTGTAATCCCATTGGTCGGTTTCCGGCTAAACTCCAACATTTAATTTAATTTACATTACAGAAAATAACTTATAGTCAAGATATTTACTTATTAGCTAGGGAAATCCCTAGCGTTCAAACTATTGTTTTCAAAGATGTGCGTTCTAACCTCGTAGGACCAAAAGCGCCAACGTACTACCGAAAAACACGGTCACTTCCTAACGGAGAGCCATCCGTAACCAAGTTGAGGTTTAAATAATGGTTTCCGAGGGCAACAATATCCCAACCATATATCATGTTCAGCAAAGGCTAACCACAATTATTGGTCAAACGTCCAACACGAAAGATAAACCACGGACTAGACAAGGTAACAAATTTAACCCGCCTTAGAACACCGAAACAAGCAACGAGGAACTCCCGATTACAACCAAGCCCGGTTCCACCAGGTGGTTTGTGAAGGACCGGACAGACCTAAAGATGACCTGCAAAGCGGAAAACATTAAGAATTCCCACCTTCAGGAACGTAGGGCATTAACAAACCGGAGGACAATCAGAATCCCATGTTAATTGGGGAAAGAACAACGCTTAAAGCAACGCAAATTTACTAAATAATATAATCGAAAGGAACCATAAGGTAAATTTCCAAAGACCTTTAACTTAAATTCGCCACTCAACCCACGGGCATGAAGAGCCAATTAAAGACCACTGCCATCGCACCATATGGGCTGAATACAAGTGGCTCGCGAATTGAACCGTGAACCAAGCAGGACCATTGGCAATCTAAGTTCCGGCAGACAAGCTAAACCCCGGACATAGTAACGATAAAGACCAAAGGCTGAACAATAATAGCAAATGAAGAAGCTGCAAATGAGGCGAAGAAGAGAACCAGGCATAACCAAAAGAGCACTGGTAATACGAAGAATAATCACCCGCCAGGATACGGTTTTTTTATTAGCAACGATCTACAAAATTAAAACCACTTAAAATCAATGGGCACGGTATTTCAAAGGTTTCCTTAGCCACAAAAGCCCAGTGTAATAAAGCAAACTCACAATCCAAAACCATCCAGACCAACAAACCATGCCGACAAAAAAGGGTGCATTCCCCTTAACAAACCGGAAATAAGCCGATAAAATAAGAACCATGCAATCCTTGACGTTCCAAAGTCAAGGAACAAGCTTCGTGGTCCTAAGGTCCATACTGCAAATCCGGGAAAGGTAAGGGCAAATGCAAAGGGGAAAAGAGGTCATGTAAAATGCCGACTGTCAAGCAAAGAGGTCAAACCTAAGAAGCGCAAATAAAAAACATATGACAAACATGGGTAAAAAACCTCTAAGCATTCACCCTTTACCAGTATAAATGCATAAATAAAAATATAATTGAATACATACTGTTCAACAAAACACTCAGGCCAAAATGGAAAAAGCCAAGCATCACCAATAATTCATGGATAAGCCTTCAGGGAAATACCAAAACGTCATAAACGAAATAAGCCATGCACCATGAATATCGGGTTGGCATGGTGATGCAATGGACACGTCCAGTCGTTAAGACCTTTACAAAGGAAAAAGGAATTCATATAAATCATCCAAAAGAAGTTGAAGTAGGCAAGGCTAAACCCGGAAGGTGTGCAAGGGGCAAGACTGCCCGGGGCAAAGGAAAGGGAACGAAAAGAGGACGGAAGATCACGGTGGAATCAAAGAGAAACAGAAGGAGCAATCGCGAATAACGTAAGCACTGCCAAAAGTTAGCCGACAATTCCCAAAAAGGCAGGCCATGCAAAGATGGCATATTCGTATCAATGATTAAGTATTTAATGAGGAATTGGGTCTAAAATGAGGCTTAGAGAAAATCCGCAAAAGTTCCAACGGCAAGACAAGATAACTTAATGTTCCAAAATAGCCCTAGTAGGTCAAACAAAATTTCAAAACCAAGACCATAAGAGAATGAAATAACAGCATGAAACGTAACAGGAACCAAGTAAAAGTCGGACACGGAACAAAACAACAAGACTAAGATAATCTCAACATTAAAAAATCCTCAGACAAGCAAAAGGAAAACCAACCCAAAATATAAATTGTAACCGATCAAGTTCGGAAACATTGGAAGGTCGTCAACAGCACCACACAAGAAAGGATACCGGCAATCTGGAAAAAACTTAGGAGATCCAATACATGATTTGGACCACTGGATTATTATAAAGTGAAACTGCCCATTTGCAGGGTCCATAAAAATCAAACATGAACAAAACTGCATTCAAAAAATTAGAAGAATCAGGACACAACAACATTGCAAAATGAGGAACTATAAAAGATAAGCATGGCCTTTCCAAAATCCTTAAAAGGACCAAGATCATGAAATTATACCAGCTTTATTAATCCAAAGGATCACATAAAAAGGAATCCAAAATACCAATTTAACCAAGAACCATGGCCAATGCAACTTAAAGGCCAATCGGAGGAACTAGCAAGGCCATCTCCAAAGGGACGGGTTTCGCAGGATTTAGAGGCCCGAGCGGGGTTTGGAACCAATATAAGCAGGCACCGAAGGGCATAAGAAAGGCACAATGAATTAGAATTGAAGGGAAAGAGGAGTAGGGCCCGAAGGGCTGATGAGTTCCTCCAAAGTCTCAGGTGGGCGCAAGGCCGGGAACCGCAAAGAAAGGTTGCAAGAGCATGAGGACTGTGGGAGGCAAGAACTGCAAGGAAAGAAGATGATATGGCGTTGACTTTGGAGCCCAAGGGCCTGAACTTAAAGACCCTCCGGGGGACGTCTTGGTCGCTTCCAGAAACTTACTGGTTTGTTAGACCATATTAGTCAAAGGTACCGCTTTAAAACAAAAGAAGGGGATGGCCTGCACAAGACAGGCATGAATATGTTTAAAGAAGATTTGTCAATCTAAAAAGCACAACTGAATGCAACAAACCACCTAATCTAATCATCCGTGGCCCGGTAAAATTGAATACTGGAACACTCATCAGGGTTCAAACAAGGAAAACTGAAAAGCGGAGAATAGATCCGGCTGACGGCATGGAAAATCTTCAAGATTTCCAAGTCTGCGGCATCAAGAGTAATCATAAGAACTTTGAACAATCCGGGGATCCATAGAACCTATGAAGATCAGCCTTGAAATTGGAATTCCCTCCAAAAGACCCAGTTAAGGGAAGCTCCAGCAATCATGAAGCTGATGGTAGTTCCGCAGGTTACAAAATTCGGATTGCTTTGTTCAAGTACTGGACTTTTGTACAAGCCTCAATAAGGGACTCAGAGCATATCGAAAGTCGATTCTAGAGATTATGGCACGCCACACCTGAGTGTTAGCTGATAGAAGACCTTCCCAAGACGAAATTGAAAACCCAATCTTCGAATTTGGAAGTCGGACTGCATTGAGGAGGATAATATGGTCCTAACAAAAGTTGGATTATATCCAAGATCCTTTAACATTCTTAAATCTGAATTTTCTCAAAGTCAGCAGAATTCGAGTTGAGACCCTCGGAAGAAATAGCTCAACGCTAAGAGATTTTTAAGGAAGAATGAGCAACTTGAGCTTGTCAAAAGACAAAAACATCAATTCAAAACCGCTTACGTTGGGAGATCTTACAAGTTGCCAAATTCAATAAGAAACCTCTTAGGTAAAGCATTGAAGGTAAAATGCTTGTTTTGACAATTCAATAGCAACCTCCAATTTGACAAAAGACCACCCGAGTCAAGCCAAAGACTTTCAGGGATGGAATCTCATCCGAGCATTCAATTTGGACTTAAAGTCGTGAAAAGGACTACGGACCATTGCTGGATTCCACCTTGAAAAATTCCTATTACAAAGAACAGAGAATTCTTTGTAGAGAACTTCTAAAAAGGTTGTCCCGAACCCGGCAACGTACAATTCTTCAAAGCTGAGGATCCCTGGAAACCCCTCAGGCCGTTTCCCAAAAGGGGGGCAAGGGTTCGGGGGAAAAAATTAGCCGGGGGAAAGGCCGGAAAGGGCAGGAAAAAGGGGGGGCCCGAAAGCCTCCTTGGGGGTTATATTTGGGTTTACCGCTTTACCCTGGGGGTTGGGAGGGGGGGACTTGGCCGGAGGAAAATTCCATTTTTAAAAAGGATTTCCGAAAAGTAAAAGCCAAAAGACGGGGGGTTTTTTGGGGTTCAACAAGGGGGTTAAACCCAAACCTTTTGCTTAAAAAGGGGGGGCACCAAAAAAAAAGGTTACCGGGGGTCAAAGAGGTTTTCCTAGGGTTTCCGAACCCGCCCAAACCCCGTTCAAAGGGGAAAGGGTTTCCGGGAAAAAAAAATGTTGCAAACCGAAACGAAATTCCGGGGGTTAATTCAATTGACACCTTTGGAAAAAAAAGGGGGAATAATCCAAGAAAACCCGGAATTCAAAAATTAACTCCCACCGAGTAGGACTCCTCCTTTCCTAGTTGGACTAGGAGTGGAGGGGGAAAGAGGTGGAGGAGAAGAAGGAAGGGGCTGCCGTGTCAAACCGGCGGATCTCTGGATAGGGGTCCCGAACTGTGCGCCTAGGTGGATGGTAACAGGAGACAAGGGACACGATGTTTTTACCCTGTGTTCGGGCCCTCTCGATGGAGGTAAAACCCTACTCCCGCTTGATTAATATTGATGATATGGGTAGTACAAGAGTAGATCTACCAAGAGATCAGAGAGGCTAAACCCTAGAAGCTAGCCTATGGTATGATTGTTGTTCGCCCCACGGACTAAATCCCTCCGGTTTATATAGACACCGGAGAGGCTAGGGTTACAGAGTTGGTTACAATGGGAGGAGATCTACATATCCAGACGCCAAGCTTGCCTTCCACGCCAAGGAAAGTCCCATCCGCACACGGGATGAAGTATTCAATCTTGTATCTTCATAGTCCAGAGTCCGCCAAAGGTTATAGTCCGCCATCCGACACCCCTAATCCAGACTCCGTCAAGAGCCCCTAACCAGGCTTCAATGACGATGGGTCCCGCGCGCAGATTGTCTTCGGCATTGCAAGGCGGGTTCTTCTCCAAATTCTGTGTACTTGTTGAATAGTGCCTGGCTTCTCGTGAATATTGCGCTCCTTGGCTTCCACGCCCAATAATGGCCGTCTTCCACGTGTCAAACGAATGCGAAAAGCTAGAGTGTTTTTACATTTACCCCCCTAGCTGCGCAAATGAGCTGCCTATAAAAGAGACAAGGATTTAGATCCGAATCACACCATCTTCCCTTCGCGAGCATTCATCGGAGCGCATCCGACAGAGATCCATTCCATCATGGCTAGTCGATGCAGCTCCTCCTCTCGCCTCCCCCCTCCTCACCGGAGGTTGGGAGAGATGTTCCGTCTCGCGACAATGAGCTAGTGACGCCCAAACCAAGGGATTCCTTCCCCAGCCTTCATGGTCCCGGTTCGAGCTGGACTTGCCACCTATAATGGCGGAGAGCAAGCGGAGAGTGTCCCCAGTCCCACCAAAGGAGAGCGGGTATGCCTTGTCCCTTATCTGATAAGAGGGCTCGGATTTCCAATTCATCCGTTTCTCCCGAGGCTCCCCGGAGTTCTACGGCCTCCAGCCAGCATAACTCCTTTGCCTCCATATTGCATATTGAGGGCTTCAGAGCCCTTTTGCGAGCTGTTTTGGGCATCGAGGCTCATTTCGACCGTGGAAGAAGTTGTTTCGCCTTGTGCCCCGCTCTCGGAGGGGTCGATATATCAAGTGGGCGGAGCCGAACTATGGCGATCGCCGACCGGATATCTATCCGGAACCCTAAGGAAGGCGTCCAAGACTAGCCTTCGTAATGGTTTTATATAGAAGACGTCCCCCTGCCGGACCCTGTTCGGATCGGCCTCCCCGAGTTCAATAATGCTCCTTTGAAGAAGCGCCTAAGCTGGCGTCCACGGAGCTCTCACAGGGAAAATGACAAGGACGTCCTTTACCTGATGAGACGGATAAGGTTGTTAGCTCATTCCGGACTGACCATGATCGGGGTCATGGCCACATGCATTATGCGGGGGGTGCAGCCGCTTGAGTATAGAGGCCACCCCATGTGGGATTTCAACGGGGAGGATGATGCCACCCGTTGCGGCCGTAAGGGGCCGGGATCGGTTGCCGCTTTGACGAAGATCTTGTCCGCATTGTACAAGGGAGAAGAGGAGGAGTTCCTCCGCGTCAATCCACAGGGCGGATTTTCTATGTACAATCCTCCAAGCTGGGTAAGCGGACACTTCTTTTTGCCCATCCATTCCATATTCCCATAGTTAAGTACCTTATCTTGTGATTTCGACAGAATTGCGCCGGGCCGAAGGATATAAACAGCCCTCCTCCACAACCCGAGGATCTGAAATGGTCCTCGATCCGCCTCCCAAGAGGATCCGGATATATCCGTGGAGCTGATCGATGGGGTATTTCACCAACCGAGCATCAATAATGCCTTGGTGGCTATTATACCGATTATCCCGGATCGCTCCCCTCACAAGTAATCGAGACCAAGTCCCAATACTTTGAAGATGATCCATCCGTGCTTATTTTTATCACCAGATACCAATGATGTTTCGCAGGGAGGATCCCAGGCGGAATGCCAACCCGCGCGACTAGCCAATAGGGACCGCGAGGGCGGTAGGCTAAAGAGACACGCAGTCTGGGTCGAGGCACCGGCGCAGCAAAGAAGGCGCGCTGCCTTATTCCAAGGTATTATTCTTATGATGCATACTAACGCCTGTGCTCTCCTTTTTTAGGAAAAGAGGGCTCACGGACTATATCCCGAGAGATTGCCAGCCGAGCCTCCACCGCCGTGCTCCAAAGGCAGGTCCAAAAGCGAGGCGAACACGAGGCGCAAGGCGTCGGATGCTCCTCCGACAGAGGATGCGGACAGACTGTCCGCCACTAATTCCGAGGTGGAGAGTGCCATGAATCATGTGCCTCGCCGGACAGCTTCTTCGTGACGCTTGTTTCTCCCAAGAGGCATTGGATGCCTTCAATTCGAGATGCGCACTGCGTGCCGCGCCAAAATGGTCTAGCCAGAGCCACGGAGTAGTATGTGAAAGACATACGGTGAGAAAATTTGATGGTTATATATGTCAAGAGTCTCGAGACTTGAAACAGTTAGAATAACTGATTTAAGGATCATTTGTTATGCAGGATCTTACAAAAAGAATACCCAACTGTCCCAGAGCTGGAAGAGTGCAAAGCCCAACTTGAGGTCAAGATTAGCCGCTGGCTGTGGGAGGCCAAGGAGACCCCTCCGTAATATACGCTTTGAAAGATAAGTATGTTGTGAAGTGCGGCGTGTGCAAATCGACAATATCATTGCAGATGGCGCCGAGTAGATCCGGACAAGCAAAAACTCTTGCGCCGTTAAAGGTCGGCGAGAGCGTGCTTACGAGGGTGAGGCAGAGAAGAATAATATCCAAGATGCCAACACCCACTGGGTGAGGAACTAAAGGATGTTCGTGCTCCGGTTGCCGGACTCCGTGAAGGAGAATCGACGGCTTCGACGCTGCATTTTTAGTAAGTGCTTGAACGAACTTTGAAAAAGAGTTCGCAAGGAAGTCGACTAACAGAGTTATGTCTCAGAGGTATGCTCTGTGTCGCCCCGCAGAGGAAATGCCCGGTTCTACGGGTGACCTTCTTCCCGAGCTTTATAACCGCACTAACGAAGTTCGCCAGTGATGAAAGGCGCCGCCAAGCCTTGTGGCTATCTGTCTCCATGCCCAAGGCCTTGGAGAGCTTGCAGAGAGGCTTAGGGAGCGCAGCGACGCCCGATTATGGAAGATATCGACCTGCCATTAAGGTGCCATGGAGGCTCGGGCCATGGTGAAGACACAGACACGGGTTGACCCAAACCACATGTCCGAGGTCGACTGTGGGGCCGATGGGAAGGAGATCCCTATGAGTTTAGCGCACGCCAAGTAGAGTTGGCCACAAATATTCCCAACAGGATCTGTAAACTAGACAGCTGTTGGATGGTATTGAAGAGGAATATGCACAGTCAAATTGACTATGTAATTTAAGATGACATGTAAAATGCCTTCTAGCCGGATTGTAGATCGTTTGTCATTGCGGACCTTTTCGCTTCAACCTCGGGACCCGATAGTCCAGAGTGTGTCCGAATACCTCTCGGTTATGTAAGAACCGGGCATGCATGGAGACCGTATATAGGGGTCATTAGTGCTTGAAATGCATAAGTGCCCAACTAGTTATGTTATATTGCATGGTTAGTAAGAAACATCTTCCAGGAGAATAGTTCCGTTAGGGGTTCCTTTTCTCAGGAGGCATGCCCTAAAGTGCATGTCCGGACTGCAAAAAAGCGTAAAAGCATCCGGGGCAGATAAATAAACAAGTGAGAAATCATCTTTAGTTCACCGATCAATATTCCCTTAAGAATGCTAGCTTTGGCTTCACCCAGTCTAAGGTACACATCCGGCTGACCCGCAATAATAATCGCATGTGCTCCCTTTACCGCCTAGCCGAACAATCGGGAACGAGGGGTAAGCACAGAGCCGTGCAACCCAGCTTGGCCAAAACTTAAGTCATATCGATGCATATAATGGTGAATAAAAGGTACATGCGGAAGTGTGACACATGTGTTGGGCATGAAGCCCGCATAAGTAAGCTTCTGTTAAGTAAGCCCCCAGGTATAATAAGCGCGGATAGCACGTCAATTGTGTGCGAACAAGGCGCGAACGAGCCCTTAAAGGCTGTAAGAGAAAGGGAGGGAGAAGGAGAGAAATATAAGACAACTAATGTGTAAAAAATAGACAGAGGAAGGAGACGAACACAGAGTCCGGCGCTAGGCGTAGAATCTTCGGAGACGGGCTGCGTTCCATGGGTTCGGCTCGAGTCGGTTATCTGATGTATCTCGCAGACGGTACACTCCACCAGTCAGGACTTGGTCAATAATAAAGGGACCTTCCCATTTGGGCTTGAGTTTGTCCTTTTTCTTGTCCGCAGCGAGAACTAACTCGCCAACATTGTAAGTTTTGGCCCGCATTCTCTGCTTTGATATCTTCGAGCCTCTTTGTTGATAGAATGCGGAATGGGCTTTTGCCACGCCACGCCCTCCTCCAAGGCGCCCAAACTGTCCCGCCGATAGAGTTCGGCTTTTCTTTCTTCGTACATGCGCACGCGAGGTGAGTCATGAATTATGTCACAGGGCAGAACTGCCTCTGCGCCGTATACCATAAAGAATGGTGTGAATCCAGTGGTGCGATTCGGCGTGGTCCGCAGCCCCGAGAGTACGTAGTCGAGCTCCTCTACCCAGGGCGTGTTAGATTCCTTGAGGGAGCGCACTAATCTGGGTTTAATGCCGCCATAATTAGACCATTTGCTCGCCGACTTGACCGTTAGTTTGTGGGTGATAGATCAAGCATAGTCGAGCTTGATGCCCATTTTTCACCGAGTTTGACCTCGCCGGCCGTAAAGTTCGCTCCGCTATCGGTGATGATGTGTGGGGACACCGTAACGGTGTATGACCCCGATATGAAGTCTATCATCGTCCGGATTCGCCGCCTTAACAGCTTGGCCTCTATCCATTTGGTGAATTCATCCACCATGACCAAGAGGTATTTTTGCTTGTGGGTTCCTCCTTTAAGGGGTCCAACCATGTCAAGCCCCAAACCACGAAGGGCCGTGATGGGTATAGTTTGAGGGCGGTGGGTGGCATGTGGCTTTGGTTAGCAAAGAGCCGGCAGCCGACGATCGTTGGACTAAGTCCCGAGCATCCGCTCGGGCCGTCGACCAATAAAATCCTGTACGGAAGGCCTTGCTTACAAGGGCCGGGCTGCGGCGTGGTGCCCGCCGAGTCCGCATGAATTTCAGCCAGAGATTCCGCCTTCCTCTTTGGAGATACACCTTGAAGGACTCGGTGGTGCTTTTCTTATAAAGCTCCCCTCATGGACTTTATAGGCTTTAGATCGCCGCACTATGCAGCGTGGCCTCGCTTTTGGTCCTCGTGAAGTTCCTGCCGATTAGGTAGGCTAGGAATGGTTCTGTCCACGGGCAATGACTGCCATTATTATGTGGGTGTAGATGTTACTCGCTGGCGAGCCTCCAGTTTGTGTCGAATGTTCGTGTCGGGCAAGGCGGTTGGGTCCGGCTGTTATTTCCGGACTTCTTCCCATAATACTAATGGCTTGAACAGCCTCTAAGAAGATCTTGGGGACGGCATCGCGCTTTGGCGCCAATGCGTGCCAAGATGTCTGCTGCCTGATTGTTTTCCCGAGCTATATGGTGAAATTCGAGCCCTTCGAACCGAGCTGACATTTTTAGGACGGCGTTGCGATAAGCTGCCATTTTTGGATCCTAGGCATCAAAGTCTCCATTTATTTGGTATATCGCGAGGTTCGAATCCCCGCGCACCTCTAGGCGTTGAATGCCCATGGAGACTGCCATCCGGAGACCATGTAGAAGGGCCTCGTACTCGGCTGCGTTGTTGGAGTCCGTATACATTATCTGGAGTACATATTGAATCAGATTCCTATTGGGGACGCCGAACGACGCTTGATTTCAGCACCGCCAACATTTTGGAGCCGTCAAGTGCAAGATCCAGTTGAATATGTGCCGTACTCTTTAGGGAGTTCTTCAGTCCATTCAGCGATGAAGTCGGCCAAAACTTGCGATTTAATAGCTCGCCGTGGCTTATAGGTTATGTCGAACGGAGGAGCTCAATGGCCCATTTGGCAATCCGCCCGCCGCGTCGCGGTTGTTTATAATGTCGTTAAGAGGTACTTCGGAGGCTACTGTTATCAAACACTCTTGAAAGTAGTGTCGCAGCTTCCGGGATGCCATAAACACCGCATACGCTATCTTTTGATAATGCGGATACCGTGACTTGCATGGAGTGAGGACAGTGGACATGTAGTAAACTGGTTTTTGAAGGGGAAACTTGTGTCCATCCGTTTCTCGTTCGACAACGAGCACCGCGCTTACAACTTAATGAGTTGCCGTGATGTATAATAGCATTGGTTCACCCATGTTAGGCGCGGCCAGGACCAGGTTTGTTGCCAATATGGCTTTTATTTCTTCGAGTCCGGCCGTGGCGGCATCCATCCACTGAAGTGTTGATGCACGGAGGAGGCGATAAAGGGTAATGCCTTTCTCCCAAGCGGAGATAAAGCGGCTTAGAGCCGCCACGCATCCAGTCAATTTTTGTATTTGTTTGAGGTCCTTTGGGATATCCAATTGTGACAGAGCTCGGATCTTGGCTGGGTTTGCTTCAATTCCTCTACTGGATACAATGAAGCCCAAGAGCTTTCCGGCTGGTACGCCGAAAACGCATTTTTCCGGGTTAAGATTGATGTCATATGTTCGGAGGTTATCTAATGTGAGCCTCAAGTCGTCTACTAGAGTTTCGACATGCTTGGTTTTGACGACCACGTCATCTACGTATGCCTCCACTGTTTTGCCGATCTGGTTTGCCAGACATGTCTGAATCATGCGCTGATATGTTGTGCCGACGTTTTTGAGCCCGAAGGGCATTGTGTTGAAGCAGAATGGGCCGTATGGGGTGATGAATGCCGCTATGCTTGGTCAGCTCGCCATCTTAATTTGATGGTAGCCGAGTATGCGCCGAGGAAACACAATGAATCGTGAACTCGCGGTAGCGCCGATAATCTGATCGACACGGGGAGGGGAAAGGATCCTTGGGCAAGCCTTGTTGAGGTCCTTGAAATCGACCCATAGGCGCTGTGGATTTGTCCTTCTTGGTACCATCACCAGTTTGCTAGCCATCCGGATGTTTTATATCTCTCGATGAATCCGCCTCCAATGGTTTGGCTAGCTCCTCTCCCATGGCTTGTCTCTTAGGTTCGGAGAAACGCCAAGAGCCTCGCTTGATCGGCTTGAATCCTTTTAGGATGTTTAGGCTGTGCTTGGCCACCGGCGTGGGATTCTGGCATGTCCGAAGGGTGCCGTGCAAAAATGTCCCAATTTTCGCAGAGGAATTCTCGTAATGCGCGTCTACATCGTGGTTTAATTGTGCCCAGATGGAGGCCGTTTTGTAGGGTCCGTTGGATGGACTTGGAATTTGACTATTTAAATCGCGGTTTAAAGGAGGTGGACTTGGATCTTTATCGAGTATCACGTCATCCCTGTTCACCATGGAGCGCAGCAGATCGGGCCTCGGCCGCTAGGGCTTTGGATAGTGCCTCAAGGGCCGTCTGCGGCTGTCTTATTTTCGAGCGGAGTGCTATGTCCGGGTCACTATCAAGAGTGATGATTCCGTTGGGCCCGGGAATTTTGAGCTTCATGTACCCGTAATGGGGTATAGCTTGAAAAATTGTGAATGCCTCTCGCCCTAATAGAGCGTGGTATCCGCTGCTGAATGGGGCCACTTAGAACGTGACCTCCTCGGACCTGTAATTATCCAGCGTGCCGAACACCACATCCAGTGTGATTTTTCCTGTACATCACGCTTCCCGACTGGGGATTATTCCTTAAAGGTTGTGCTGCTTCACTCAATGCGGCAACAGTCTATTTCCATTTTTCAAGGGTTTCTCAGAATGAGGTTCAACCGCCGCCACCGCCCATGAGTACCTTGGTAAGGCGAAAGCCGCCCACTATTGGACCGAGGACTAATGTGACCGGTGCTCGGGCTGTTCGAGTTTAGGTTCATCACGGCATTAAAGGTAATAGCCGTGTTACCCATGGGTTTATCGTTGCTACTTGGTAGACTTCGCAAGGCTGGAGTGTTCGCTTACGCATATTATTTGATGCGAAAGTCTCAAGACTGTTAATACCATCTTGGTATCCCCGGCTGGTGCTATGTGGATTCGGGTTAGAAGCTCTTCGCCACTTTTGGCCACCGCCGGAGTATCCAACATGCTCTAAGGCTATGAGTTGGTGTGGCGCCTCTGTACTATGAATTTTACAGGTCCATTGAGCCATCCCTCCAAAGACGGTTCCATGCCCTGTAGGGTTTTTTTGTTTTTTGGTGTTTAACCCGGGTGACTGTTGATAATGCACCCTTTTATTTCGGACTGAGTTCGTATTCAGGGCCGGATTGTCCCAAAATCTTACTTCAATTTTCCAGGCGCTTTCCATCGCACAGTACTTTCATACTATGGACACCAAGTCAGCAAAGCGTGTAATTTCACGGCGACCTATGGCGTTGAGGATTCCCTTGTCCATGCAATTATTGCAGAAGAATGAAATTGCGCTTCCTCGCGGCAGTCCTTTATCCTGCTCATAACCAGGAGGAATCGCCCAAGAATGATGTATCGCTTCCTCGGGCTCTTGCCTAATTTTGGATGGATCGCATATGTTCGGGTGGGTGGGTGGAATTAAATCCGAAACCTCACCCAATCTGAGCCTCAATGGCCAAGGAGTTTCTGAACTCGGAAGTTTAGATTCTTGGATGTTGTCCAATGAATCTAGCCCGTTGCCTGACTCTAAGTTCAGGTCTTCAGTGACGTCCTCCCCTCCGCAGGTATCCAGCTTGGAGGGATCGGGAATCCGGACATAGCTAGTCCTTAAGATAGATGAAGGGTCGCCGCATTGTTCCTCCACCATAGCAACGTGATGGGTGACCTGGGAGAGTTAATCTCTCTTAGATCGGGTTTAGGCCCAATCTGATCGTAGTCTGTAGCAACTCCCAGGGCGGCGATGCGATCCAGGAGCTCGTTTAAGGAAGAGAGCTCCGTCGGATCTAACTGCTCGGCGAGTTCCGAGTTGACGTGAAGAATGCTTTCGATGACCCAAGAAGTCATCATCGGCGCGACGGCCGAACAGGCGGTCATAAGAAAACCGCCTAGCCGGAGAGTTTGGCCGATAGCCAAAGCTCCTTTAGCAACAGTACCATCTTTAAAGATAGGATGAGGCATCCTTCCTGATGGCAACGGCATGCAGGAACTCTCAATGAAAGCACCAATGTCGGTGTCAAACCGCGGATCTCGGTAGGGGGTCCCGAATCGTGCGCCTAGGCGGATGGTAACAGGAGACAAGGGACACGATGTTTTTACCTGTGTTCGGGCGCTCTCATGGAAGTAAAACCCTACTCCTGCTTGATTAATATTGATGATATGGGTAGTACAAGAGTAGATCTACCACGAGATCAGAGAGGCTAAACCCTAGAAGCTAGCCTATGGTATGATTGTTGTTCGTCTTACGGACTAAACCCCTCCGGTTTATATAGACACCGGAGATGGCTAGGGTTACACAAAGTCGGTTACAATGGGAGGAGATCTACATATCCGTATCGCCAAGCTTGCCTTCCACGCCAAGGAAAGTCCCAACCGGACACGTGACAAAGTCTTCAATCTTGTATCTTCATAGTCCAGGAGTCCGGCCAAAGGTTATAGTCCGGCCATCCGGACACCCCCTAATCCAGGACTCCCTCAGGGGCGCCGCCCCCCTCTCCTTGTCCTATTCGGACTAGGGGGAGGGGCGAGCGGCTCTTGCCCTGGCCGCCTCTCCTCTCTTCCACTAAGGCCCACTATGGCCCATTAACCTCCCGGGGGGTTCCGGTAACCTCCCAGTACTCAGGTAAAATCCCGATTTCACCCGGAACACTTCCGATATCCAAACATAGGCTTCCAATATATCAATCTTCATGTGTCGACCATTTCGAGACTCCTCGTCATGTCCGTGATCACATCCGGGACTCCTAACAACCTTCGGTACATCAAAACATATAAACTCATAATATAATCATCATCAAACGTTAAGCGTGCGGACTCTATGGGTTCGAGAACTATGTAGACATGACCGAGACACGCCTCCTGTCAATAACCAATAGCGGAACCTGGATGCTCATATTGGCTCCCACATATTCTACGAAGATCTTTATCGGTCAGACCGCATAACAACATACGTTGTTCCCTTTGTCATCGGTATGTTACTTGCCCGAGATTCGATCGTCGGTATCTCAATACCTAGTTAAATATCGTTACCTCTCTTTACTCGTTCCGTAATACATCATACCGCAACTAACTCATTAGTTGCAATGCTTGCAAGGCTTAAGTCATGTGTATTACCGAGAGGGCCCAGAGATACCTCTCCCACAATCGGAGTGACAAATCCTAATCTCGAAATACGCCAACCCAACAAGTACCTTCGGAGACACCTGTAGAGCACCTTTATAATCACCTAGTTACGTTGTGACGTTTGGTGGCACACAAAGTGTTCCTTCGGTAAACGGGAGTTGCATAATCTCATAGTCATAGGAACATGTATAAGTCATGAAGAAAGCAATAGCAACATACTAAACGATCGAGTGCTAAGCTAACGAAATGGGTCAAGTCAATCACATCATTCTCCTAATGATGTGATCCCGTTAATCAAATGACAACTCATGTCAATGGTTAGGAAACATAACCATCTTTGATTAACGAGCTAGTCAAGTAGAGGCATACTAGTGACACTTTGTTTGTCTATGTATCCACACATGTATTATGTTTCCGGTTAACACAATTCTAGCATGAATAATAAACATTTATCATGATATAAGGAAATAAATAATAACTTTATTATTGCCTCTAGGGCATATTTCCTTCAACAATATTACCAGCAGTGCGGTCTAAAATAAGGCGCTGCTGCTATTTAGCAGCAGCGCGTGTGAAAAAACAACGCTACTGCTATACAAGTAGCAGTAGCGTGCTATGGACAAAACGCGCTACCATTAAAAATGCCACGACGTTGCCACCCTATTAGGTATAGTAGTAGCGCATGTATCGCAGGCGCGCTACTGCTATTGAACTTAGTAGTAGGGTTTATCATATCCCGCGCTACTGCTTTCAACTTTACCTTCCCCAACCGGCCGCCCCCACTCTCCCTCTCCACTCTCACTCCCCCGCACCCCCCGTCGTCCGCCGCCGCCGCCGTTCACCTATCACCGTTGTCGCTCGCCGCCGCCAACGCTGCTCCCCTTCTGCACTGAGTTAATCCCTCATCCTACCTCCTCTCTCTCTCTCCCCTTCCTCCTCCTCCTCCCTCCTCCCTACCGCGCCCCTCCCTCCACCTACGGCCGCCCCCTCCTCCCTCCTCCTCCGGCCGCCCCTCCTTCTCCTCCCTCCTCCTTCGGCCGCCTCCTCCTCCCTCCTCCCTCCTTTTCCGATCGCCCCCTCCTCCCTCCTCCTCCTCCCCCTCCACTCCTCCTCCGGTCGCCCCTCCTCCCTCCTCCTCCTCCTCCTCCTCCCTCCTCCCACCCCCTCCTCCCTCCATCTCTCCTAAAACCTAAATTTTTTTATACTGTTCTTGTATAATGTAGTTTTTTACTGTTTTTAGTAAGAAAATTAATTATTTTTATTGATAGTAAGTACTTAGTTGAACTAGTTGAATTAATAGAACTAGTTTATTGTTAGTAATAAAATTTAGGTATATGATATTTTATTATCTAATTAAAATTTTACTATAGAACTAGTTTATTTTTAGTAAGAAAATTAATAGAACTAGTTTATTTTTAGTAAGTGCATAGTTTAACTAGTTGAATTAATACTAGTTGAATTTATGTCATTATCACTTTGTCATCAAAGAATGCTATATGAGATTTGATGATCTAATTAAAATTTTACTCGGTGGAATATGCAGGCTTTGTAGAGTCATGTCTCCTTGGAGTGATCGTCATCCGAGCTACCTCTACTTCCTCTACACCCGAGCCGGTGAGCTAAAAGTCCACCTCCTCCTTCTCCAGTTCTCGGTGTTGAATAAAGTAAAACTAGGGTATTTAGTTATGCTTCTTAACCAAATGAAGTGTTCGGGTTATAAGATATATTCAAAAAAATTGTCAATATTGAACCATTGAAATGCAATGAGCACCAGTTTATGCTCATGTGTGAAGTGTTGATTCATTTCCGAGTGGCCTATGTTTTGCCGGAGTGTTGATTCATTTCCGTTCCGACAAATTTCAGGCGCTCGATATGCCCTATTTTAGCAAAGGTCATGCTGGATTTTTCCGTAAATTTAAGCATGACTCGTGCTAGAATATGTAGGAAATATCGAGTGCCCTGGATTTGCTAGTAAGAGAATCAAACGACATTTCGAGTTGACTTTAAGTCTGTCGGGGCTCCATACATGACAGTCAAAAAATCAGTGAGGGAGAGTCTCCACCATATATGAGAGAAGAAGAATGCCGACTGTTGTCGTGGGGGTCACTTCTCCTTCTTCTCTTTGTGCTAGACCTTTGTTATGCACTAGGGGAAGAAGGAGTTGCGACCATCATCGACGGTTGAAAAATCAGTGAGGGAGTGCCCACCATATATGAGAGAAGAAGAATGCCGACTGTTGTCGTGGGGGTCGCTTCTCCTTCTTTTCCTTATGCTAGATATTTGTAAAGCACTAGGGAAAGGAGGAGTAGCGACCATCACCGATAGTCGCAATATCAGAGAGGGGGTGCCCACCATATACATGAGATGAGAGTTTAGGAAGGAAGACTCGATAGACCTAAAGTCAACCCGTTGCATATTAAGTAATAGTGATCTGTGTGTTGAGCTTCCTGCTTGTTGCCTTCGATCGATTTTCAATTAATGTTTCAACTATGAACATAGGAAATGTCTGATGACGAAAAGGATTTCGGTATGTGCAATACTGCGAAGATGAGCGTAGCCTGTGCGACAGAAATTTCCTAGTTGATGGTAGGCGCTTCAGCATCAAGCTGGATGAGACCTTCGAAGTGGATACAGTAAGTCACAACGACAAGTCTTTTTTCGTAATTAAGCATGACTTCTTCTTCTTTTGCTTCAACTTATAATTTTAATTTTTTACTATTCCACTAGCGTATCCCCTGCCATGCAAGAATTTTTGTCTTGGATAAGATTGGTTTCAGTACTATGGAAACTATGGAGGTTAAGAGAGTTCACTTGAGGATCGAGCATGGTTATACTTTTACCGCAAAATTATACAATGCATACACATACGCCTATTTTGAATGCAAAAATTGAAGAGCACTATGAAAGGCTTATGCATTTGAGCCTGATATGCTTATCACCTTTGATATTCGTCCGAAAGATGATATTGAAGATAATATCGACATCTGGGTCGATGTGCAGACGCCTCCAGTTCTATCATTATGTGAGTTTCTCAATCATATTTATGTCTTGGATATTGTTTATTCTAAAATAGTTGACAACTAATTTCTATTGACAACTTATTTCCATTCAAGCAAACCTGTTCGACGCTTGGTAGACATGACCTACTACTGTCCCGGGGCTGAACTAAACTGCGAGGAGATAAGTCATTATGTTTCATGACTTGAGGATCTTGATATTGTCAAGACAAATTATTTTCCTGGACTTGAAAATCTTAGTACTCAAAACGTGCGACCAATAGTGTTCGTATTGAACTACGGTCACATCTATTAAGGAAAGATGGTAAGATTTTTACTATTTGTCCTCAGTGCATCTTTTGCATACATTATTTTTTTAAGCTAAACTTCATTGCTAAATATGTTACTACGATGTTCTTCAACAGAGACTCCCGATGATAGTTGTGCCTCATTGGATCGAGACTAAAAGTCGCATGTCCATGGTTAGCTTACGGCCAAGACGTCCTATATTGCACTTTAGTGCATTCAAGATTTCTAAAAGCGAGCAAGTCTTAATAGTCAAAGACTGGAGTAAAATTATGAAGGATCGCAGAGAAGTACAGTTTTTTCATATGATCAATAAAGCCCGAAGGACTGTTCGCCGAAAAATCGAGCATCTTCTAAATTGTTCTCTAAAAACCAGCTTTCAGATCAATATTAATCCTACTTTGTGTTCATCCTTAAAAATAGTTACCCCAGAAATACACATTTGATATCCTACTCCTACCTCGTCAAAGAAGCTGTCGGCATTGACTGTCAACGCAAGCACCTGGAATCGGTCAAACGAGGGGTTGCAAATTCTAGATCAAGAGTGAAACGAAAGGAAAAAAAAGGCAAGAACATGGTTTTCTACAATTTTACTCAATTCTTTCTATGGTAGTTCAACCTTTCAGCCAACAATTGTTTAGCATCAATACGAGAAGGCATGTGCCAGAATTCTTGCACATGAACTCAAAGACATGTCGATCAAGTGTTTTATTATTCATATACTTCTAAAGTTTCATCAATCCGTAGAGTTTGTAAATGTTGTAGGTAAGAACCAGACTAGCCTTTTGTTTGCGAACTTTTGCTGTTCAGGAATACTAAATCCCAGTCGACTGAGACTTAACGAAGTCTCAGTCGATGTTATATCCGTAGATCTTATGTGGACATCCGTTCAAAATTTTCGTTCAATTTTTCATTCGTTCTTTTATATATTGTATGTATCACTCGACTGAGACTTGGTTAAGTCTGAGTCAACTAAGATCTAGTCATACCCTTTGTTGTTATGTAAGTCATTTCAGTATGTTACATTCACATATATATGTTTGTTGCATACAGACGGTTGGCATGTTGTAGCGAAATCATATTTCATGCTTATCCTGCTCTGGATGTGTCACTCCACAAAATACGACTCTCCTGACCGAAGTAACATAATCTCCCCACCCCTTGCCCACGAGCACGATCACATGCACCGACCTTCCTAATCCTAGTCGAAATTAACATCGTCATTGTCACACACAAAGACGAACTAACCGCAGGTGAGCTTGGGGTGACACCAAAGTGCAACCAACGGTGATTGGCGAGTTACCGGAGTACAACATACTATGGCCGCAAGGCATGCATATGGATGCCCGGTGGGCGGTACATGAAACGTAGAGTATGTTTGGTTTGTATATATCCAAGTCTGTCCTACAAAATTTCGGTTGAGCTTCTTCACAAGAAAAGGTTTTTTTGTTTTTGTTTGGGAAGATCCTCACAAGAAAAGTTGATCTTTTGATTGCTCGTGAACAAACCAACATTGACTAAAACAATGAACTAGAGTTGTGAAGCAAGCATTGACATGCCAAAAAGTTGGTGATGATCCGAACTACTAGTACTTTACTGGCAACCCAAGCATACTCGTAGCACTACGTCGCCTGCTGAGCAGGCACACAGGACGGGCCTCTGCGGCGGCGACAGAGAGGTTCACGTGCCACAGTCGTGGATATGCATGTAGGAGCACTACCGTTCTCTGCCCGGCCGGGTGCTGCACCGCTCGCTGTCTTCCGCTGAGGCGCTGGCAGGCAGGCAAAGCTCAAGGAGGAGCGTGGGCAGCTAAAGCTAATCATGGTGTGTCCCATCGCACGTACGGCCTGGCCTGGCAAACCTCGTATCATACCGTCTCGGGGGCGGCCGGGCGGCGGGCAGTCCGTCGGGACAAGAGCAGTGGAAGGCAGCAGCATGAGCGAGCGCAGGCAGCCGAGGCAGTGCGCCGTTCAGAAGCAGGCCTGCCTGCACGCTGCGCGGCCTGAGTGGTGCACGTGCCGCGCGCGCCCTGCACCGGCTAGTTTTTAACTCGCCATTATTCGAGCTGCCGGGGCGTTAGACAGACGCAGTGATAAACACTGCTTATGCTTCTCTCTTTTCATTTTTTTTAGGGAATTCTGATGCTTCTTTCGACAATGCACCTCTCCGTGAGTGAGGCGTCGCAGAGACCGGGCTCCAGGGAGCCCGTTTTACCAAAAAAAAAAATCAAAATATATTTAAAAGTTTCAAAAAATGCCATTTTTTTTGTACAAATACATATGCATATTCTTTAAGTATGTATAAATTTTCAGTAACTAATTTGATCATTTGCATGCTACACAAAAAAGACAAAAATCTGACACAAATACAACAAAGAAAAAGCCTATTTCAATCTGTGTATTTGTCTTTTTTGTATACATCACATATGAATACATATGTTTATAAAAATTTGTACACGTATACTTTAAATATATATCTACATGAAAACATTTTTTCAGATTTTTTTGAGTTATGAAAAAGGTATTTTGCCTGAGAAATGTATATAGAGCTCAGTGGAGCTCGGCCTCTGCAGCCACTTTTCAACCTCTCCGTCCATTATGCTGCTTCGGTCTTGCGGTCTCTCTGTATTGGTAGGAGTTCTGTCTATATATTCATCAGATAATAAGACTAGGAGTAAATTATAGTACTGTATCAGACAGGTAAAAGAGGATTTAAACACGAGACTGTGCAAAAGGTACAAAATCTGCGCTGGCGATTGGGCAACGAGGTCCACCAGGCAGGCCCGTGTGGAGCCGCCACGCAAAGCGCGAGGGGGCAGCGCTGCAAAGCCAGCCTGCCTCTGCCGGCCCGGCCTGACTCACCAGCGAGCCGTTTCCCGATCACACGCAGAGGTTCGCCCGGGCCGGGCCTACCGCCCACGTCCGCGTGGCCCACTGCGGGAGTGGAGAGGATGCATCGCTCTCAGTCAGGCAGGCAGGCCCAGCCGGACAGAGCGCCCAGGTGAGGACTGTCGGGCATGTCGCAGGCCCACGGACAACGGTACAGCTCAACGTTAGTCTCCGTGTTCACAGTAGTAGCAAGTCGCCACTTGCATGTCTACAGTAGAATGTTCAAATTAGACCCATACACGCTGCCGATTTCAAGATCGGTTCGAGGTCTAGATGAGCCGTGTGCTGTTTCAGAACCAAAGCTGAACGTTGTCGTGTTTGGACTTCCTTTCGGTTTTTCTTTTGGACGTCAACAGGGAACGAATCATTCCCTTTTTTTTAGAACAAAGGCTCGCGAAGAGCCCGGCTTCGAATTAACAAAGCCATCAACCGGCCAGGAGATACAGACACACACAGACCCCACGACCGAATGATACAAGGGGACACTCTAGGAGGCTTACAACTCAACGGTTCGCACAAACACAAACAACAAGCTTGTCCTAGCCGAAGACTACAACCAAACAAAACCATCTAGGGATGAGGCACACACGAGCACGCCGAGGACCTGCTTGCAACAGAGTGTGGAAAGTGAGCCCGACCAACGCCCAAGTAGAAAGACATTACACATCCGCCGTCTCTCTCGCCGCAGAGGGACCCTTCCCTCTCGCCATGGCTGCAAGGCCTGCATGCAGCGGACTTGAGAGACGCCACCCTAGAGCAGGGACATGATAGCTTCGGGACTGGAGCAGCCGCAACACATCACCACTTGAACTTTCGAGCCTCGCGATCGCCGCCCGCCACGACCTAGAACGCCTGAGAGCTGCAGAAAACCACCAAAGTGCTCATCAAGAAAGGCGTTAGGGCATCGAGAGCCGACAGGCCACCGAGGAGCATTGCCAGGCAGCCGAACGCCTACAACCATGCCGAACCTCGTGGCCCCGTCGTCACCGGACCACCCAAGCCACCCAAGCTCCGACCATGAACCCTCCCGAACGCATCCTCCTCAGTGGCGCCCCAAGGAAGAACACGACGCACAACGCGCCATCGCCGCCCAATCCAAGCCGGATTTTGGGCTTTCACCCGGGAGGAGGAGCAGGGGTGGAAAGGGGAGGGCCTCTGCAGCACCTCCAAGGAGGAGACGGCGCCGAACGCCGCTGCCGCCAAAGCCGCCACGCCGCCAGCCGTTTCGCGCCCAAAACTGACCACGGCCACCCATCCACATCAAACCGGCGCCGAGAGGAGCAGGAGAAGCGGCGGGGACGAGGGAGACAGGGAAAGGAGCCACCTTGAGAATCGACGAGGAGGGAAGACCTCCGCCGCCGCCGCCGCCCCCGCCGTCTCACCACCCGCGTGGTCGAGGCCGCCGGCCAGAGCTCAGCCGCGGACGACGCCGGCCGTGAAGGCGCCGCCGCCTCGCCAAGAAGGGCCGCCGCCCCGGATCCAAGGTCCTCCTCGAGGAGGGAGCGACCGAAGCCTCGCCGCCACCTTCACGGGCAACCGCACGAGCGGATCCGGCGGCTTTCTCAGGTGGCGGCGAGGGAGGAAGGGTGAGGGATCGGCGGCGCGACGGGGAAACCCTAGTCGCCGCCCGAGTCGCCCGAAGCGGACGACGCGGGGGCCCGAGCGAGATCACGAATCATTCCCTCAGGTAGGGGGGACGAGCGAATGTTTCGGTTCACTACCAGAAGAGAACCCAATGGCGGGACATGCCCTTTGCTAGTAGTATGAAATAAATTATGTTCATATGAAAAACACATGAGGAAGTTTTCCATGTTGATGAGCAAAATTCACCTGTATGTTGAAAAATGTTTGGCAATTTTCAAGACTAACGAATTGAAAAATTGCCATCTTATACACAACAAATTTGCCATGTTATAGAGCATAAAAATGCTGCCTGATTTGGATAAATCACACAACGATTTAACAAAAAGAAAATGTGCTTACTAAAAAAAACATGGAAAATATTTAGAAAATTTGTAATGGCCACGTGGGAAATTAAGGGGGAGTTATTACTTAAGAGTATGGAAAATTTGAACATTGTTTGCACTCATCACACAACCAAAGTACCAAAAAACATTTCATAAGATAATGGCAAAACATTGGAGGAAAAACTTGAAATGGTAAGATAATTTTCCATGGTATGTTTTTCAAATTTGCCATGTTTGAAAAATAAAAAATAAATGATTTTTTCATTTGACATTGTAACACCGTGGGGGTTGCCTCCTCATAACTTAGAGCTAATAGTGTTGTTTGGATTTTAAGTTGTGTCTGAGTATAATATTTTGCTTCTTCTTTGAATCTTTCGGATTTCTTCTGTTTGAAATTTGAACTTGATCTCCTACTTGCATAAAGTGTTGTATCTCTTAGAAAAAATCATGTAGCCATTGTACTCCAGTGCTTCATCCCAAACTTTGATCACTGACCATGCCTTGGGAATAGGGCATACAAGTATTTTCTTACAAAATTAATTTGGCCAAAAAGTATTTTTCAGATTTAGGTTTTCAAAAGAACCCCGAGTTAAGGCTTGAACTACAAGTACTTTATTTAGGTGGAATAAAACCTTGCAAAACTATATTTGGATCATATTAGTTACAAGACTCCCCAAAACCACCAAAAAAGCATTTTAATAAATAAAAGTAATCATTTTATCAGCCTTTTCTTAAGGCTAGAAATGGTCTTTAATAGGAAAATGAACTTTTATGTTTAAAAAATATTTTAGAAAATTTTGACCGACTCAGGAGACATATATTCTCCATATATAAGAGTTTCAACCCATGGTCATGACAAAAATCTCTCTAGATCTACAGAATTTTAGTTTATGTGATTTTAGAGTTTCAAAATTTTACAACGGAATTTTCTCTTTTGAAGATCGTCTGTTTTTTGATTCATGCAGAAACTTTTGTGAAACAAAGTTGCTTTGTTTTACCTGAAATTTTTAACAGGGCATTGTCATCCATTTATCTCAATCCAGTGCAAGTGCCACACTTGTATCTTCTCAGAAAAGGTTCAAAACCCCCTTGCCTAACTTTTAGACAACATGTCCTTTCTCTCTTTCTCTCACTCCCTCATCTCTACATTGCCACGCAGCCTCTCCGAGTCGACACCCATCACCTCCAGCACCATGGCAAGCCTCTCCCAGTGCGCCTTCATAGTCACCCATTCGTGCGCAGCTGAGCAACTGGGCCAGCCCCTGTGCGTTTCAATGCTAAGTTTTTTTTCAAGATAATTGTTTCAACGCTAAGTAGCGCCCAATGAGCGTTTCTACCACTCCAAATCTGGCCATTTTGACCCAATGGGTATGAATCCTTTTCCTTTTATTTTTTTTTGGAATTTGAACATTTCGAGCAAATTCATTTGACCATAAACTAAATTGGTTCAAGTTCCTAGGTACTTGTAAAATCATGCCCTCTCTAATGGTGTAGCATGCACATTTTTCTAGGTGGCCCTTGCTGCACCAATACTTATTTAGCCATTTCTTCTTATATAAGTCAATGTTTGAAAGCTCCTAGAGTAATAATTTCAAGCTCAAATTCAGTGATTCAAACTCGTGCATGCTTCTATGTTCATATGCTATCTGGTGAACATTTTTACATTGGCTGTTCCCGCATGCTAAATTATTAGGCCATTTCTATATGTGTTCTCATCTTTGCAAATCCCTAGGAATATCATTTGTACTCCAAATCCAGTGAAACCAACTCCTAAATGTTTCTAAAATGTCTCCCTATTTAATGGGTGCCTTCACTTATTTTTCCAGAAGACTTCTCTGCATAGTCTCTATCAATTCATTTCTTCCTCTTATTCAACTTTCGTAAGTTGAATAAAAATATCCATAGCTCCAACACCTATAGGACCACTTCGGTTATTTTTCATATAATAAGAGAAGTCCTAAAAAAGTGTTTCAAATATTTTCACAACCCTTCTATTTACTGCCTTATTGTGATTTTCTTTCGACGTTAATTAACGAAGTAGACGGAGTATTTGGACAAGGACCAGAAGATTTTGAAAACTTTGCTAAGCCAGACAAGCACCCTTTTGACCATGTTGATTACACAAGTATTTTGCTCGTGAAGTAGATTATTTCCATGTATTGAAAATTGTGGGTATATGCATCGCTAGTCTAGAAGATCCTATTTGCAAGAGCGTGTTTGGCATCTCTTGGGCACCATTTTTGTTGTTTATTTCACTGACAATAGTATAAGGATCACCTACTACGCCATGCTAACGCCGGAGCGCATCTACGAGATCTAGCAGGAGATCCGGGCGGGGCAATCCGCGCGCGCCGCTCGCATCGCTGTTGGGCTGCCTCTGGACTCGCCGGAGCCGCAGGAGGAGGAGGAGCAGCCGGGAGAAGAGGAGGAGGAGTCGATGGCTTCGATGGAGGTGAAGGAGGCAGAGGAGGCGGAGCAACAGGAGCCGGAGGAGGAGAAGGAGCAACCGGGGGAGGAGGAGGAGGAGTCAATGGCTCCAAGGGAGGTGAAGGAGGCTGAGGAGGCGGAGCAGCAGGAGCCAGAGCTGCCGAAGCAGCAGCTGCGGGGCTTTAATATGGAGCAGGCGGAGGCGGAGGCGGAGTTCTCCGTCGCCCAGTCCGACGAGATGGCGGAGCAGCAGGCCATCCTGGAGTCCATCCAGGATGAGGCCTATGTCGAGGCCAACCGGGCATTCCTCAGGGGGGAGTCCGACGCGCTCTTTATCGAACTTGATGTGGAAACTGAGGTGGAGGAGGCCGGAGCTGCAGCTGCCGCCCATGCTGCCGGAGCCGGGGACGGAGATTGTCGACATCTCCGACGATGAGTAGCCAGGTGGTACGTAGGTTTATTGCGACGCCCCCGACTCGACCGTACACTAATCATACACACAAATGTGTACGATCAAGAACAGGGACTCACAGGAAGATATCACAACACAATTGTAAACACAAATAAAAGGCAGACAAGCTTCATATTACAAGCCAGGGGCCTCAAGGGATTGAATACATAAGCTTGAGTACAAACGAGTCAGCAAAAGCAACAATATCTGAGTATAGACATAAGTTAAACAAGTTTACCTTAAGAAGGCTAGCACAAAAGTAACATCGATCGAAAAGGCAAGGCCTCTTGCCTGGGACCTCCTAACTACTCCTGGTCGTCGACGGTCTCCACGTAGTAGTAGGCACCCTCGGGATAGTAGTAGTAGTCGACGAGGGTACTCCTGAGGTCCATCATCTGATCACAGCAACCGGGTATAGGGGAAAAGAGGTAGAAAAGCAACCGTGAGTACTCATCCAAAGTACTCGCAAGACTTACATCAGAACTACACTAAGTATGCACCGGTATCAAAGAAATGGGGCTGTATCTATGGACTGAACTGCAGAATGCCAGAAGAGAGGGGAAAGTCTAGCCTATCAAAGACTAGCATCTTCAAGCATCTTGCAGCATTCAGAAGAGTACAAAATAGCAATTTATAACTAATAAGCATGTTGTAGTATTAACGCCCAGAGATCCTTACTCGACTCCCTGCGAGAAAGCAATCCCGGAGCGAACGTATCCATCACATATCTCAACGTATCCATTTCTAGTTGTAATAGATCAGGATAACACTTCAAGCGTCCATTACCGTGGACACAGCTATTCGAATAGATAAACTTCCCTGCAGGGGCGCACCACATTTCCCAACACGCTTGATTACTTTTGCCGGACACACTTTACTGGGTCAATGCCCGGCCTCGGAAGGTCAACACGTCACAGCCCTACCTAGGCTCAGCAGAGAGGTCCCCGCCGGTCTACATCCTAAGAGCTCCGGGGTCTTGGGCCCATCACCCATTGCACACCGGGTCGTTGCGCGCAGGGTGGATACCAGCGCCACCTCGGATGGTCGACACGATTCGACCGTGCCGCAATGCTGAACTGGACATCTGATAAAGCTTCAGCTAATACTATGACTCCGAGTGCCCATATCTGTTCCCGCGTGGTGGTCAGTGCGTATAGGCCAGTGGCCAACTCAGATCAAATACCCAAACCTGTTAGTGCATTATTAATTGAAGTGATGGCTGTCGGGATAAGTCCGGAGCTACCACCCCCTCCTGGGTGATACCGCTAAACAACCAGCCGCCACCGTAACATCTAGCGGGTGCTCTCCGGGCCCGCTCGACTTTCACAGGTATCTCTCGCGGGTGCTCACTAGGCCCGCCTGACTTTCACAAAGGTCTCAAGTAAAGTCAAGGTAACTGTGTGTCCAAAACATCAAGGGGGGAAACCCGAGGAATCACCCTCGATGTAATCATCAAGGTGAATGTAGGAGGAATCACCCTCGCGGTTCACAATTGAGCTACACTACAGAGTTATCATCAGGAGTGCTATTCGAGGTATCACCCTCGGCACGCGATAGTAGCTCTGTAGAGTCATACAACTAAAGGGGGTGAAGTCATGTGTCAGGCTCTGGACGTCGATCACGTTGATCGAGTCATCGATCAACAAGCTGGGGCAACTGGGACAAGGAAAGGGGTCACTGATGGATCACCAACCAACCTATACTAAGCAGTTTAGGATAAGCAGGTAAGTTACAATGAGCAGGTTACAAAGGCAGGCTATGCTTCAGAATAGGAGCAATCAATAACAGTAGCAAAATCTAATGCAAGCATGAGAGAGAAGGAACTTGGCGATATCAGAATGATCAAGGGGGTTTAACTTGCCTGTAATCTCTACTGAAACGGAAGAAGGGTCGTCGGTGACGTAGTCGGTCACAGGGGCATCAGCAGCGGTATCGGGGTCTATCGAAGAGAAGAGGGGGAAGAAACAGTAAATATAAGGCACATAGGTGCATCACTAAGCATGACATGGCGATACGCGGTGCTAGGGGTGTTCTAACGCAGTGTTACACGATACCGGCGAAGGGGAATAACATCCGGGAAAGTTGTCCGAAGTTTGGCATTTTTGAACATATGAAACAGAGGTGGACGGTTGCATGTTCGCTATGCTAGGGGCACGTGAAAGATGAATGGAGAGCATATTCGGATTTTTCACGTTTTTCTGAGCAACTTTCATGTACAAAGTATTTTCATCTGACTTACACTTTATTTTCTATGATTTTTCAAAATTTTAATAATACTCTGGAATTACTGGATTTAATTTAATACGAAAAATATATTAAACATAAATGTTGCGCATGTGTGGCTAACAAGGGGGGCCCAGGTGACTGGGTCAACGGCCCAGTCAGCAGAGACTAACTGGTGGGGCCAGGGGGCTGAGTCAGCAGCCCAGTCAGCAGCCAACACTGAATGTTGACTCGTCAAACTCACTGGTGGGGTCCAGCTGTCTGTGACTCATTTCTTTTAACAAAGACTACTAACAGATTTTAAATAGGTTTAGTTAGCGATGGGGCCTACTATCATTCTCACACTAGGCTAATAAGAAGTTAATTAATTAATTATTGAATTGATTAATTGATTACTTATTTTAATTATTTTATTTATTATCTTTTTTCTTTTTCATTTTCTCCTGAAAGGGGGCGTGGGCCCCCACTGCCAGTGGCACAGGAGGCCACTAGAGTGGTTTTACGGGCGTGCGGACGGGCGCCGGAGCGGGCGCGACCATGGGCGACGTGTGGCCCTAGGCGATTGCGCCATGCAGCGTGAAGCTGCGGCGGTAGGACGGATGACGCAGGGTAGAGAGGGTGGCGGCCCAGGCTAGCAGCAGGAGGAGCGGCTGGCCACGGCGACGTGATCGGGACGGCGGGCACAGCCGGTGGGGGGGGCTACGCGGCGTGCGGATGCGCCGTGGTATGGCGCGCAAGCGGCAACGGCCATGGGAGCATGGTTGGGAAGCCCCGGCGCGCGACGGGTGGCGGTGCGTGTGCATGGACGCGCCATGGCGCGACGATACACGGCCGAGCGCGGCGACCGGGATGGGTAGATAGAGGAGGCGGCGCGGGCTCAAGAATGGCAGGCGATGGCGGCGAGCGCGCGCTGTGTATGCTGGGGCAAGCAGCGGCGCGGTGAGCGCGTGCGAGGCGCGGACGGCACGATGTGGTCGCCGTGGGGCGAGGCGAGCCGGTAGACAAGGGGAGGAGGCCGGGGGTTTCCTCACCCGCGTTGCAGGGGAATGAGCGGCGTGGCTCGGAGAAGCGGCGCGAGGAGGGGGCGAGGATGAGGCAGTCCGGCGGGGAGGCGGCTGATGTCACTTGAAGCTACGTCGGTATTTCCCCAAAGAGGAAGGGATGAGGCAACATAGCAACGGTAGGTATTTCCCTCAGATATGAAACCAAGGTTATCGAACCAGTAGGAAAACCAAGCAACACAACGTAAACAGCCCCTGCACACAAATAACAACACCGCACAACTCGACGTGTTAAAAGGGGTTGTCAATCCCTTTCGGGTAACGACGCCAGAAATTGTGTGTTGATGGGAGAAAGTTGTAATAGATTGAATAAATAGATCGCAAATAAAATAAAGTGCAGCAACGTATTTTTGTATTTTCAGTTTAATAGATCTGAATAAAAAGTGCAAATAAAATAGATCGCAAAGCAAATATATGAGAAAGAAGTCCCGGGAGCCGTAGGTTTCAGTAGTGGCTTCTCTCGAGAAAGATAGCAAATGGTGGGTAAACAAATTACTGTTGGGAAATTTATAGAACCTCAAATAATTATGACGATATCCAGGCAATGATCATTACATAGGCATCACATCCAAGATTAGTAGATCGACTCCTCCCTGCAACTACTACTATTACTCCACACATCGACCGCTATCCAGCATGCATCTATTGTATTAAGTTCATGGAAAAACGGAGTAATGCAATAAGAACGATGACATTATGTAGACAATATCCGTTTATCTATGGCGGTAGATATAGATTCCATCTTTTTATCCTTAGTAGCAAAGATACATATGTGTCGGTTCCCTTTCTGTCACTGGGATCAAGCACCGTAAGATCAAACCCATTACCGGGCACCTCTTCCCATTGCAAGATAAATACATCAAGTTGGCCAAACAAAACCCAAATATCGGAGAACAAATATGAGGCTATAAGAGATCATGCATATAAGAGATCAAAGAAACTCAAATAACTTTCATGGATATAAAAGGATACAACTGATCATAAACTGGAAGTTCATCAGATCCCAACAAACACACAGCAAAAGAGTTACATCATATGGATCTCCAAGAGACCATTGTATTGAGAATTCAGCAAGAGAGAGAAAGCCATCTAACTACTAACTACGGACCCGAAGGTCTACAAAGAACTACTCACGCATCATCGGAGGGGCACCAATGGAGGTGGTGAACCCCATCCGAGATGGTGTCTAGATTGGATCTGGTGGTTCTGGACTCTGCGGCGGCTAGATGAATATTTCGTTGACGCTTCTAGGGTTCTGGTATTTTTGGGGTATATATAGAGCAAAGAGGCGGTCCGGGGCACCCGAGGTGGGCACAACCCACCAGTAGCGCCTGGCCTCTGGCGCGCCTTGTGGGTTGTCCCTCCGGGACTCCCCAGTGCAACCAGGCCCAACTTCTTCCTTTTGGTCCATAAAAATCATTGTGAAGTTTCGCTGCATTTGGACTCCGTCTGATATTGATTTCCTGCGACGTAAAAAACATGGAAAAAACAGCAACTGGCACCTGGCACTATGTCAATAGGTTAGTACCAAAAACTGATATAAAATGACTATAAAATGATTATAAAACATCCAAGATTGATAATAAAATAGCATGGAACAATCAAAAAATATAGATACGTTGGAGATGTATCAACATCCCCAAGCTTAACTCCTACTCGTCCTCAAGTAGGTAAGTGATAAAAAACAGAATTTTTTATGTGGAGTGCTGTTCATCATGTCATATCATATTCCTTCCTTTATAGCATGGACATTTGGACTTTTATGTGATTCAAATCAATAGTTTAGTTTTGACATGATAATTTTGATACTCAAGCATATCAACAAGCAACCATGTCTTTCAAAATATCAATGCTAAAATAAGTTATCCCTAGCCCATCATGCTCAAACATTGATCCATTCATGAAACACACTCGAATATTAGCTACACCAAATACTTAAGTACGAACATATTGCCTCTTAGTTGGTGCTCTTGTAAGGGAGAAGATGGAGACTCAAATTTCAAAACAAAAATTGCATAAAGTAAAAGAAAGGCCCTTCGCAGAGGGAAGTAGGGATTTACAGAGGTGCCAGAGCTCAAAACGAAAAAATATAGAGATAAAAACATTTTGGGAGGTGTATCCATCCCACCAACAAAAGCGAATCAGAGTTCCGAACATTTTCCATGCTAGATATGCCATAGGCGGTTCCCGAACAGAAAATAAAGTTTATTCCTTTTTCCACCATTCTTTCACTTTCCATGGCTAGTCGTATCCACGGGTGCCCTCCATACCAACACTTTCCAAGGAATTTATTATTTGACAACATAAAGTAAATTCGTTTTTGCATTTCGGGACTAGGCATCCATAAAACCTTTGCCTTACTCTCGTTCAATGACAAGTGAATAAACACTCATCGTGAGAATAACACATCCAGCATGGATAATATTAGCCACTCGTTACCGTTCCACGAGCGGAACACACACACAAAAGAGAAGTTTATTTTGAAAATTAGAGATGGCACATGCAAATTTGCTTAGAACAGCAAAAGAATACCGCATATAGGTAGATATAGTGGAATCATGTGGCAAAACTGGTTTAAAGGATTTTGGATGCACAAGTAGAGATCATACTTAGTGCAAAATGAAGGCTAGCAAAAAGATTGAGAAGCGACCAACCAAGAAACGAATAATCTCATAAGCAAGCATTAAGCATAATTAACACCGAATAATGCACCACAAGTAGGATTTCATTGCATGATTATTGACTTTCGTGCATGCATAGGGAATCACAAACCTTAATACCAATATTCTTACTAGAGCACAATTACTCATCAACATAACTCACATATTACACCATCATATCTCAAAACTATTACTAAGAATAAAGTTTATTTTATCCAATGATCTTCATGACATTTTTCTTCTTCTTTATCCTTCTTGGATATCTATCACTTTGGGAGTAATTTTCATGTGCTGCTTTTCATAAGATCAAACAAATATAAGTGAAGATCATGAGCATAACAAATTTTCTTTCTCTCAAAATAAGTTAAGTGAAGCAAGAGAGAATTTCTTCAAAATTTTACTAACTCTCAAATAAATCTAAGTGAAGCAAGAGAGTTCTTCCAAAATACTAAGCACACCGTGCTAAAAAAGATAAAAGAGAAGCACAAGAGCAAGTCCTAGCTCATAAAAGATTTAAGTGAAGCACAGAGAGCAATTCTAACAAGTCATGATATAATTTTGGCTCTCTCAAATAGGTGTGTCCAGCAAGGGTTGATGACTTAAAAAACAAAATAAAATAAGCAAAGACACATATCATACAAGACGCTCAAAGCAAAACACATATCATGTGACGAATAAAAATATAGCCTCGAGAAAAATACCGATATTTGTTGGAAGAAAGCGGGGATGCCACTTGGGGGCTTCCCCAAGCTTAGTTGGTTGCTCATTCTTGGATAATAGCTTGGGATGCCAGGGCATCCCCAAGCTTAGGCTCTTGCATCCTTCCTTCGTCCATCGTAAGATAACTCAAAACTTGAAAACTTCAATCACATAAAACTCAACAAAACCTTCGTGAGATCCGTTAGTGTAAGAAAAATAAATCACTACTACAAGTGTTGTATCAAACCAATTCATATTTTGTTTTTGTATTATATCTATTGTATTCCAACTTGTCTATGGCAAAAACTCATCAAAGAAAACCATAGAGCCATCAGAATAAGCACACAACACAAAGAAAATAGAATCTGTCAAAACAGAACAGTCTGTAGTAATATGACTTTTGCGAATACTTCTGGAACTCCAAAAATTCTACCAAATTAGGACGACCAGGGTGATTTGTATATTAATCTTCTGCAAAAAGAATCAGAGCAAAAGCTCTTTTCTGTCATTTATGAAAATTATTTTCGTGAGCGCAAAGTTTCTGTCTTTTTCAGCAAGATCAAACAACTATCACCCAAGAAGATCCTAAAGGCTTTACTTGGCACAAACACTAATTAAAACAAAAAACACAAACATAACAGTAGCATAATTGTGGTAACACACAAAAGCAAAAAGCAAAAATAAAATTTTATTCATTGGGTTGCCTCCCAACAAGCGCTATAGTTTTACGCCCTTAGCTAGGCGTAAAGCAATGCAAGGATCTAAGTTTTGTCATCTCGGTCCTTTCGAAAGCAAATAGAAAACTTCCTATCAATGGCATTCAATCTTCTATTTTGTGAAAGCACATGACCATTGATAGCATAAGAAAGATTAAGCATGTTACGAAAATTCGTATCTAAACTAGCCTTCATCTCTTTGATTATTTCATTTTGAGAAAAGCATAGAAGGGTAGTTGGTTCAACATTTTCTCCCTTGGGGTGCCCAAATATGGTTTTCATTTTCTCATAAGTATCTACGGTATCCCCTTCAAGGAAACCGTTTTCAAATATAGAATCCAAAACTTCCTTAAAGGAAGAAGGTAAACCAGCATAAAAAATCAGGTATATCTCTATCTGATATTGGGGCAGATAGCTAGCTCCAATTCTCAACAGCCTATCCCAAGCATCTTTCAAAGATTCATCAAGCAGATAACGAAAAATTCCAGGGTCGTCCTCATCAAAATTGTTAAGATTTTCCTTAACAACCCCGGTAAGTCCTTCCACAACATCATTATTTATGAGCTTGGAGAGGACGGAGGGGCTATCCAAAGTATTAAAACTTGGGAGGAGTCCCCTAGCCTTTTTAGGATCGGCCATAACAACGGAGAAAGGAAAGTGGGCGGAAAAATGACGAACGAAAAAGGGAGGCGAATAAAACGGCAAATTTTTGTGAAGTGGGGGAGAGGAAAACGAGAGGCAAATGGAAAATAATGTAAATTGCGAGGAGATGAGATTTGTGATTAGGAACCTGGTTATGTTGAAGATCCTCCCCGACAACGGCGCCAGAAATTCCTTTTGATGTTGCTTGAAGCTACGTCGGTATTTCCCCAAAGAGTAAGGGATGGTGTAGCACGGCGGCGGTAGATATTTCCCTCAGATATGAAACCAAGGTTATCGAACCAGTAGGAGAACCAAGCAACACAACATAAACAGCCCCTGCACACAAATAACAACACCTTGCAACCCGACGTGTTAAAGGGGTTGTCAATCCCTTTCAGGTAACGGCGCCAGAAATTGCGTGTTGACGGGAGAAAGTTGTAATAGATTGAGTAAATAGATCGCAAATAAAATAAAGTGCAGCAAAGTATTTTTGTATTTTTGGCTTAATAGATCTAAATAAAAAGTGCAAAGAAAATAGATCGCAAAGCAAATATATGAGAAAGAAGACCTGGGGGCCGTAGGTTTCACTAGTGGCTTCTCTCGAGAAAGATAGAAAACGGTGGGTAAACAAATTACTGTTGGGAAATTGATAGAACCTCAAATAATTATGACGATATCCAGGCAATGATCATTACATAGGCATTCCAAGATTAGTAGACCGACTCCTGCCTGCATCTACTACCATTACTCCACACATCAACCGCTATCCAGCATGCATCTAGTGTATTAAGTTCATGGAAAAACGGAGTAATGCAATAAGAACGATGACATGATGTAGACAAGATCCGTTTATCTATGGTCGTAGATATAGATCCCATCTTTTTATCCTTAGTAGATACATACGTGTCGGTTCCCTTTCTGTCGCTGGGATCAAGCACCGTAAGATCGAACCCACTACCGGGCACCTCTTCCCATTGCAAGATAAATAGATCAAGTTGGCCAAACAAAACCCAAATATCGGATAAGAAATACGAGGCTATAAGAGATCATGCATATAAGAGATCAAAGATACTCAAATAACTTCCATGTATATAAAAAGATATAACTGATCATAAACTCAAAGTTCATCAGATCCCAACAAACACACCACAAAAGAGTTACATCATATGGATCTCCAAGAGACCATTGTATTGAGAATTCAGCGAGAGAGAGAAAGCCATCTAGCTACTAGCTACAGACCCGAAGGTCTACAAAGAACTACTCACGCATCATCGGAGGGGCACCAATTGAGGTGGTGAACCCCATCCGAGATGGTGTCTAGATTGGATCTGGTGGTTCTGGACTCTGCGGCAGCTGGATGAATATTTCGTTGAAGCTTCTAGGGTTCTGGTATTTTTGGGGTATATATAGAGCAAAGAGGCGGTCCGGGGGCACCCGAGGTGGGCACAACCCACCAAAGCGCAACTGGGCCTCCTGGCGCGCCCTGTCCCCTCCTCGGGACTCCTCCCAGGTGCAACCAGGGCCCAACTTCTTCCTTTTGGTCCATAAAAAATCATTGTGAAGTTTCGTTGCATTTGGACTCCATCTGATATAAAAGATTTCCTGCGATGTAAAAAACAAGGAAAAAACAGCAACTGGCACTTGGCACTATGTCAATAGGTTAGTACTAAAAACTGGTATAAAATGACTATAAAATGACTATAAAATGATTATAAAACATCCAAGATTGATAATAAAATAGCATGGAACAATAAAAAATTATAGATACGTTGGAGACCTATCAGCATCCCGAAGCTTAACTCCTACTCGTCCTCGAGTAGGTAAGTGATAAAAACAGAATTTTTGATGTGGAGTGTTGTTCATCATGTCATATCATATTCCATCCTTTATAGCATGGACATTTGGACATTTATGTGATTCAAATCAATAGTCTAGTTTTGGCATAATAATTTAGATACTCAAGCATATCAACAAGCAACCATGTATTTCAAAATATCAATGCTAAAATAAGTTATCCCTAGCCCATCATGCTCAGACATTGATCCATTCATGAAACACACTCGAATATTAGCTACACCAAATACTTAAGTATGATCATATTGCCTCTTAGTTGGTGCTTTTGTAAGAGAGAAGATGGAGACTCAAATTTCAAAATAAAAATTGCATAAAGTAAAAGAAAGGCCCTCCGTCTGATATTGATTTCCTGCGATGTAATAAACATGGAAAAAATAGCAACGGGCACTTAGCACTTTGTCAATATGTTAGTACCAAAAAATGATATAAAATGAATATAAAATGATTATAAAACATTCAAGATTGATAATAAAACAACATGGAACAATACAAAATTATAGATACGTTGGAGACGTATCAGCGGCGCCGGCGAGGTGGCGGGCGATCCGGCGAACGACAGCGAGGGGCGACGGGAAAGGGCGGCTGCGAGGTTGCCCGATCCCAATCTGGATCGGGGTGGTGAGGGGGTTCGAGGAGAGGAGATCATGCGGGGTGGATCGAGGGAGGCTAGGGATTTGGGTAGTGGGTGGTTAAGTGGTGGGGGAAGGTGGGCGGTCAGGCGTGGCCGACTGGGCCGGCCAGCCGAGGCCCAAGGGCAGTGGGGGGGGGGTTACTATTTTGCTCTTTTCATTTTCTTTTCTTTTATAGCCCTATTTTCTTTTAGTTTCTTTTTGTTACTATCAATAGTTTGGCCAATGCCATAAATGATTTGGCACTTTAATAAAATGGATATGTATTTGTTTTATTATTAAAGGCATTTAATATTGTTTTTAGCTATTGTTTTAATTATTTAAGGGCATTAACGACTTTACAAAAATATTGGTTCACCACCATAAATAGTTAAGGAATATTTGCAACACTTTGAACTTTTTTGTTTGCATGTTTTAGAAATTTCAATTTTGGTCTTCAATTTGAATTTGAATCTGATGAAATCAAAGGGGGATTTAGCAACAGCGAAAATGATGACCTGACACCATTAGCAGGGGATTACTGTAGCTTAATTATCCAGGCATCACATTTATTTTAGTTGGCATGTCTTTTTTATGGATTTGAGAATCTAGTATGAGATGTCCAACTGCGACTGTTGAAATTTGAGGCATGCTCGGTCACTGCACGCGGACTCGGGAGTTTGAGGGGCCGGATTTTCCAAGTCCGGCTGTAGATGCTCTAAGTATTGCATATCTATGTCCTATATCATTGATTTTACCCGAACATTCGTGCAAGTATTTTCTATTTTTTTCTTTTTTCTTTCCATTTTGATTGAGTCATTTAGATGTGCAATAGCGAATGTTGAATATACTGTGTACGTGTATATTGTGTCTTGGGCCCACCTCGTAGTCCATGTATATGGTTAAGGTTGTGCCCCCTGCTACCTCTTGAGCACTGCGTTGGTTTTCCCTTGAAGAGGAAAGGGTGATGCAGTAAAGCAGCGTAAGTATTTCCCTCAGTTTTTGAGAACCAAGGTATCAATCCAGTATGAGGCCACGCACGAGTCCCTCGAACCTACACAAACAAATTAATCCTCACAACCAACGCAATAAAGGGGTTGTCAATACCTTCACGGTCACTTACGAGAGTGAGATCTGATAGATATAATAAGATAATATTTTTGGTATTTTTATAATAAATATGCAAAGTAAAATAAAAGGTCAATGAAAATAGCTAAGTGTTGGAAGATTAATATGATTGAAAATAGACCTGGGGGCCATAGGTTTCACTAGTGGCTTCTCTCGAGAGCATAAGTATTACTGTGGGTGAACAAATTGCTCTTGAGCAATTGATAGAATTGAGCATAGTTATGAGAATATCTAGGTATGATCATGTCTATAGGCATCACGTCCGCGACAAGTAGACCGACTCCTGCCTGTATCTACTACTATTACTCCACACATCGACCGCTATCCAGCATGCATCTGGAGTTTATAGTTCAAAAGAACAGAGTAACGCTTTAAGTAAGATGACATGATGTAGAGGGATAAACTCAAGCAATATGATATAAACCCCATCTTGTTATCCTCGATGGCAACAATACAATACGTGCCTTGCTGCCCCCATCACATCGGGAAAGGACACCACAAGATTGAACCCAAAGCTAAGCACTTCTCCCATTGCAAGAAAGATCAATCTAGTAGGCCAAACCAAACTGATAATTCGAAGAGACTTGCAAAGATAACCAATCATACATAAAAGAATTCAGAGAATATTCAAATATTGTTCTTAGATAAACTTGATCATAAACCCGCAATTCATCGGTCTCAACAAACACACCGCAAAAGAAGACTACATCAAACAGATCTCCACAAGAGAGGGGGAGAAAATTGTATTGAGATCCAAAAAGAGAGAAGAAGCCATCTACATAATAACTATGGACCCGAAGGTCTGAGGTAAACTACTCACACATCATCGGAGAGGCTATGGTGTTGATGTAGAAGCCCTCCGTGATCGATGCCCCCTCCGGCGGATCTCCGGAAAAGGCCCCAAGATGGGATCTCACGGGTACAAAAGGTTGCGGCGGTGGAATTAGGTTTTTGGCTCCGTATCTGGTAGTTTGGGGGTACGTAGGTATATATAGGAGGAAGAAGTACGTCGGTGGAGCAACATGGGGCCCACGAGGGTGGAGAGCGTGCCCAGGGGGGTAGGCGCGCCCCCCTACCTCGTGCCTTCCTGGTTGATTTCTTGATGTAGGGTCCAAGTCCTCTGGATCACGTTCGTTCCAAAAATCACGTTCCCGAAGGTTTCATTCCGTTTGGACTCCGCTTGATATTCTTTTTCTGCGAAACTCTGAAATAGGCAAAAAATAGCAATGCTGGGCTAGGCCTCCGGTTACTAGGTTAGTCCAAAAAATAATATAAAAGTGTATAATAAAGCCCAATAATGTCCAAAACAAAATATAATATAGCATGGAACAATAAAAAATTATAGATACGTTGGAGACGTATCACCCCCCCTGTACATCATATATACTTGCATGGTGCACCGATCAATGCAAGTGTGTTGCACAGCCTATTCTTCCTCTTCTACATGGTATCTATCGTAGGTTGATCCCAACCCTAGCCGCCACCGCCGGTTCCTCCGGTTGCCGCCTCTGCCACCGGTCGTCGCCGCTCTTCCCACCTCCAACCGCCCCCACCCGCCGTCGCAGGCTTCTTCGCCGCCACCGCCGCCGGTCGCCGCTGTCCCGCTTCCGCACCCAACCCCGCCGCTCCTACCCGCGCCTCTCTCCACCCGCGCTGCCCCCATCCTCCACCCATGCCGCACCAAACCCTAACTCGCCCGCCTCGTCGTTCCCACCCGAGCCGCCCCAAACCCAAGCTGCACCATGAGCTCCTCCTCCTCCACCATCTCCAACCCCTTCGCCGGTCCCGATGTCACCCTCGTCCGTGATCTCAACATCCACGAGCGTGTTCCGATGGTGCTTGATCAATCCACCGCGTCCTACTCCGCTTGGAAGCGGTACAACTCCTTGGTGTTTCGCGAGTACCTGCGCCACGACCACATCGACGACATCGTGGACTCAAGCCTCATGATTCACGACGAGGAGTGGATGATCCTCGATGCCACCATCATCCACTGGTTCTAGCTCACCATCTCCAATGACCTCCTCCACACGGTGGTGCCTGATGACGACGATGCCTACGCCGTCTGGACCAAGCTCAACAACCTCTTCACCGACAACAAACTGCAGCGCAAGGTCCTCCTCCATGACGAGTTTTAGGGTGCCAGCAGCTTGACTCGTCCATCGACGATTTTTGCATGCGCCTCAAAAAGCTTGCCGATGAGCTCCGTGATCTCGGCGAGCCGGTCGGCGATGAGCTCCTCATTAGCACCCTCACCGCCAGCCTCAACGAGGACTTAGGGAACGCCGCCTCCAACCTCACCCTCATCCCGGAGCCTACCTTTGCTAAGGTGGTGGCGTACCTCAAGCTGGAGGGGCGACGAATGAAGATGGCCCGGACACGGGCGACCCACACCACTCTCGTCGCCGGCACCCGCGGGGGTCAGGCGCCGCTGATGTCTACTACGCAACCTTTGTTCTTGTAGACGTTGTTGGGCCTCCAAGTGCAAAGTTTTGTAGGACAGTAGAAAATTTCCCTCAAGTGGATGACCTAAGGTTTATCAATCCATGGGAGGCGTAGGATGAAGATGGTCTCTCTCAAACAACCATGCAACCAAATAACAAAGAGTTTCTTGTGTCCCCAACACACCCAATACAATAGTAAATTGTAGGTGCACTAGTTCCGCGAAGATATGGTGATACAAATGTAATATGGATAGTAGATATAAGTTTTTGTAATCTGAAATATAAAAACAGAAAGGTAGCAAGTAACAAAAGTGAGCAAAAATAATATTCCAATGATTGAAAACAAGGCCTAGGGTTCATACTTTCACTAGTGCAAGTTCTCTGAACAATAATAACATAATTAGATCATATGGCAATCCCTCAACATGCAACAAAAGTCACTCCAAAGTTCCTACCGCGGAGAACATAAGATGAAATTGCTTGTAGGGTACGAAACCACCTCAAAGTTATTCTTTCCGATCAATCCATTGAGCTATTCCTATAGGTGTCACAAACAACCCTAGAGTTAGTAGTAAAATAACACCACATGACACACATCAATCAAACCCTAATGTCACATAGATACTCCAATGTTACTACAAGTATCCGTGGGTCAATTATACGATATGCATCACACAATCTCAGATTCATAATATTCAATCCAACACAAAGAACTCCAAGAGTATCCAAAGATTTCTATCAGAGAAAGGAATATGAAAACGCGTACCAACCCCTATGCATAGATTACCCCAATGTCACTATGGGAATCCGCAAGTTGATAACCAAAACATACATCAAGTGGATCAATAGAACATCCCATTATCACCATGGATATCCCATCGCAAGACATACATCAAGTGCTCTCACATCCAAAGATTCAATCTGACATAACAAAACCTCAAAGGAAAAGATTCAATTCATCACAGGGTAGAGAGGGAAGAACACCATAAGATCCAACTATAGTAACAAATCTCGCGGAACATCAAGATCGTGCCAAATCAAGAACACGAGAGAGAAAGAGATCAAACACATAGCTACTAGTACATACCCTCGGCCTCGAGGGTAAACTACTCCCTCCTCGTCATGGAGACCGCCGAGATGATGAAGATGGCCACTAGTGATGGTTTCCACCTCTAGCAGGGTGCTGAAACGGGCACTCGATTGGTTTTTCGTGGCTACAGAGGCTTGCAGCACCGGAACTACCGATCTAGGTTTCTTTCTGGGCGTTTCTGGATTTATAGGAATTTCTGGCGTCAGTTTCAAGTCAGGGGGTCCACGAGGCAGCGACAAGGCAGGGGCGCGCCCTCCACCCTTGTGGATGCCTCGTGGCTCCTTTGGTCCATCTCCGATACTCCGTGGGCTTCTTCTGGTCCACAAAAAACCGTCGTAAAGTTTTAGCTCGTTTGGACTCTGTTTGATATTCCTTTTCTGTAAAACTCAAAAAGAAGGAAAAAAACAGAAACTGGCACTAGGCTCTAGGTTAATAGGTTAGTCCCAAAAATAATATGAAACATCATATTAATGCATATAAAATATCCAAAATAGATAATATCATAGCATGGAACAATAAAAAATTATTGATACATTGGAGACGTATCAAGCATCCCCCAGCTTAATTCCTGCTCGTCCTCGAGTAGGTAAATGATAAAAATATAATTTTTGATGTGGAATGCTACCTAACATATTTATCCATGTAATTATCTTTATTGTGGCAAGAATATTCAGATCCATAAGATTAAAAAAAGTTTAATATTGACATAGAAACAATAATTCTTCAAGCATACTAATAAAACAATCATGTCTTCTCAAAATAACATGGCCAAAGAAAGTTATCCCTACAAAATCATATAGTCTGGCTATGCTCCATCTTCATCACACAAGTATTAAATCATGCACAACCCCGATGACAAGCCAAGCAATTGTTTCATACTTTTGATGTTCTCAAACTTTTTCAACTTTCACGCAATACATGAGTGTGAGCCATGGATATAGCACTATAGCTGGAATAGAATATGGTGGTTGTGGAGAAGACGAAAAGCAGATAGTCTCACATCAACTAGGTGTATCAACGGGATATGGAGATGCCCATCAATAGAAATCAATGTGAGTGAGTAGGGATTGCCATGCAACGGATGCACTAGAGCTATAAATTTATGAAAGCTTAAAAAGAAACTAAGTGGGTGTGCATCCAACTCGCTTGCTCACGAAGACCTAGGGCAATTTGAGGAAGCCCATCATTGGAATATACAAGCCAAGTTCTATAATGAAAATTTCCCACTAATATATGAAAGTGACAAAATAGGAGACTCTCTATCATGAAGATCATGGTGCTATTTTGAAGCACAAGTGTGGAAAAAGAATAGTAGCATTGCCCCTTCTCTCTTTTCTCTCATTCTTTTATTTTGGGCTCTTTGGCCTCTCTTTTTTCTTTTCTTTTATTTTACGTCCGGAGTCTCATCCCGACTTTTGGGGGAATCATAGTATCCATAATCCTTTCCTCACATGGGACAATGCTCTAATAATGATGATCATCACACTTTTATTTACTTTACAACTCAAGAATTACAACTCGATACTAGAACATATGTATTACTCTATATGAATGCCTCCGGTGGTGTACCGGGGTGTGCAATGTCTCAAGAGTGACATGTATATAAACAAATAACATGAATGGTGGCTTTGCCACAAATACGATGTCAACTACATGATCATTCAAAGCAATATGACAATGATGAAGCGTGTCATAATAAATATAACGGTGAAAGTTGCATGGCAATATATCTCGGAATGGCTTTGGAAATGCCATAATAGGTAGGTATGGTGGTTGTTTTGAGGAAGGTATATGGTGGGTGTAATGCACCGGCGAAAGTTGCGCGGTACTAGAGAGGCTAGCAATGGTGGAAGGCTGAGAGTGCGTATAATCCATGGACTCAACATTAGTCATAAAGAACTCACATACTTATTACAAAAGTCTATTAGATATCGAAACAAAGTACTACACACATGCTCCTAGGGGGGTAAATTGGTAGGAAAATACCATCGCTCGTCCCCGACCGCCACTCACAAGGAAGATAATCAATAAATAAATCATGCTCCGACTTCATCACATAACGGTTCACCATACGTGCATGCTACGGGAATCACAAACTTTAACACAAGTATTTCTACCAATCCACAATTACTCACTAGCATGACTCTAATATCACCATCTTTATATCTCAAAACAATCATAAGGAATCAAACTTCACATATTATTCAATGCACTTAATATGAAAGTTTTTATTATATCCCTCTTGGATGCCAATCATAATAGGACTAAATTCATAACCTAAGCAAATTACCATGCTGTTTAAGGACTCTCAAAATAATATAAGTGAAGCATGAGAGTTCATCAATTTCTTCAAAATAAAACCACGGTCGTGCTCTAAAAAGATATAAGTGAAGCACTAGAGCAAATGACAAACTACTCCAAAAGATATAAGTGAAGATCAATGATTAGTCGAATAATTATGTAACTATGTGAAGACTCTCTAACATTTAAGAATTTCAGATCTTGGGATACTATTCAAATATCAAGCAAAACAAAAGAAAATAAAATGACGCTCCAAGCAAAACACATATCATGTGGTGAAAATATAGCTCCAAGTAAGGTTACCGATGAATGAAGACGAAAGAGGGGATGCCATCCGGGGAATCCCCAAGCTTAGATGCTTGGTTATCCTTGAATATTACCTTGGGGTTCCTTGGGCATCCCAAAGCTTAGGCTCTTGCTAGTCCTTATTCTGTAGTCCATCAAAACTTCACCCAAAACTTGAAAACTTCACAACAGAAAACTCGTAAGCTCCGTTAGTATAACAAAGCAAATCACCACTTATGTACTGTTGTGAACTCATTATAACTTTATATTGGTGTAATATCTAATGTATTGCAACTTCTCCATGGTTCATACCCTCCGATACTACTCATAGATTTATCAAAATAAGCAAACAACACAATGAAAATGGAATCTGTCAAAAACAAAACAGTCTGTAGTAATCTGGAAACTTCGTATACTTCTATAACTGCAAAAAATCTGAAAACTTAGGACAACCTAGTAAATTTGTATATCAATCATGTGTAAAAAGTTCATATCAAACTCACGTTCCAGTGAATTTTCAAAATTCCTCGACTGAGAGCAAAAGTTTCTGTTTTTGCAAAGAATCAAGCCAACTATCATCCACACTATCCTAAAGGCTTTACTTGGCACTTTATTGAAACAAAAGCTATAAAACATGATTAGTACAGTAGCTTAATCATGTGAACACATAAAAATGGTAGGGGTAAATATTGGGTTGTCTCCCAACAAGCGCTTTTCTTTAATGCCTTTTTAGCTAGGCATGCTGATATCAATGATGCTCACATAAAAGATAAGAATTGAAACATAATGGGAGCATCATGAAGCATACGACTAGCACATTTAAGTCTAACCCACTTCCTATGAATAGGTATTTTGTGAGCAAACAACTTATGGGAATAAGAATCAACTAATAGGCAGGTAAAACAAGCAAAACTTCAAGATTTTCAACACATAGAGAGGAAACTTGGTATTATTGCAATTCCTACAAGCATATATTACTCCCTCATAATAATTTTCAGTATCATCATGAATGAATTGAACAATATAACAATCACATAAATCATTATTTTCATGATCCCCAAGCATAGAAAATTTACTACTCTCCACATAAGCAAAATTCTTCTCAGTCGAAAGAGTGGAAGTATCATAAGAAACTCGAATACTATAAATTGTTTCCACATTAAAAGAGTAATGTTCAGAAAAAGGGTAATCATAATTATGACAAGTTTTATAAATATAATCATCACTACTTTTTATAACATAAGTGTCATCACAATAATCATCATAAGTAGCAACTTTCTTCTCATCAAAATCAATTGAAACCTCTTCCAAGATAGTGGAATCATTACTAAGTAAAGTCATGACCTCTCCAAATCCACCTTTATCATTATAATAAGATTCAACACCCTCCAAAATAGTGGGATAATTATTATCTAAAGTTGACAATCAGCCAAACCCACTTTCATAATTATTGCAATCATCGAAAATAGGAGGCATGCTATCATCATAATAAATTTGCACATCAAAACTTGGGGGACTAAAAATATTATCTTCATCAAGCATCGCATCCCCAAGCTTGGGACAAACATTAATTGCAGCAAATAATTTCTCAAACATGTCATTCTCATCAAACATAGCATCCCCAAGCTTGTGCCTTTGCATATCATAAGCATAATCACTTTCATCATTAATAGTATGAATAACACCAATAGTATAGCAATTATTATCATCACAATTTTCTAAGTTGGTGCCAAAACGATTCTCAAGATTATAACAAGTATCATTACTTTCCCGATCATAATCATCACAATGAGTAATAGGCATAACAAAATCATCCTCAATAGTTTATTCGGACACTGTACCATAAGGAAAAGAATCAATATCATCATGTCTATCATCCTCCACATTTATTTTTGATTCACTCTCATAAGGCATAACAATAATAGGAGCAACATCATTTGGGAGGGCTACCTTTTTACCTTTGCTCCTCCGTCTTTTCTTTTTCTTCTCCACATCATGTGTGGGTTTAATCAACTTTTTGAAGCTCCTTATTGATGAGATTGGTTGCATAGGAAGCTCATTCTTGTAACCTGTTTCATCACGAGAGACAATAGGAGGGAAAGTGGAGAGCTTTAACCTTTCATTAGTATTTCTTTTATATTCTATTGGTTTTCCCATCTTTCTATAGTTGGCAATATAAGCATTCTCATTGCAATTTACCACGCAAAACATATAGATTTCTTTAAGAGTAGTTTCAGCATGGTCGGTGAATATGAACGCATCAAACCAACTATTTTTATGTGACAATTCTTCACACCCAAAAAATAAACAAAGTTCATTATAAAGTTCAAGGGTGATCAAGTTATTGCAATATTTGGTCACGGTTCGATTATGAAAAAGTATGCATTGAAAATTAAGATGACCAACTCTATTGCAAAGTTTGCAAGTAATGGGATGAAGAGAGCATAATTTTGTAGGAAATTTATCTATCACCTTAAGCCATCGATTGGTTTCATCATGTTTATGCTTCTTACAATATCTATCATCCCAATAAGCATGTCTTCACAAACTCTATTCACTCCACAAAAAATGACATGCTTATAAGAGACTTCTTTATCATGACTAGTGCAATCATCATTAGTATCATGAATATTCATAGCAAGCACACTAACAACATTGCAATCATATCATTCAACCATTTAGAGCCAAAATTTTATTGACTTCTTCTTCTAACACTTGAGAACAATTTTCCTTTCCATCATTTTCATGGAAGACATTAAAAAGATGAAGCATATGAGGCAACCTCAATTCCATTTTTTTGTAGTTTTCTTTTATAGACTAAACTAGTGATAAAAAAAGAAACTAAAAGATTTGATTGCTAGATCTAAAGATATACCTTCAACCACTAACCTTCCCAGCAACGGCGCCAGAAAAGAGCTAGATGTCTACTACGCAACCTTTCTTCTTGTAGACATTGTTGGGCCTCCAAGTGCAGAGTTTTGTAGGACAGTAGCAAATTTCCCTCAAGTGGATGACCTAAGGTTTATCAATCCGTGGGAGGCGTAGGATGAAGATGGTCTCTCTCAAACAACCCTGCAACCAAATAAGAAAGAGTCTCTTGTGTCCCCAACACACCCAATACAATGGTAAATTGTATAGGTGCACTAGTTCGGCGAAGAGATGGTGATACAAGTGTAATATGGATAGTAGATATAGGTTTTTGTAATGTGAAAATATAAAAACAGCAAGGTAGCAAGTAATAAAAGTGAGCAAAAACGGTATTGCAATGCTTGAAAACAAGGCCTCGGGTTCATACTTTCACTAGTGCAAGTTCTCTCAACAATGATAACATAATTAGATCATATGGCAATCCCTCAACGTGCGACAAAAGTCACTCCAAAGTTCCTATCGCGGAGAACATAAGATGAAATTGCTTGTAGGGTACGAAACCACCTCAAAGTTATTCTTTCCGATCAATCCATTGTTATTCCTATAAGTGTCACAAACAACCCTAGAGTTAGTAGTAAAATATCACCACATGACACACATCAACCAAACCCTAATGTCACCTAGATAGTCCAATGTTAGCACAAGTATCCGTGGGTCAATTATACGATATGCAACACACAATCTCAGATTCATAATATTCAATCCAACACAAAGAACTTCAAGAGTATCCCAAGACTTCTATCAGAGAAAGGAATATGAAAACGCGTACCAACCCCTATGCATAGATTACCCCAATTTCACCATGGGAATCCGCAAGTTGATAACCAAACATACATCAAGTGGATCAATGGAACATCCCATTGTCACCAAGGATATCCCATCGCAAGACATACATTAAGTGCTCTCACATCCAAAGATTCGATCCGACATAACAAAACCTCAAAGGAAAAGATTCAATTCATCACAAGGTAGAGAGCGAAGAATACCATAAGATCCAACTATAGTAACAAAGCTCGCGGTACATCAAGATCGTGCCAAATCAAGAACACGAGAGAGAGAGAGAGAGAGAGAGAGAGAGAGAGATCAAACACAGAACTACTGGTACATACCCTCAGCCCTGAGGGTGAACTACTCCCTCCTTGTCATGGAGACCGCCGGGATGATGAAGATGGCCACCGGTGATGGTTTCCCCCTCTGGCAGGGTGCCGGAATGGGCTTTCTGATTGGTTTTTCGTCTATACGAAGGCTTGCAGCGGTGGAACTCCCGATCTAGGTTTCTTTCTGGGGGTTTCTGGATTTATTGTAATTTTTGGCATCGGTTTCAAGTCAGGGGGTCCATGAGGCAGCGAAAAGGTAGGGGGCGCGCCCTAGGGGGGTGCACCCTCCACCCTTGAGGATGCCTCGTGGCTCCTATGGTCCATCTCCAATACTCCGTGGGCTTCTTCTGGTCCATAAAAAATCCTCGTAAAGTGTCAGCTCGTTCGGACTCCGTTTTATATTCCTTTTCTGTAAAACTCAAAAACATGAAAAAAAAGTGGCACTGGGCTCTAGGTTAATAGGTTAGTCCCAAAAAATAATATAGAATAGCATATAATGCATATAAAACATCCAAAACAAATAATATAATAGCATGGAACAATAAAAAATGATAGATATGTTGGAGACGTATCAGCCGCCGTTGCCGCGTCCCGCGCTGGTCTTCCCGCAGGCGCCGACTGCACCCCACCCGCCGCCCCCGCCGGCCGCTAAAGAGAAACGTCGTGGTGGCCGCAAGCAGCAGCAGGGCGCCGGCGCTCAGGGAGGAGCGGCCCGCCCCCAGCAGCAGCAGTACTAGCCGGCCCCGTGTTATGCGAGCCAGAACCCTTGGATTGGCGTTGTGCATGCCTACTCCATGCCGGTTCCCCGCGCCCCTGCCCCGGGTATCCTCGGCGCGGGGCCTCCGTCCCATCAGGCGTTCTATGCTGATGTCTACTGCGCAACTTTATTCTTGTAGACTCGTGTTGGGCCTCCGAGCGCAGAGTTTTGCAGGACAGTAGCAATTTTCCCTCAAGTGGATGACCTAAGGTTTATCAATCCGTGGGAGGCGTAGGATTCTAAATTTTGGAATGTTATATTAAATAAATAACTATGCTTGATGTCTGATTGTTTGTTTGATTGATTGAGTGAAGTTGAGTGGAATTTGAAACTTTTGAAAGTTGAATGAGAGGGAATAAAATGACTTTCCCCTTCTCCGGTAAATTCAAATTCATCCTATTAAAATCAATGAGAGAAGATGACATGACTTCTTCAACTATGAAGAATTTGAACGGAGTTTTGCAATTTAATTTTTCAAATATTTGCACTTGTTTCTCTATTTTTCTTCCCCAGAAATACCCGAAAATAAATTCTTGCAAGCAAGAAAGAGCGGAGGAAAATGACCCTCCAAAATCAGGGGCATTTTGAAAATATTTGAGCCAAGAAAAACCAAAGTTTTTATTTAAAAATTATTTGCAAAAGAAATAAAGCCTTTAGGGATTTTCTGAAAAACATTTTTTAAGTTTTTATTTTGGCCGTGGAATAATGCTCATCATCTACATTTTATTTTTTCGATAATTTTAGTATATAAAACTCTTTATTCGAATTGATTTGATTTCCTTTTATTGTTTTAGCTTCCTAATTTTAAAAATAGGAATGGAATCGTTTTATTAGGAAAACCTGCTGGCCCATTAAGCACTTTCCTATTCTAGCCCAACAAGAGATCATCTCCTTCCTCTGTTTCCTCTCACGTTACATAAGCTTTCCATATCCATGGAGACAGAAACTCCACCTTCCCGATCTCCCTCGTCTTTCCATCCCAGCGCCTCCCGAGACCGCCTATAAAACCCCTCCTCTCCTCGTTCCATTTTCCCATCACCACGCCCCCTCCTGCCCGTAGCCTTCTCGCCACCGTCCTCCTTTTCCTGCCTAGAACGCTCACCAGAGCTCTCTGGAACCTCCCATCGCCCAGCGCCACCTCCCAAGCGCCGACCCCTCCTCCGCCACCCCACCCTCGCCGGTGACCTCGCCCCTCGCCGAGCAGCCCTCCACATCGCTGTCTCCTTCCCGCCATCTCTACCTCACGTCAGGTAACTCCGTTTTCGTTTTAGATTTATTTCCGTAACAGATTTAGTTCGTTCTTGTTTAGCTTATAACTTTTGATCTAGAAGTCCAATGATGCTGATTCTTTTGCGTTAGATCACAATTTTCTTGTTGTTTCCAAAAATATATAATTTGTCTATGTTTGGATTTACAAAATTGAGTTAGATCAGATTTGAATTAAAGCTTGTTTTGCTTATTCGGGAGTTTAAAAATAGATTTTTATTTGATTCTTTTTCTACTGATCACTAGTGATCATATTTACCAGTGGTAAAAACTTCAAAATTGTTTGAGTATTTTAGCTTATTGTTTCATGTAAAAAAATTCTGTTTTAGTTCTATTCGAGTTATAGCTACTTCTTTTTCTATAGTTGTTTTAAATTATTTCATTTTATATTTCAGAAAGTTTATGTTTGGTTTCTATTAGTTAAACAGTAGGTGTTCAACAAGTTTTTATATTTATTTTATTTTGTTATCGTGAAATCAATTCAAGTTCGCTAATAACTTGCAATGGATTTCTACTGTTTTAACTCCCAATTGAAAATACTTTCAAAATAGCTTTATGAAAAAATACTTTTTTTTTCTTTGTCTTAACTAAATTTATATTTTATTCTCTGTTATTTTAGTGTTTTATTTTCCGTTAGACAAAACTATTTTTGTGAATGTTGTAGAAGAAGACTCCTAGTTTTATTTGAAGTTCCTTGGATTCTTATTCGCTCTCTCTTTTGTTTTGATTGTTAGTGTGAGTGCTTATGTGAATGATATGTTTGTTATATAGATTTCATCGAGAGTGACGAGTAGTCTATCAAGTTATTTCTTGAGAACGATAATTCTTCTTCGTCAACATCACCGAGCAAGTTCACTTTGATCATTGCTTTCATACCTATGTTTTTATTGCATTTAGTGGCATCCTTGCAACCACCCCTCAAGAGTGTTATTGAATCCTTGTAGTTGAGTAGTATGCATGAGGTAGGAACCCATCACCCTGTTACCAAGCCCGGGACGTTATTTATTTTAATGCTACGCTATAGTAGACGGGGTTTGGTATGAGTGCTCAGGAGTGGTGTGAGAATGAAGGATTTCGCCAATGACGACAACTCCATGATGGCACCGCAAGGACTGCATCTTCAAGGCCTCAAGACTTCAAGGCTCGAGACAAGAATTCAATACACACTCTTGGGTGAAGGATGGTTGACGGGCACCTGGAGAAACCAGTGGTTGGCGGGATGCATGGAGAAGCGCCATGACATCTTGCGGAAAGCTTCACCCGGACTCAAAGAGACGGAAGAATACTTCACGCCGGAAGCTTACTGTGCAACCGCAAGTCATTATGGGCTCGCTTGGTTGACCTTAGTTGTGACTCTGGCTGGGACGGTACTAGCAGATGTAGATCTACGGTAGGATGGGTTGAGTACCGGACGGTGGTCGAGGAACTCTTTGGAAGACCATGTTTGGTCATCTTGTTCTCAAACACCACGAAGTGCGAGAACGTAAAGAGAGGGATCGAATCTTGCGGGTAAAGTGTACAAACCTCTGCAGAGGGTTTAAACCTAATCGATTAGCCGTGTCCCTGTTACGGACAATTTGAGCATCTGGACTTGGATCTATCTGGAACTCTCAACACCGGATTGATAACTTAATTGTGGGCAACTTATGATGATTTTGGGCTATGAGACATCGGGTGGCGGAACCATGTCATGATAGAAAACTCCATAGTACAGACTTCATTTATTCCTTTGATGTAGGTAAAATAAAACCAGCTTTTACGCAAACAAAATTCAGATACAGAGCCATAAAGCCATACCGCATATAGTATAGTTTATCATCTGTTTCCTCTTATTATGATCTTGCCGGTACATTCAATGTACTGACCTACACGGCTGCAACGTATCATGTTGCAGATATTTACTCGACGAGTAAGAGTTACGATACGGGGTTACGGTCTACACTCAACCTGCCGATGGCGTTGATGGGACTCCACACCCGTTTGATGGTTTCCGCTGAGTATTACGAGGTATATATCATTTTATGTTATTTATACATGTGATTGCACTTTGATATATACATTGATGTACTGTGTGTGCAAAGATCTCGATCGAGGATGGCACAAGAATACGAGGCTTGACCGTCTGAGGTCGGGTCGCTACAATTGAGCATTCAGCGAGAGAGAGAAAGCCATCTAGCTACTAACTACTGACCCGAAGGTCTACAAAGAACTACTCACGCATCATCGGAGAGGCACCAATGGAGGTGGTGAACCCCATCCGAGATGGTGTCTAGATTGGATCTGGTGGTTCTGGACTCTGCGGCGGCTGGATGAATATTTTGTCAACGCTTCTAGGGTTCTGGTATTTTTGGGGTATTTATAGAGTAAAGAGGCGGTCCGGGGGACACCCGAGGTGGGCACAACCCACCAGGGCGCGCGTGGGCCTCCTGGCGCGCCCTGGTGGGTTGTCCCCTCCTCAGGACTCCCCCCAGGTGCAACCAGGGCCCAACTTCTTCCTTCTGGCGCATAAAAACATTGATTTCCTGTGATGTAAAAAACATGAAAAAAATAGCAACTGGCACTTGGCACTATGTCAATAGGTTAGTACCAAAAAATGATATAGAATGAATATAAAATGATTATAAAACATCCATGATTGACAATAAAGAAGCATGGAACAGTCAAAAATTATAGATACGTTGGAGACGTATCAGCATCCCCAAGCTTAACTTCTACTCGTCCTCGAGTAGGTAATTGATAAAACAGAAATTTTGATGTGGAGTGATGTTCATCATGTCATATCATATTCTTTTCTTTATAGCATGGACATTTGGACTTTTATGTGATTCAATGCAATAGTCTGGTTTTGACATAATAATTTAGACACTCAAGCATATCAACAAGCAACCATGTCTTTCAAAATATCAATGCTAAAACAAGTTATCCCGAGCCCATCATGCTCAAACATTGATCCATTCATGAAACACACACGAATATTAGCTGCACCCAATACTTAAGTACGATCATATTGCCTCCTAGTTGGTGCTTTTATAAGAGAGGATGGAGACTCAAATTTCAAAATTAAAAATATCATAAATTAAAAGAAAGGTCCTTCGCGGAGGGAAGTAGGGATTTGTAGAGGTGCCAGAGCTCAAAGCCAAAAATATAGAGATAAAAACATTTTGGGAGGTGTATCCATCCCACCAACGAAAACGACTCAGAGTTCTGAACATTTTCCATGCTAGATATACCATAGGCGGTTCCCAAATAGAAAATAAAGTTGATTCCTTTTTTCCACCATTCTTTCACTTTCCATGGCTAGCCGTATCCACGTGTGCCCTCCATACCAACACTTTCCAAGGAATTTAATACTTGATAACATAAAGTAAATTCATTTTTGCATTCCGGGACTGGGCATCCCTAAGACCTTTTCCTTACTCTCGTGCAATGACAAGTGAATAAAAACTCATCGTGAGAATAACACATCCAGCATGGAAAATATTAGCCACCCGTTACCGTTCCGCGAGCGAAACAAACACACAAAAGAGAAGTTTATTTTGAAAATTAGAGATGGAACATGCAAATTTGCATAGAACGGCAAAAGAATACCGCATGTAGGTAGATATAGTGGACTCATGTGGCAAAAGTGGTTTAAACAATTTTGGATGCACAAGTAGAGATCATACTTAGTGCAAAATGAAGGCTAGCAAAAAGATTGAGAAGCGACCAACCAAGAAACGAATAATCTCATAAGCAAGCATTAAGCATAATTAACACCGAATAATGCACCACAAGTAGGATATAATTTTCATTGCATGATTATTGACTTCCGTGCATGCATAGGGAATCACAAACCATAACACCAATATTCTTACTAGAGCACAATTACTCATCAACATAACTCACATATCACATCATCATATCTAAAAACTATTACTAAGAATCAAGTTTATTTTGTCCAATGATCTTCATGACATTTTTTATTTATCCTTCTTGGATATCTATCACTTTGGGACTAATTTTCATGTGTTCCTTTTCATAAGCTCAAACAAATATAAGTGAAGATCACGAGCATAACAAATTTTCTTTCTCTCAAAATAATTTAAGTGAAGCAAGAGAGAATTTCTTCAAAATTTTACAAACTCTCAAATAAATCTAAGTGAAGCAAGTGAGCATTTCTTCAAAAATACTAAAGCACACCGTGCTCAAAAAGATATTAGTGAAGCACTAGAGCAAGTCCTTGCTCATAAAAGATTTAAGTGAAGCACAGAGAGCAATTTTAACAAGTCATGATATAATTTTGGCTCTCTCAAATAGGTGTGTCCAGCAAGGATTGATGACTTAAAACACAAAATAAAACAAGCAAAGACTCATATTATACAAGAGTCTCGAAGCAAAACACATATCATGTGACGAATAAAAATATAGCCTTGAGTAAAATACCGATAATTGTTGGAAGAAAGCGGGGATGCCACTCGGGGGCATCCCCAAGCTTAGTTGGTTGCTCATTCTTGGATAATATCTTGGGATGCCAGGGTATACCCAAGCTTAGGCACTTACATCCTTCCTTCATCCATCGTAAGATAACTCAAAACTTGAAAACTTCAATAACACAAAACTCAACAAAACCTTCATGAGATCCGTTAGTGTAAGAAAAATAAATCACTATTATAAGTTTTGTATCAAACCAGTTCATATTTTTTGTATTATATCTACTATATTCCAACTTTTCTATGGCAAAAACTCATCAAAGAAAACAATAGAGCCATCAAAATAAGTACACAACACAAAGAAAACAGAATCTGTCAAAACAGAACAGTCTGTAGTAATCTGACTTTTGCGAATACTTATGGAACTCCAAAAATTCTACCAAATTAGAAGACCAGGGTAATTTGTATAGTAATCTTCTGCAAAAAGAATCAGAGCAAAAGCTCTTTTCTGCGATTTATGAAAATTATTTTCGTGAGCGCAAAGTTTCTGTCTTTTTCAGCAAGATCAAACAACTATCACCCGAGAAGATCCTAAAGGCTTTACTTGGCACAAACACTAATTAAAACATAAAAAACACAATCATAACAGAAGCATAATTGTGCAAACACTCAAGAATAGAAAGCAAAAAGCAAAAATAAATTTTATTCATTGGGTTGCCTCCCAACAAGCGCTATAGTTTTATGCCCCTAGCTAGGCATAAGATTTTAACGATGCTCATACGAAAGATAATAATTGAAACACAACGAGAGCATCATGAAACATGTGACAAACACATTTAAGTCTAACATACTTCTGATGCATAGGGATTTTATAGGTAAACAAATTACCATGACAAGAAATATCTAGCATGTGCAAAGGAGAGGAATAAAACATTGACAATCTCAACACAACGAGAGGAAATTTAATAACATGGAAATATCTAAAACCATATTTTCCTCTCCCATAATAATTATATGTAGGATCATAATCAAATTCAATAATATAACTATCATATAAATTTTTCTCTTTATGATCCACATGCATGCAAAGTTGACACTCTTCCAAAATAGTGGGATTATTTTTAGCTAAAGTTACACTCTTCCAAACCCACTTTCAATATTATCGCACACATATTCATCATGAGGCTTAAATAAATATTTAAGATCATAAGAAACATTATCACCCCAATCATGATCATTGCAATAAGTAGCGGACATGACAAAACAAGCATCCCCAAGCTTGGGGTTTTGCATATTATTAGCACAATTGACATTAATAGAATTTATAGTAAAATATTGCAATCATGCTTTTCATTCAAGGAGCTATCATGAATCACTTCATAAATTTCTTCATCACAATTTCCAGATTCACGATTGTCAAGCAAAACTTCATAAAGATAATCTAATGCACTCAACTCACTAGCAATTGGTTCATCATGATTGGATCTTTTAAAAAGATTAGCAAGTGGATGGGGATCCATACCAATAGATTTTAGCAAGCGAATATGCAAGCATATAGAAGGCATATGGCAACACAAGCAAACATGAGATCTGACGAGAAAACGGCGAACGAAAAAGAAGGCGAATAAAATGGCAAATTTTGTGAAGTGGGGGAGAGGAAAATGAGAGGCAAATTGCAAATAATGTAAATTGTAAGGAGATGAGATTTGTGATTAGGAACCTGGTATATGTTGAAGGTCCTCCCCGGCAATGGCGCCAGAAAATTCCTTTTGATGTCGCTTGAAGCTACGTCGGTATTTTCCCAAAGAGGAAGGGATGATGCAGCACAGCGGAGGTAGGTATTTCCCACAAATATGAAACCAAGGTTATCGAACAAGTAGGAGAACCAAGCAACACAATGTAAACAGCCCCTGCACACAAATAACAACACCTCGCAACCCGACGTGTTAAAGGGGTTGTCAATCCCTTTTGGGTAGCGGCGCCAGAAATTGCGTGTTGACCGGTGAAACTTGTAAAAGATTGAATAAATAGATCGCAAATAAAATAAATTGCAGCAAAGTATTTTTGTATTTTTGGTTTAATAGATCTGAATAAAAAGTGCAACTAAAATAGATCACAAAGCAAATATATGAGAAAGAAGACCCGGGGGCCGTAGGTTTCACTAGTGGCTTCTCTTGAGAAAATATCAAACGGTGGGAAAACAAATTACTGTTGGGCAATTTATAGAACCTCAAATGATTATGACGATATCCAGGCAATGATCATTACATAGGCATCACGTCCAAGATTAGTAGACCGACTCCTGCCTGTATCTACTACTATTACTCCACACATCGACCGCTATCCTGCATGCATCTAGTGTATTAAGTTCATGGAAAAACGGAGTAATGCAATTAGAACGATGACATGATGTAGACAAGATCCGTTTATTAATGGCGGTAGATATAGATCCCGTCTTTTTATCCTTAGTAGCAACGGTACATACATGTCGGTTCCCTTTCTGTCACTGGGATCAAGCACCGTAAGATCGAACCCACTACCGGGCACCTCTTCCCATTACAAGATAAATAGATCAAGTTCTCCAAACAAAACCCAAATATCAGAGAATAAATACGAGGCTATAAGAGGACATGCATATAAGAGATCAAAGAAACTCAAATAACTTTCATGGATATAAAAAGATATGACTGATCATAAACTCAAAGTTCATCAGATCCCAACAAACACACCACAAAAAGAGTTACATCATATGGAACTCCAAGAGACCATTGTATTGAGAATTCAGCGAGAGAGAGAGAAAGCCATCTCGGCTACTAACTACGGACCCGAAGGTCTACAAAGAACTACTTACGCATCATCGGAGAGGCACCAATGGAGGTGGTGAACCCCATCCGAGATGGTGTCTAGAATAGATCTGGTGGTTCTGGACTCTGTGGTGGCTGGATGGATATTTCGTCGACGCTTCTAGGGTTCTGGTATTTTTGGGGTATTTATAGAGCAAAGAGGTGGTTTGGGGGGCACCCGAGGTGGGCACAACCCACCAGGGCGCGCCTGGGCCTCCTGGCGCGCCCTGGTGGGTTGTCCCGTTCTCGGGACTCCCCCTAGGTGCAACCAGGGCCCAACTTCTTCCTTCTGGCCCATAAAAAATCATTGTGGAGTTTCATGGCATTTGGACTCCGTCTGATATTGATTTCCTGTGATGTAAAAAACATGGAAAAATAGCAACTGGCACTTCGCACTATGTCAATAGGTTAGTACCAAAAATGATATAAAATGATTATAAAACATCCAAGATTGATAATAAAACAGCATGGAACAATCAAAAATTATAGATACGTTGGAGACGTATCATTCGGCGAAGAGATGGTGATAAAAGTGTAATATTGATGGTAGAAAAATACTTTTATAATCTGAATAAATAAAAATAGCAAGGTAGCAATTGATAAAACGGAGCAAAAACGGTATTGCAATGCTTGAAAATGAGGCCTAGGGTCCGTACTTTCGCCAGTGCAATCTCTCAACAATGCTAATATAGTTGGATCATATAACCATCCCTCAAAGTGCAACAAAGAATCACTCCAAAGTTCCTATCTAGTGGAGAACATAAGACGAAATTGTTTGTAGGGTACGAAACCACCTCAAAGCTATTCTTTCTATTCGATCTATTCAAGAGTTCGTACTGAAATAACACAAAGCTATTCTTTTTGTTCGATCTATCCTAGAGTTCGTACTAAAATAACACCAAAGCAAATTCAGATTCATAATACTCAATCCAACACAAAGAACCTCAAAGAGTGCCCCAAGATTTTTCCCGGAGAAACAAAGACAAGAACGTGCATCAACCCCTATGCGTAGATTACCCCAATGTCACCTCGGGAATCTGCGAGTTGAGTGCAAAAACATACATCAAGTGAATCAATATGATACCCCATTGTCACCACGAGTATTCATTTGCAAGACATATATCAAGTGCTCTCAAATCCATAAAAGTATTCAATCCGATAAAACAAAATCTCAAAGGGAAAACTCAATTCATCACAAGATAGAGAGGGAAAAAACACCATATGATCCAACTATATTAACAAAGCCCGCGATACATCAAGATCGTGACATCTCAAGAACATGAGAGAGAGAGAGATTAAACACATAGCTACTTGTACCCTCAGCCCCGAGGGTGGACTACTCCCTCGTCATCGTGGTGGCCGCCAGGATGATGAAGATGGCCACCGGTGATGATCTCCCCCTCCGGAAGGGCGCCGGAACGGGGTCTAGATTGGATCTCGTGGATACAGAGGCCTTGCGGTGGCGGAACTTCTGATCTAGGGCTACCCTAAAGGGTTTTGGAATACTTGAGAATTTATAGGGAGAAGAGGGGGTACGAGAGGCCACCAAGGTGAGCACAACTCACAAGGGCGCGCCTGGGGGCCCAGGCACGCCCTGGTGGGTTGTGCCCCCCTTAGGGCACCCCCAGGTGCAGCTCTGGCCCATTGGGTGTCTTCTGGTCCATAAAAAAATCTCAAAAAGTTTCGCGGTGTTTGGACTCCGTTTGATATTGATTTCCTGCGATGTAAAAAACAAGCAAAAAACAGCAATCGCAGCCTTTGGCCTTTGGGTCAATAGGTTAGTCCCAAAAAATGATATAAAGTTGCTATAAAATGATTGTAAAACATCCAAGAATGATAATATAACAACATGAATACTTCATAAATTATAGATACATTGGAGACGTATCATACACCGCGCCGCAACCCTATGCGGTGCCGTACGGGCCCCTCTCCTACGGGCAGCCGCCGCAGCCAGGTGGGCTGCCGCGCTGCCCCTGACGGCCCCGCCCCAGCAGGACGTGCTCCCACCGGCGCCCTGGCACTCGACTCTCTTGACGGCCCTGCACTACGTCCCCTCCCCGACCACCTACACCGGAGGCGGCGACTGGTATATGGACACTGGAGCTACCGCGCATATGGCGGCTCATCCCAGTAACCTCACACCACCTATCCCGTCCACACTTCCTCTTGCATCACCATCGGTGAAGGTTCCTCCCTTCCCATTACTCACATAGGACATGCTTCTTTTCCATCTAATTCTACTCCATTGTCATTATCTAACATCTTAGTTTCTCCTGATCTTATTAAAAATCTTGTCTCCGTTTGTTCTTTTTGAAAGTGCTAGTTATCAACTAGAGGGGGGTGACTAGGCGATTTTTATGGAAGTCTTCAAAACACGAGGTCTTTGAAGTCAAACAGATGAAATGAACCTATTGATAGGCAGCGGAAGATAGACTACACTAGACAAGCCATAGTCAAGTAAGCAATGTAGTGAAAGTACGAAGACTATCAGCAGCTAGGTAGTATGGATCAGAATGGAAGACAGTATGAAGCCAAACAAGTAATAGTCTTCACACAGTGAAGTCAAACAGATAAGAGAGACAAGCAATGACTTCACGAAGACAAATAGTAAAGTAAAGGGAAGTGGGGGATTGAACCAGTTGCTTGGTGAAGACAAGGATTTGGTAGACCAGTTCCAGTTGCTGTGACAACTATACGTCTGGTTAGGGAGGCTGAGATTGAACTCAGAAGATCGCGTCTTCACCTTATTCCCCTCGAGCTAAGGACACCCTGTCCTCGCCCAATCACTCTGGTAAGTCTTCAAGGTAGACTTCCAAACCTTCACAGACTTCATTCACCGGCAATCCATAATGACTCTTGGACGCTCAGAACGCGACGCCTAACCGGCTGGAGGATACACAGTCCTCAAGTGTAACAAGTATTTAGATCACGCGAACGGAAAGACTTCAGTGATGCCTAACACTCTTTGGCTCTGGGTGTTTTGTGCTTTGTCCTCGCAAGGATCTCTCTCTCAAAGGGTTCGGAGGTGGATTGCTCTCAAACGACAAAAGTCGTGCACTAACTCTGAGCAGCCACCAATTTATGGTGTAGGGGGTGGGCTATTTATAGCCAGGAGGCAACCCGACCTGATATGTCCGAAATGACCCTGGGTCACTAAGGAACCGACACGTGTCCAACGGTCAGATTTCAAACACACACGGCAGCTTGACTTGGGCTACAAGTAAAGTTGACTCATCCAGCTATGGATAAGATTTACTCTCATTGTCTTCGCTCGAAGACATAGGATTTTGGTTGAGCATCACATCAGTCATTCTGACTTTGTTCACTTGGACCCCACTTAATAGTATGGTGGTTCATATGACTCAATATAGAAGAAAAGGAAGCTACGAAACAACTCTGTCTTCGCACTCCATAGTCTTCAAGTGAATGTCTTCACATGTCATAATCTTCATCATGAATGTCTTCACGAACCACCATTGTCTTCAATGTCTTCACACATTTTTAGGGGTCATCTCTGGTAGGTAAACCAAATCAATAAGGGACTACTACCTATGTTATCCTGCAATTCTCCCAAACACATTAGTCCCTCAACCAAGTTTGTCGGCAATACTCCAAAACCAACTAGGGGTGGCACTAGATGCACTTACAATCTCCCCCTTTTTGGTGATTGATGACAAATTGGTTGAAGTTTTCAATGGGGATAAAAGTATGTGAAAGTTAAAGATCAAAGTCATTGTCTTCGTAAGTTGAAAAAAGGCTCCCCCTGAAGATGTGCATATAAGTAGTTTGCTTGCAAATGCACATGGCAGGTTTTACTTTGTGGAGATCCTCTTCAACTTATGAAGACAATTCATCATGCATATATCACAATAGCGAAGATAATGACATGAATAATGAGAAATGAGCGTCTGAAGAATGACTTCATGCGGAATTTATCAACGCATCACAAAGTAGCAGCAAAAGTAGCAGACGACCATCAAGTTTAAGTGTTACAACTCAAAACCCAAATAGTTCAAAATGAGAGTTGTAAGAACTTAGCAAAAATAATTCAACCACCCCATATGGACCCGCTTGAAGACTATCAACCTCATATGCTTCTCCCCCTTTTGTCAGTAAGGACCAAAAAGGTTTGAAGACATCGAGGATCTACTCGTTCCTAGTTGGAGTACAAGTTGGAGCAGGGTCGACGTTGGAGTTGGGCGGTGCAGACGGGCCTGAAGCAGAATCATGGTGCAGTGTAGCCAGATTTGGGGAAGTGGCGTCATGTTCTTCATCGATGCCTCTCGCAATAATAGTTGCAGCCAAAGACGAATATTCAGAATCTTCAATTAAAGGTGTGCGACGCCAACTTGCAGATTGCAGAGGCCTCGAGTCAAACTTTAAGCTCTCGTTGAATCCATCTTCGCGAAGATCATCTTCGGAGCAAAGCAATGTGAGGCTCTTCCATGACCGCCGACAAGCTTCATGTGTAACGAATGAGTTCTTGGTGGCCAAGTTGCGAATGCGATTAACATCAACCAAGAGACTCTGCATTTGACGCTTCAGCCAGTCATGATGCCTATCCTGCTTTTGATGTAGAGACACCAGAAGCTCACGGTCGTTGAGGACACGGGGACGTGATACGTCTCCAACGTATCTATAATTTTTGATTGCTCCATGCTATATTATCTACTGTTTTGGACAATATTGGGCTTTATTTTCCACTTTTATATTACTTTTGGGACTAACCTATTAACTGGAGGCCCAGCCCAGAATTGCTATTTTTGCCTATTTCAGAGTTTCGAAGAAACGGAATATCAAACGGAGTCCAAACGGAATGAAACCTTTGGGAACGTGATTTTCTCACCGAACGTGATCCAGGAGACTTGGACCCTAAGTCAAGGAAGCTTCAAGGAGGGCACAAGGTAGGGGGGCGCGCCTACCCCCCCAGGGCGCGCCCTCCACCCTCGTGGGCCCCATGTTGCTCCACCGACGTACTTCTTCCTCCTATATATACCTACGCACCCCAAGCGATCGGATCTGAGCCAAAACCTAATTCCACCGCCGCAACCTTATGTACCCACGAGATCCCATCTTGGGGCCTGTTCCGGAGCTCCGCCGGAGAGGGCATCCACCACGGAGGGCTTCTACATCATCACCATAGCCCCTCCGATGAAGTGTGAGTAGTTTACCTCAGACCTTCGGGTCCATAGTTAGTAGCTAGATGGTTTCTTCTCTCTTTTTGGATCTCAATACAATGTTCTCCCCCTCTCTCGTGGAGATCTATTCCATGTAATCTTCTTTTTGCGGTGTGTTTGTTGAGACCGATGAATTGTGGGTTTATGCTCAAGATTATCTATGAACAATATTTGAATCTTCTCTGAATTCTTTTATGTATGATTGGTTATCTTTGCAAGTCTCTTCGAATTATCAGTTTGGTTTGGCCTACTAGATTGATTTTTCTTGCAATGGGAGAAGTGCTTAGCTTTCAGTTCAATCTTGCGGTGTCCTTTCCCAGTGACAGTAGGGGCTGCAAGGCATGTATTGTATTGTTGCCATCGAGGATAACAAGATGGGATTTTTATCATATTGCATGAATTTATCCCTCTACATCATGTCATCTTGCTTAAGGCGTTACTCTGTTTTCTTGAACTTAATACTCTAGATGCATGCTAGATAGCAGTCGATGAGTGGAGTAATAGTAGTAGATGTAGGCATGAGTCGGTCTGCTTGTCTCGGACGTGATGCCTATATACATGATCATACCTAGATATTCTCATAACTATGCTCAATTCATCAATTTCTCAACAGTAATTTGTTCACCCAATAGAATACTTATGCTCTTGAGAGAAGCCACTAGTGAAACCTATGGCCCCCGGGTCTATCTTCATCACATTATCTTCCATCACTTTATTATTGCCTTTGCTTTTTTACTTTGCTTTTATTTTTATCTTGCATCTTTATCACAAAATACCAAAATATTATCTATCATCTCTATCGATCTCACTCTCGTAAGTGACCGTGAAGGGTTTGACAACCCCTAATCGTGTTGGTTGTGAGGAGTTATTTGCTTTGTGTAGGCACGAGGGACTGTAGCGTAGCCTCCTCTTTGGATTGATACATTGGTTCTCAAAAACTGAGGGAAATACTTACGCTACTTTGCTGCATCATCCTTTCCTCTTCAAGGAAATCCAACGCAGTGTTCAAGAGGTAGGAGGACGCTTCTGAGGCCTTTGAGCAATGGTGCTGGCAGTGGCTTCAGTATTGGCACGGTTTGGCAGATGCAAGTTGCGAGCTAGAGGATAAGCAGGAGTAGCAGAATTTGGCACATGAATCCCTTCAATTTGTTGCGTGAAGCTTTGGAATTTTGCATTTTGAAGATGGAGTGGCTTCTTTGCTGGCTCAGGGTAGATGGCTTCAATGGACATATCAACATCACACAGAAATACAACGTGATTGCGCGCTGAAGGTTGATAGTTGATGGTTGAATGAAGTTTGATCAAACGCATCACCCATGGAGCATAGAATTTCAGTCCAGAAAGATCAATCCCAGAGGCTGCAAGCTGTCGGATGAAGAAATCCTGAGTGTTGAATCTGATGCCATTGATGATATAGAACACCAATGTCTTCATGGTGCCTTCGAGTTTAGCTTCAGAATAATTGCCTTTGATTGGCCAGAGAGTACGCCTCAGAATGTGATAAACTATGCGCAGCAAGTACTCAAGGCCCTGAACAAAGAATTCCTTGGGGTATTCGGCGTCATGGGGCAATGGCTTCATCATGCTCAACATCTGGCTCATGTTGGGCTCTTACTTCTGGAATATGCTCTACAGTTCGTTCTGATGAAGCTGACAACTAGGTTCATACAACTCACGTGGAGTGGGAAGGGAAGTAATCTCAATGATGTCCAGAGCTTTGGCTTCATGATGAATATCACATGTCATCCACTCAAGGATCCAAGTCTTCGGATCCCTGTTGTAGCCTCGAATGTGCAATGTAGCATAAAAATGTAGCAGAAGTTCTTCATTCCAGTGCTCCTTGTCAGTCACAAATGGCAACAGCCCAATGTCTCTGAAGCAGTCCAGTGCCTCCTCAAGGCATGGCAGCCTAGCCATAGCATCACAATCCAGACGCTTATGAGGAAAAATCCGGTCCTGGTTGTATAAGATGCAGGAGTAGTAGCTTTGTTGCTGATGGCTCCAAAACCTATCAGAGGAGATCTTGGGTTTTGTGTACGGGTTCTTGGTGTTGTCAAAGAAGATGTTGTGCTCTCCGAAGCCGAGCACACTGAACGAGCCCTGTGTCGTTGCAGCACTTGGAAACCTTGGCAGTCTTGGCTTTGGCTTCTGAATCCGAGGCCTCTGCTCCACGTGATAATCATATTGAGGGCCAGGGGCAGTGGGTGGAACCATGATAGGCCATCTGACTGTGACAAGCTCGCCACTACGATTAAACGTGTGTTCCATTGTATGAGGCCTTGGTGGAGGAACGGCGTCATTAGAAGTGATTGGCTGCGCAATGGTGTCAGTTGCAGCATTGGCGTCGGGCTCCACATTGTCTTCAGCTATGACTGTGTCATTGGCTTCAGTGGTGTTGGTGGCGGCAGCCTCACTGTTTTCAACCTCCTTCTCTTCAATGACTGGAGGGTCTGGCACAATTATCGATGTCAAAACCGGCGGATCTCGGGTAGCGGGTCCCGAACTATGCGTCTAAGGCGGATGGTAACGGGAGGCGGGGGACACGATGTTTACGTAGGTTCGGGCCCTCTCGATGGAGGTAATACCCTACTTCCTGCTTGATTGATCTTGATGATATGAGTATTACAAGAGTTGATCTACCACGAGATCATAGAGGCTAAAACCTAGAAGCTAGCCTATGGTATGATTGTTGTCCTACGGACTAAGCCCTCCGGTTTATATAGACACCGGAGGGGCTAGGGTCACACAGAGTCGGTTACAAGGGAGGAGATCTACATATCCGTATTGCCAAGCTTGTCTTCCACGCCAAGGAGAGTCCCATCCGGACACGGGACGAAGTCTTCAATCTTGTATCTTCATAGTCCAACAGTCCGGCCGTCCGAGGACCCCCTAATCCAGGACTCCCTCAGTAGCCCCTGAACCAGGCTTCAATGACGATGAGTCCGGCGCGCAGATTTGTCTTCGGCATTGCAAGGCGGGTTCTCCCTCCGAATACTCCATAGAAGATCTTGAACACAAGGATAGTGTCCGGCTCTGCAAAAGAAATTCCACAAACCACCGTAGAGAGAATAGCATTTCCACAAATCTAATCTGCTGATGCATTTTGCAGCATGACATCACACCACGGCCCGGTCATTACTCGAACCGTTTTTCACAACCAGCCACATCACGTATTGCGAGGCGGTTTCCTTGGCACGTCTTGTGGAAGCAGAGATCGTGTCCCCGCATCACGGTATTCTCATCAATACGGGTGTGGGTAACCCAACCGCGCTATCAATTACGGCGCTTGGGGAATAAGTCGTTTTATCAGGCAAGTGGGAAGGCACAGAATCCCTGCTGCCTTTATAAGGGGATAAGGACTCCCTTTCGCACCCATGCTTTCTACTTCCCGATTCATTCCCTTCCGCTCAAGCTCCGGCGCCCAAGCGTTCGTCTTCTCTGCCCACAAAAGGTCCTTCGAAGATGTTCGGATCCGGAGCAGGAGGCAAATGGATGGCCTCTACCGTCCGAGAGAAGGATATCAAAAAGCTTCGGGAGGCCGGGTACCTGGCCAAGAAAATCAGCCACCGTCTCCCGATGGCGGGACAGATCGTCCCTACTCCGGAACCCCACGAGAGGGTTGTATTCCTCCCTTACTTTGTCCGTGGGCTAGGGTTTCCCCTCCACCCGTTCGTTCACGGCATCATGTATTATTATGGGATCGATCTTCATGATCTGTCCCTAATTCCTTCCTCAACATCTCGACATTCATTGTCGTGTGCGAGGCTTTTCTCCGCATTTCACCGCACTTCGGTCTATGGCTGAAGATTTTTAATGTGAAGCCCAAGGTGGTGGGCGGCGAGCATGCCGAGTGCGGGGGGCGCCATGGTGAGCAAGATGCCCAACGTCATATGGCCAACGAGAACCTTTAACGATTCTGTCAAGGAGTGGCAACAGCAGTGGTTTTCTATCACTGAACCGCGCGGCACAGAGTGGGCTGCCTCTCCCGAGTTCCGATCCGGCGCCCCATTGCGGCTTACATCCTGGGTAAAGAAAGGCCTGGACTGGTCCTCGTCCGACGAACTATCGGTGCTCCAGACACGCATTGAAGATATGGGAGACAAAAACATTGAACTTGTCAATGTGGTCCAGGTGATGTTAGTTCACCGGATCTTGCCTTGTCAGCACCGGACTTGCAATTTATGGGAATTTGATCCGGCCAGGAACCAAACCTTGCGAGAGCTTTTCGGCTCCTTGAACAAGGACATTTGGAAGGTGCTTTTCAAGTCCCGCAAATCATGGTCGGACTCCGCTGAGGACCGTGGGTACCAACTGTCCCGCCCGGCAAGTTCGGTAAGTTATCAAACATTTCTATCCGTGTAACCCAAGGGAGGTGCTTAACGTGTTTTATACAACTCTCCCAGGGCTGGATGAAGAAGGTGGAGCGGATCTATTGTCCGGCCCTGCTGCCTGAAGAACCGGCCATCCCACTTCTGGCAAAGATGCTGGTCCCGGCGCCTTACAAGGTGCCGAAGAAGACGACCGAGAAGGAGGCCAAAAAGACCCGGGGTGGCCTTCGTCGCCGCGGCACTTCGGACACAATATACGAAGGCTCCAATGCCCATTTCGCCTTCGAAGAGGACGATGAGGAGGAGGAAGATGAATCCCCTGCGGGCGGAAGAAAGAAGAGGACGGCCTCCGTACACTTGGAGGCTGAGGAGTCCACTTCCGGAGGAGTCCACTTCCGCCGCCGACAGCGGCCCGACATGGGATCCCAGGGCCCAGCCCCTTGTGGACTCGTAAGTATATAAAATCCGAGTATGGTTTCGGCGTCCGGACTCATCGTGGCTTAGTATTTTAACATAAGCCATATTTTTTGTAGTCCGGCGAGGTCCCGTACCAAACAATCCTCATCAAAGGACTTGCTGAGCTCAAATGCTATAGAGAGCGGGACGCCCCCAAAGGCCCCTTCCTCCAAACAGGTGCATAACACCGAGGCTTCGTCCCAGAAGGACCCCTGTCAAGGAGGAAAGGGAAAAACCGTGAAGGCGGCGCCTGGAGGTCAAACCTCAGGGGCCGGACACGTGGGGGAGAAGATTCCCATGGGAGCTTACGGCGGGGACGATCCTGAGTTGGGCTCCTAGCCGGATGCGATTCCAGAGACCTATACGGCTCCAGAATCAAGCAGGCAACCTCCCTCAGCTGGAGGGGGCGTGCTTGTTCCATCGGCGACCTCTGTCCATCCAGAAGTGTCGGATGCTTTGTTGGTGGCGTTGAAAAACGCCTCCATCGTTGATGAACACCGTGCCCTTATGGGTGCGGTGATTGAGAAGATTCGATTAGCGAGAGTGGGTGAGCGAAGCTCAGATCGCCTTATAAGAGGCTTTGAGGTATGTTTTATGAGTTGTCAAAGAGTGTCATAGTATAGATAGTAGCCCCTGATACACTGTTCGGTGAAAGAAAGAACCGGACAGGGGATCAAATTGATGATCGCAGGAAGACTCATTGAATGATATTGATTTCTCTTCTGTTATAAGCAGGCGCCTATAGTGGCTGCTGCCTCTCGTACTGCAGAGATCTCCGGACTAAATCAAAGTCTGGAGCGGGCCATAGAAGAACTTGGCCAATTGAGAATGCAGTTGAGAGATAAACAAGGTATGCACAAGCTTTGCTCACGTTTATTGCGAATAAATTTTCAGTATGAAATAAGCTGCATAATTTGTTGCAAGGGATTATGACCGAAGTCGAGGCCCTTAAAAGGGCCGTTGCCGAGGCCGAGAAGAAGGCAGCCACAGAGCGGACTAAACACGAGGCCAGGGTTATTAAAACTGAGCAGGAGCTGCAAGAGGCCGTAAGGAAATGCGAGACCTTGGAGCAGAGTTTAACGGAGAAAGAATCCGAACTCACCAAGGCGCTTCAGGCCACGAGCGATGCCCGGGGGGAAACCCAAAGCGCCCTGCAGGGGATCCAAGAGGCGAGAAAGATCGCGGCGGGTAAGGCTTTTTCCATGTAAAGAAAGTATTTGAGGGGGAAATATGTTTCTAATTTTGAATCTGGTATTTGCCTAGCTACCCCGCAGCATATCAGATGCCGCCCAATTGTACCGAGCCGAAGAAAGGAACACCACAGATAAGCTCTTCTGGTCGCAGTATTTGGCGCCGAATTATCCGGTGCCTTTTGTCGATCAACTGAAACAGCTGATCGAACTGCATAAGGCGGCAGAACTAGCCATGAAAGATCTGGTTATCCGGCTATGGCCTGCCGAGCTGATTCCAAACACCTACTTCGGGCTCGTGAAGCGGCTTGTAAGCGCTTGCCCTCGACTTGACGTCATCAAGCGGTCGGTCTGTATCGAAGGTGTGCGAATGGACTTCGCACGTGCAAAGGTGCACTAGGGGAAGATGGATGCTGAAAAGCTGATGGCCGAAGGACCGCCAGAGGGGAAGGAGCACCGCAAGCCTAAATTGTATTATGAGAGTGTCCAGAAAGGATCATACCTTGCAGCGGAGCTATGTACCAAGGACATTATATTCCCATGAATGCAAATCATGTTGTCCTTTGTAATGTTTTGAACAAGGTCATTGATTTTTTTCCTGTTATATAAAATTTTACCCTCCTGTGCGGCCGTTTTATATGTTAAATCTGAGAGTTAGCCAGTCGTCGGCTTCTGCCCCCACGTAAGAAGTACGGGGGTGTTCGGGATAAACCTGAGCACTCTTTATCCTAGTTTTGGGTCCTTCGAAGGAGGTGCTCAGCACAACGAACCAGGCAATCAGACTATAGGGCTTTATCACTCTTACTTAGCTATAGGAGCTTTAGTAAGGTAGGCGCAACCCCTGGTGTTCGGAAGACCGTACTAGGGGCTCAGTAAGCACCTGATCGGAGAAAAGACCGATCCATCGCATGCTGCATTGGTTATGGCATTATACGGGGGAAATCCTTAAATATTTTACGACCTCTCGAATAGCGGACCAGCTCTCGCGTATCATGACAGTCAGTTTTCGGCTTTCTCTACTAAGGTGCTCGTCCGGAAGAACCGGGACACAATCGCAGTAGTTCTCCTAGTGCTACCTTAGCTGATATAGCGGAACGTAAGGTAGCAAAACATGGGAGCCGGGAAAACCCAACTACTGACCCAAGACATGATTCGGAGCTGATGCATATAATGCTATAGCATCGGGGTACCGAACTTCCATGAAGGTGTTCAGACTTTATTGCCATGTTATGGGTAAAACGAAGCCCCTGGCATATTTTAGGGCATATCACTGTGTACGGATGCCACTTGACAAAAGAATTTTGATAATAAATAACAGCAGGTAAACGTCATATAAATCCACATGTTGTATTTGAATAGTACGTCTATGCGTATGAGTACAAGTAATGTGATAGAAAGGGAATATGATTATGGAACCTGCTGAGACCAGGGGGAAGAAGTTAAGTGCGGATCCGTGATATAGCCGGATGGTCATTGCGGGGAATGTCTATGGATTCCCTTGCGTGTTCGAGCTGCCTCCGTATGGCCCGTCCTGGTCGGCGCAAAGGTGAACCTGCGAAGGAAATGTAAGAAACATTTGCATGCCGGAGAGCGGTTGAGCCGCTGAGCTCGGCCTGTCCTGGCCTTTGCCGGAGTGTTTAATTGAGCTCTGGACGAGCCGGGCTATCCTTCCGCGGGGCAGTTCAGAGTCCCTTGACGGTGTCCGGGAGCCTGGACGTCGACTCGATGTTTGGCTGCAAGGTGTTGCTCGTTGCTTCTGCTGCTAAAGCAGTAGTGTATTTGTTTGTGTGCCGGGGGAAGGTTCGGCCTTCCTGTTGACCGTGATGACGCCACGTGGACCGGGCATCTTGAGCTTACGGTAGGCATAATGTGGTACCGCGTTGAATCGAGCGAACGCGGTCCATCCGAGTAGTGCCTGATAATCACTGCGGAAAGGGACGATTTCAAAGATTAACTCTTCGGTACGGTAATTTTTTGGTGATCCGAAGACTACCTCAAGAGCAATGGAGCCTGTACAGCTGGCTTCCACACCAGGTATAATGCCTCTGAAAGTGGCTTCAGTGGGTTTGATCGCCAAATGATCGATGCCCATCTTGCGCACTGTGTCCTGGTAAAGCAGATTTAGGCTGCTGCCTCCGTCCATAAGGACTCGAGTGAGGTGGAACCCGTCTATTATTGGGTTGAGGACTAGTGCGGTTGGATTGCCATGATTGGCGTTAACCGGATGATCCGTGCGATTGAAGGTGACCGGCCCTAGTTTATATTGTTGGAGGGCTAGTTCCGTTAAGTCGGCATCCCTAAGGGTGCGTATCCGGTCCGAGTTAGTAATTTGGGTGGTATCTACCACATTCACCGATTGAATATGCGGGGGGACTTCTTTTGCCTTCCGGTGTTCGGTGATCTAGGCTCTTCATCACCAGCGTCGCTTTGGGACACCCCTTCTCCGTTTTTGGCGCTTGCCCTGCCGTGTTGTTTGAAGACCCATCATTCTCTATTGGTATGGGTGGCTGGCGCTCCTGGGGTGCCGTGAATTTGGCATTGGCGATCCAGTATGCGGTCCAAACTGGATGGACCTGAATTATTATTTTTGAGTGGACCCTTCCGCTGACCGGACTTTGAGCCCCTGAATCCGTCATTGACTGCCGTATCTTTGGCGTTTTTCACCATATTTGCGGCGCTTATGTTTGTTGCGTCGTGGTTCGCCGTTGCTATCCCTGGCCTTTGATGTGCGGAGTTTTCTTGTGTTATTCTTTGTGAGCCAACCAGCTATCTTCGCCCGCGCAAAAGCGGGTCATAAGTGTCGTGAGGGCTGCCATGGATTTTGGCTTCTCTTGACCGAGGTGTCGGGCGAGCCATTCGTCACGGATGTTGTGTTTAAATGCCGCTAAGGCCTCTGCATCTGGACGGTCAACAATTTGGTTTTTCTTAGTTAGGAACCGGGTCTAGAATTTCCTGGCCGATTCCCCTGGCTGCTGAGTTATATGACTTAAATCATCAGCATCCGGCGGTCGCACATAAGTGCCCTGGAAATTGTCCAAGAATGCATCTGCCAGGCTCTCCCAATTTCCGATGGAGTTTGTCGGCAAGCTATTAAGCCAATGTCGAGCCGGCCCTTTGAGTTTTAGCGGGAGATACTTGATGGCATGTAGGTCATCCCCGCGGGCCATGTGAATGTGGAGGAAGAAGTCTTCTATCCATACCGCGGGGTCTGTAGTGCCATCATATGATTCAATGTTTACGGGTTTAAACCTTTCTGGGAATACGTGATCCATTACTTCATCAGTGAAGCATAGGGGGTGTGCGGCGCCTCTGTGCCGGGCTATATCACGACACAGTTCATACGAGTCTTGTCTGCCATGTTCGGCCCAGCCGGATTTGCTTTTAGTGTATCTGGCGTGACGATCATCGTCACATGTTGGTGCGCGCCCCCGTGATCCGTAGATCGATCTTGCATGTTTTGCCTTGTTTTCCAATACATCTCGAGGTCCCTCGTGTTGCCTCGGGCCTTAGTATTTTTGTTTGGGTGGCGGCAGGGTGCGGGCTGGACTTCAGGCTGAAATGCCTCTCTGTCTCGGCCACGAGGTGGCCGATCAGCCGCATCATATGCTGGTGATGTAGGTTTCAGTGCTTCCTCCTTGAGTTGAGGTAGCAACCTGCGCTTTGGATAACTCTTGGTTGGGCGCTCGAGTTCGTATTCCTCGGCTGCCAGGACTTCGGTCCATCTATCCGCTAGCAGATCTTGATCAGCTTGAAGCTGTAGTTGCTTTTTCTTTAGGCTGTTTGTTGTGGCTATAAGCCGGCGCTTGAAGCGCTCCTGCTCGACGGGATCCTCAGGCACGACAAATTCTTCGTCACTGAGGCTCACTTCATCTTCGGAGAGAGGCATGTAATTGTCATCCTCTGATTCTCCGTTCTTTGTCATTTGAAGGGCTAGCTTGTTCATCCTCCCGCTCGAGGTGCATTTGGAGGGATTATCGTCGTCTTGGCACTATCCAGGAGGGTTGTTGTCTCTTGTCTTGTATCGCTGCTTTTGCTATGGAGAGACTTAGGCGGCGCCCGCTGATGTCGGTGCTTAGGTTGCTTCTTGGAGGATTATCCTCCGTTGTCTTATCGCCATCCCTTCTTTGGGGTGTCCACCATGTATATGTCATACGATGAGGTGGCAGTCCAGCACCACCGTGGTGGTGGTTCTTGTTCGTCTCTTGCATCGTCGTCCATACCGTCGATGTCTTCGGAGCCGAAGTCAAGCATGTCGGTTAAATCTCGACAGTGGCTACTAAGTGGGTGGTGGGTGGGCACGAATTTCTTCGTCGTCTGCATCCCATTCTAGCCGGACATAGTTCGGCCAAGGGTCTCCCGATAGGGAGAGAGACTTCAGCAAATTTAGTACATCACCAAAAGGCGAGTGCTGAAAGATATTCGCGGAGGTAAACTCCACGATCGGTGCCCAATCGGATTTGATGGGCACGGACACAAGTGGCTCGGAGTCCGTGGCCGGGGACGAATCCAACGGTTCGGCAACACGGGGCTCGAGGGCTCCTTCGTGGAGACCATAATGGGGTGGCAATCGGGGTGGTTCTACATCACCGAGTCGCGCGACTCTAAATGGGCGGCGGCCCCTGAATTCCGATCTGGCTTCCCAACACGGCTCACCTCATGGAAAGAGACGGGCCTGACGTGGGGTAATTCGGAAGAGCTGACCGGGCTCCAAACCTGTGTCCGAAACCTGGTGGACAAGAAGCTCAAGCTTGTCAACGTAGTCCAGGTTATGCTCATCCGCCGGATCCTCCCATGCCAGCAACGGGCCTTCAACTTGTGGGAGTTTGATCCGGCACAACACCGGAACTGAGCCGGCTCTTGACACTACGCACGAAGATGCCGGAAGGTGCTTTGTTCAAGGCGCCGAGGCTCCGCATCCGCCATCGAAGATCGCAGATTCAGCTCATGACATCAAGCCAGCGAGGTAAGCTATTACCCTTTACGGGACTCTTTTTTCATAGTTTGACTCTATGCGGGATCTAAAACTCCCTCACCTTTGACAGGACTGGCAGAAGACATCCGGACAGGTTGACTGTCCGGCTCCCTTGCCAGAAGACCCAGCGGACGCCCGATTGACGGGGCTGCTAGTCCCGGCACCTTACGTGGTGCCGGAGAAGAAGGCCACGGGAACTCGAAGGAGTTCCCGGCGCCAGGTGTTGTCGGACTCATCGTCCGATGACTCCGAGGCGGACTCCTCCAAGAGCGAGGAGGAGGAAAGGAGGCCTCTCCCTAAGCGGGAGAGAAGAAAAGGAAGGCCGCTAGCCCTGGGAGGCGGAGGGTCAAGAAGGAAGGACCCTTCCTTCGGACTACGCCGCCAACGCCGACGACGGCGAAGAGGAGTGGCCACTGAGGACCAAGCCCCTAGCAAAATCGTAAGTGTCCGGACACAAGAATAACTCATGGCATTCCATTTGTCGCAAAGCATCTTCTAACACCGAATATAACCATGCATCCCGCCCAAGGACGGGCTTGACGTTTCGACGAGCGGCTCCCTGGATTCGTCGGATGTGAATAGCACCTCACTTCCGACCGCCTCGTCTCCTCCCGCCGCGGATGACGCCAAGGTGGAGTCCTAAAAGGGGCCCAGCCAGGAGGAGGTGGCCCTGGAGGCGCCGCAAGGCGACCTCCCGGACTCCGGGCCCAAAGGGGATAAAACCCCGAAGGGTCGAAGTCCGCCCATGTGGGACTCCGTCTGGAACCTTCAGTGGTTCCGGAGTCCGGCGATCCCCTTAAGAAGGGAAAGACTGCGACGCCCGGTGACCTCCGTCCAACCGAGGCGCCGGATAATTTGATGGAGGCGCTTAACGGCGCTTACATCAACGAGGAGCACCGCATTATTATGAGTGTGGTGATCTAGAAAGTTCGATCCGCCAAGGCGGGCTGATCAAGCTGTGCTGACCTTCTAACAAAGCTTTGAGGTATGTATTTCAAGATATGTAAAAATATTACCGCATAGACAGTAGCCCTCGATGCTCAGTTTGGTGTTCGGAAAGAAAAAGCCGAACCGAGGATCTAAAAAGATGTTGCAGGAGTCTAACATAAGTATGTCAATATGGGAATGCAGGCGAGCTCTTGCTGCCCTCTGCCCGCCTTGGCTGCGGAGGTTGATGCATTGAAGCGAGCCTCGGCGGTCCGAGAATGGGCTCGGCCTTGCCAAAAAGCAGCTCGAGGACAAGGAAGGTAGGTAATACCTTATGGGAGTATTTAAAAGATGTGGTTGCAAAAAATAACAGGAATAACATGAATACTGAGGGGCCATGAATGAGGTGGCGACCTGAAGGAAGCGGTGTCAAGGTCAAAGCAATGCGGCCTTGAGCGCACTGAGCGAGAGAAGTAGGAGGCGCGGGTGGCGGAGGGCGGCAGAGCTCCGGGCTCGTGGAAAAACACGAGTTTGGAGCGTGACTCAAAGACTCAAGAGTCCGAGCTCGCCTCGGCCCTTGAGAGCGCCAAAGCCGCTAAGGCCGAAGCCCAAGAAGCCCTCCAGGAAATTGAGGCGATGAAGAAGATAGTGGCGAGTAAGGCATTCTTTATGCAAATCAAGCATGTGAAAGTGAATTATCTGTTGCTTACCCGAATCCGGAGCTCTCCAGGAGCATTCGCAGATCTGCCCCGCAGTGTGTCCGATGCTGCCGCATTCTACCGAGCCGAGGAGGTAAGCTCGACGGAGAAGGTGTTTTGGTCTCAGTATGCTGAGGCCGGACACCCGGTGCCCTTAAGAGACAAGTTGAAGCAGCTGGTCGAGCTCCATAAGGTAGCCGAACAGGCCATGAAGGGCCTCATAGTTCGGCTATGGCCTAAGGAGGCCATGCCTGGGAGCTATTTCGGGCTGGTGAGGCAGCTGGTGGACGCCTGTCCATGGGTTGAAGTCGTCAAGCGCTCCGTCTGCATCGAAGGTGCCCGTAGGGCCCTTGCCCGTGCTAAGGTGCAGTGGGGCAAGATGGACACTGAGGAGATTGTGAAGGAGGGACCACCACCGGGCAAGGAGCATCGCAAGCCTGAAATGTATTATGAGGGCGTCATGAAGGGTGCCCGCCTTATAGCGGGTGAATGCTCCAAAGATGTAATTTTTTAGTAGACTCGCATTTGTTATCCTGTACGTTGAAAACTTGTTCATATGCGCTAAGCAACACTTTTGAATTTAAAATATTACCTTCATGCGGCTGTGTATTAAATTTGAGAGATGGCGAGTCATCGGCTTCAGCCCCCATGGCACAGTCTTTGGGGTGTTCGGGATAAACTTGAGCGCTCTTGTTCCCATTCTTGGGTCCTTCGAGGAGGCGCTCAACACAAATTAACAAGGCAACCAGACTATAATGCTTGAACACTCTCACTTAGCCATAGAATTCTATAATTTTAAATTTTGGCGAAGCCCACGGTATTCGGAAGACCGAGTTTGGGGCGCTATCACGCCTAGGCGGACAATGCCGACTCATCACTCTAAGCGGCATAAGTCTTTAGGGACTCGAAAACCTCTCGAAAAGCGATCGCTCTCGCCCTATCATTGGTCAGTTTAGCTTTCTCCAGCGAGGTGCTAAACCCAGCTCAACAGGGCACAATCAGTGGTTCTCCCGGCGCTACCTTAGCCGATATAACGGAACATAAGGTACCAAAACATGGGAGCAGGAAAACCCAACTATTGACCCAAGACATGATTCGGAGCCGATGCATATAATGCTATAAGTTCGGGGTGCCGCACTTGTGAAAGTGTTCGGACTTATCACACCATGTTGTGGGGTACTTAAGCCCCTGGTGTATTGCCCGTACCAAAGTGTGCGGTTGCACAATGTCATAAATGAACATATATATATAGAAAAAGGAATTCAATAATAGGCGAAGTTATGTATGGTTTATTCAAAAGGGCTGCGATGAAGAGCGAAACGATACAAATAGTCACGATAAGCAAGGACGGGACTTTTAACATGTCCCCCTCGAGGGGTAAGCTGCGGGATGGTATGTAAAACAGGTATCTTTGCTCGTAATAGAGACCACTGGACACTCGACGTAGCTACGCTTCCTTGGCTGTTGCATCGTGTGTTTGGCGATTCTCTGCCGGACGAGGCTTCGTGAGAACGGAGTCTGAAAGTAAAAAGGAAAGAAAAAAGAAAAGAATGGCACAATCGGGGCCCACAGTGCGGTTGAGCGCATTCAGGCATGCCGTGGTCGTTCCCTCCCCTATGCCCATGGTATTTCCAGGCGTAATTATGTGCAGCGTAATCTGGTTTCGCAATTTAGCGAGGTTGGGGTTTGGGCCGCATTGCTATGCGTGCTCGGGCGATGCCAGCGGTCTTGTTGTAGGTTACTCCGAGCGGCGCTTAGCGGTGTACGGGCGTTTAATAGCCGGACTCGAGAATTGCCTTAAGAGCACTGCTTTGTACTTCCGCCTTGAGGGCCGCCGTATGCTCCTCCGTCCGGAGAAGGCGTTCGGTGTTCCATTGACCGTAATGACTCCTCGAGGACTGGCATCTTGAGCTTGAGATATCGTAGTGCGAACCGCATTGAACTTTACCGTCACGGTTCGTCCAAAGCGAGGGCGTGATAGCCGCTGCGGAGCAGGACTATATCGAAGATTAACTCCTCGCCGGAAGTTATCCGGGATCGAAGACCACTTCAAGTGTAGCGAGCACTATGCAGTTGGCCTCTACACCTGGTATGGCGCCTTTAAAGGTTGTCTTCGTGGGTTTAATCCTTGATGGGTCTATGCCCATTTTGCGCATTGTATCCCGACAGCGGAGTTCAGGCTGCTACCGGCGTCCATTAGGACTCTAGTGAGGTGAAATCCGTCAATGATTGGGTCTAGAACCAATGCGCGCGAATCCGCCATGGCGGATGCTAGTGGGGTGGTCCCTTCGATCAAAAGTGATCGGGCAGGAAGACCATGGGTTGAACTTTGAGGCGTGGCTCCATCGCATATCGTCCCTTAGTGCACTTCCGCTCCCTTTGGGTATGTGGGTTGCGTATATCATGTTCACCGTCCGCACTTGTGGGGGGAAGCCCTTCTGTCCTCTATAGTTCGGCGGCCGGGGCTCCTCCTCGTCATCGCTATGCAACCCCTTGTCATTGTTTTTGGCATTTAACTTGCATGCTTGCTTGAACACCCAACAATCCCTGTTAGTGTGGTTGGCTCGTTTTTCGGGGGTGCCGTTGTCGGCGTTCTGGAAATGGGGGTCCCCAGACTTGCCTGCCTGCGGCCTGCGGCGTGGCTCAAAGGGGGGCCCATCACGGCCCATCTTCATCAACACAAGCTCAAGACCCTCGCGAGGCAAGCCTCATGAGGCGGACTGACGAGTGGAGCTTCCTCGAGTGCGGCCTCGTCGAGAGTGACTCGTGAGGAGGTGGAGAGATCAAAGCGGGTACCTCACGAGGTGCCCATGATGCAAGCCATAGCGACCAAAGGCGCCGAGTGGGCGCCTGCCCATGATGTCCTCCCTTCCTCTTTGGTGCAAAGGGAGCAAGTGCATGCGAGAGCATCAAGCAAAGCGTCCATTTCGTGCAACAAGACCAAGACCAGTCCAACGGCGGGAAGGAAGTCATTGTGGAGCCCAAGCCGGTGTCACCACCAGAGCCTTTCACAGGCGAGGACCAACTTTAGTCAGGATAAGTGTACCAGATGTTCCCCTTCAAAATGGCCAATTGTTGGCGCCCTTCCCGCTCAATATTTGGGAAGAGGCCCAGGGCCTCTGCCTATATAAGTAGAGCTAGCCACCATAGTAGAGGCATCTTGATATGGATCGAATCAGTAGCTGGATCCCAAAGAGAGAGAGAGAGAGAGAGTGAGAGAGAGAGAGAGAGAAGGCGACTGAACTCCTCCAAGCAGTTCATCGCCCCGGCCAAGAACAGACCCTCGTGAGGCTGTTCTTCCTTGTATTGTTCATCACCATCAGCCCAAGAGGCAATCCACCACACCACAAACTAGAGTAGGGTATTACACCACAGCGGTGGCCGAACTAGTATAAACCTTGTGTCTTTTGTGTTGTTCCTTTCATAGCATAGATCTTAGCGGTGAAGTCTTGGTAGGTAGAGGCGAATCTCGCGCGCACCAAAGTGTTCGAACCTCAAAGTGCGGAACCGAAATCCGACATTTAGCGCGCCCGGTAAAGTGCGCGAGGCATCTTCCGCCGCCACTGTTCTCCGTCGACCATCCGCATCCATGTGCGGCGCTTCGTCGGGCCACGCTGAAGCGCCGAAACGCCCGCCTCGCTTCGCGTCGCCCGAGCGGCTCCCGTCGACGGGCGCCCTCGTCGTTGCCGTCGCTTTGCCGTCAACGCCGCCACCCGGCCCGGCTGGGAGCGAGCAGCAAGCATCGCCCCAAGCATCCTCCGTGCGGCAAGACGGCGCCGACTGCTACCCCCTCACTCGCCCCGGCTGGTTTTTCGTCTCGCGCATTCCAGCGCCCATGGAAGGCTCGAGCTGCGCTCGCCAGCGGCAAACGAGCTCTGCGCTACCTTCCGTCGGCAGCGTCTGAAGAGTGGCTCGTCGTGTCGCCAGCTCATTCCGCGCCCGCAGAAGGATCCCCGTCGTCATCATCGCTACACGCGCACCGTCTGCGCCCAGGCGGCGAAGCTCGGGCGCCTCGGCCGCCTCCCCTCAGAAAGGCACCACGGCCCCAAAGCACGTAGTCCTAAGGCGGAACCCGCTCCGTCCGGCGCCCGGTAGCAAGAGCGAGCTGCGGGAGGTCCCTCGCCCGCAAGAAGCTGCCCGAGTGCTCCCGCTCCGGCCAATCGCGACCTCGCTCCCTCTCAAACACGTCAAGACCCCGCTGCTCCCGGCTGCAGCGCATGGGGACCCGCAAGACCAAGCTCTTCGTCACCTAAGGCCTCCTGTGGCCTGACAGTTGCCGTGCCTTCACCCCGAGCTACAGCGGCGTCGCGTGGCCCGCAAGTTCAAGCGAGACACTGCCTCCTCGCTATGGCGATTTAGCCGACCCGAAATTCCTCCAGCTCTATGAGCTGGGCATCAAGCCATCGCACGGAGCGAAGGTCATGGCGAACTGGTTTCCCATGGCGCTCAAGGGCCGGGCCCTTTTGGCTCTGAACCTGCCTCAGGGCACGATCAACCAGTTATCTTCGCCGCGCAAAAGCGGGTCATAAGTGTCGGAGGGCTGCCATGGATTTTGGCTTCTTGACCGAGGTGTCAAGTAGCCATTCGTCACGGATGTTGTGTTTAAATGCCGCTAAGGCCTCTGATCCGACGGTCAACAATTTGGTTTTTCTTAGTTAGAACTGGTCTAGAATTTCTCGCCGATTCCCCGGCTGCCGAAAGTTATATGACTTAAATCATCAAGATTCCGCGGTCCGCATTACAAGTGCCCCGGAAATTGTCCAAGAATGCATCTGCCAGGCTCTCCCACTCCGATGGAGTTTGTCGGCAAGCTATTAAGCCAATGTCGACGCCCTTGAGTTTTAGCGGAGATACTTGATGGCATGTAGGTCATCCTCCCCGGCCATGTGAATGTGGAGGAAGAAGTCTTCATCCATACCGCTGGGGTCTGAAAGTGCCATCATATGATTCAATGTTTACGGGTTTAAACCTTTCGGGAATACGTGATCCATTACTCATCATGAAGCATAAGGGTGTGTACTACTGTGTCGGGCCATATCAATGCACACATACCATACGCAGTCTTGTTCGCCATGTTCGCCCACCGATTTGCTTTTAGTGTATCCGGCGACGATCATCGTCACATGTTGGTGCGCTACTCGCGATCCGTAGAGATCGATCTTGCATGTTTTGCCTTTGTTTTCCAATCATATCTCGAGGTCCCTCGTGTTGCCTCCTGGGCCTTAGTATTTTTGTTTGGGTGGCGGTGGCGCGGCTGACTCGTGCCGAATGTTCTTTCGCCTCGCCACGAGGTGGCCGATCACCGCATCATATGCTGGTGATGTAGGTTTCAAGTGCTTCCTCCTTGAGTTGAGGTAGCAACCCGCGCTTTGATAACTCCTTGGCTACGCCGAGTTCAGATTCCTCGGCTGCCGTGACTTCGGTCCATCTATCCGCTTAGCAGATCTTGATCAGCTTGAAGTCTGTAGTTGCTTTTTCTTTAGGCTGTTTGTTGTGGTATAAGCCGCGCTGAAGCGCCTCGCCGACGGGATCCTCGTGCACGGCAAATTCTTCACACCGAGGCTCACTTCATCTTCTGGAGAGGCATGTAATTGTCATCCTCTCGATTCTCCGCTTGTCGCCCGCTTCAAGGGCTAGTTTGTTCATCCTCCCGCCGAGGTCCGGGCCGGAGGGATTATCGCCGCCTGCACTATCCGGAGGGTTGTTGTCTCAGCGGTATCGCTGCTTTTGCTATGGGAGAGAGACTAGAGCGCTACCGCTGATGTCGGTGTTGGGTTGCTTCTGAGGATTATCCTCCGTTGTCTTATCGCCATCCCCTTCTTTGGGGTGTCCACCATGTATATGTCATACGATGAGGTGGCAGTCCAGCACCCCGTGGGTGGTGGTTCTTGTTCGTCTCTTGCATCGCCGCCCATACCGCCGATGTCTTCGGAGCCGGAAGTCAAGCATGTCGGTTAAATCTCGACAAAGGGCTACTAAAGGGTGGTGGTGGGCACGAAATTCTTCGCCGTTCGATCCCATTCTAGCCGACATAGTTCGCCAAGGGTCTCCCCGATAGGGAGAGAGACTTCAGAAATTTAGTACATCACCAAAAGGCGAAAGTGCTGAAAGATATTCATGGAGGTAAACTCCACGATCGGGTGCCCAATCGGATTTGATGGGCACGACACAAGTGGCTCGAGTCCGGGTCGGGACGAATCCAACGGTTCGCAACACGGGCTCGAGGGCTCCTTCGTGGAGACCATAATGGGGTGGCAATCGGGTGGTTCTACATCAATGAAGTCGCTGACTTAAATGGGCGCGGCCCCGAATTCCGATCCGGCTTCCCAACACGGCTCACCTCATGGAAAGAGACGGCCTGACGGGGTAATTCGAAGAGCCGACCGGCTCCAAACTCGCTGTCCAAACCTGGTGGACAAGAAGCCAAGCTTGTCAACGTAGTCCAGGTTATGCTCATCCGCCGGATCCTCCCATGCCAGCAACGGGCCTTCAACTTGTGGGAGTTTGATCCGCACAACACCGGTCTTGAGCCGCTCTTCGACACTACGCACGTAAGATGCCCGAAGGTGCCGTTTCAAGGGCGCCGAGGTTTCTGATCCGCTATCGAAGATCGCAGATTCAGCTCATGCATCAAGCCAGCGAGGTAAGCTATTTTACCCTTTACGGGACTCTTTTTTCATAGTTTGACTCTATGCGGATCTAAAACTCCTCACACTTGACAGATCGGAAGACATCCGGACAGGTTGACCGTCCGCCCCTTGCCGAAGACTCCAGCCGGACGCCTCGATTGACGGGTTAGTTAGTCCCGCACCTTACGGGTGCCGAGAAGAAGGCCACGGAACTCAAGGAGTTCCGGCGCCAGTGTTGTCCGACTCATCGTCCGATGACTCGAGGCGACTCTCCCGCCAAGACGAGGAGGAGGAAAGGAGGCCCTTCTAGCGGGGAGAGAAGAAAAGGAAGGCCGCCTAACCGGGAGGCCGGAGGGTCCAAGAAGGAAGGACCTTCCTTCGACTACGCCGCCAACGCCGACGCACGGCCAAGAGGAGGGCCACTGAGGACCAAGCCCCTAGCAAAATCGTAAGTGTCCTGGACACAAGAATAACTCATGGCATTCCATTTGTCGCAGCATCTTCTAACACCGAATATAACCATGCATCCCGCCCAAGGACGGCTTGACGCTTCGACGAGCGGCCCCTCGGATTCGCCGGATGTGAATAGCACCTCACTTCCGACCGCCGCCTCTCCCGCCCGGATGACGCCAAGGTGGAGTCCTAAAAGGGCCCAGCCAGAGGAGGTGGCCTCGAGGCGCCAAGCGCACCTCCCGGACTCCGGGCCCAAAGGGATAAACCTCAAGGGTCGAAGTCCGCCTCGTGTCGACTCCGCACTCGAACCTTCAGTGGTTCCCGAGTCCGACAGCGCATCCTTCAGAAGAAGGGAAGATCGCGACGCCGGTGACCTCCGCCCAACCGGAGGCGCCGGATAATTTGATGGAGACGCTTAACGGCGCTACATCAACGAGGAGCACCGCATCAAGCATGAGGTGGTGATCTAGAAAGTTCACCCGCCAAGAGCGGGCTGATCAAGCTCGCCACCTTCTAACAAAGCTTTGAGGTATGTATTTCAAGATATGTAAAAATATTACCGATAGACAAGAGAGCTTCGATGCTCAGCTTTGGTGTTCGTAAAGAAAAGCCGAACCGAGGATCTAAAAGATGTACGAGGAGTCTAACATAAGTATGTCAATATGGGAATGCAGGCTGCGCTGCCGCTTCGCCAGACCGACCGCGGAGGTTGATGCATTGAAGCGAGCCTCGAGCGGTCCGAGAATGGGCTCGGCCTGCCAAAAGCAGCTCGAGGACAAGGAAGGTAGGTAATACCTTATGGGAGTATTTAAAAGATGTGGTTGCAAAAATAACAGAATAACATGAATACTGCAGGGGCCATGAATGAGGTGGCACCTGAAGGAAGCGGTGTCCAAGGCCGAAGCAATGCGGGCGTGAGCGCACTGAGCGAGAGAAGTAGGAGGCGCGGGTGGCGGAGGAGCCGCAAGAGCTCCTGTGCCTCGTGGAAAAACACGAGAGTTTGAGCGTGACTCAAAGACTCAAGAGTCTCGAGCTCGCTGCCCTTGAGAGCGCCTAAAGCCGCCAAGGCCAAGCCCAAGAAGCCCTCCAGAAATTGAGGCGATGAAGAAGATAGTGGCGAGTAAGGCATTCTTTATGCAAATCAAGCATGTGAAAGTGAATTATCTGTTGCTTACCCGAATCCGAGCTCTCCAGAGCATTCGCAGATCTGCCTCAAGAAGGTGTCCGATGTCGCCGTGATTCTACCGAGCCGAGGAGGTAAGCTCGACGGAGAAGGTGTTTTGGTCTCAAGATGTCGAGGCCGACACCGGTGCCCTTAAGAGACAAGTTGAAGCAGCTGGTCGAGCTCCATAAGGTAGCCGAACAGGCCATGAAGGGCCCTCATAGTTCGGCTAGGGCCTAAGGAGGCCATGCCTGGAGCTATTTCTGGCTGGTGAGGCAGCCGTGGACGCCCGTCCATGGGTTGAAGTCGCCGCCTCCGCTCTGATCGAAGGTGCTCAGAGGGCCCTTGCCTGCTAAGGTGCAGAGGGGCAAGATGGACACTGAGGAGATTGTGAAGGAGGGACCACCACCGGGCAAGGAGCATCGCAAGCCTGAAATGTATTATGAGGGCGTCATGAAGGGTGCCCGCCTTATAGCGGGTGAATGCTCCAAAGATGTAATTTTTAGTAGACTCGCATTTGTTATCCTGCACGCTGAAAACTTGTTCATATGCGCTAAGCAACACTTTTGAATTTAAAATATTACCTTCTCGGCGGCTGTGTATTAAATTTGAGAGATGGCGAAGTCATCGGCTTCAGCCCTCATGGCACGAAAGTGTCGGGTGTTCGATAAACTTGAGCGCTTGTTCCCATTCTGGGTCCTTCGAGGAGGCGCCAACACAACGTAACAAGGCAACCAGACTATAATGCTTGAACACTCTCACTTAGCCATAGAATTCTATAATTTTAAATTTTGGCGAAGCCTCCGTATTCGAAGACCGAGTTTGGGGCGCTATCCACGCTTAGGCCGGACAATGCCGACTCATCACTCTAAGCGCATAAGTCTTTAGGGACTCGAAACCTCTAAAAGCGATCGCTCTCGCCTCTATCATGACGGTCAGTTTTAGCTTTCTCCAACGAGGTGCTAAACCCAGCTCAACCGGGCACAATCGCAGTGGTTCTCCCAGCCACCTTAGCCGATATAACGGAACATAAGGTACCAAAACATGGGAGCCGAAAACCCAACTATTGACCCAAGACATGATTCGAGCCGATGCATATAATGCTATAAGTTCGGGTGCCGTGACTTGTGAAAGTGTTCGGACTTATCACACCATGTTGTGGGGTACTTAAGCCCTCTGGTGTATTGCCCGCACTAAAGTGTACGGTTGCACAATGTCATAAATGAACATATATATATAGAAAAAGGGAATTCAATAATAGGCGGTTATGTATGGTTTATTCAAAAGGGCTGCGAAGAGCGTAAACGATACAAATAGTGCGATAAGCAAGGGACGGACTTTAACATGTCCTCTCGTGGGGTAAGCTGGATGGTATGTAAAACAGGTATACTGCTCGTAATAGAGACCACCCGACACTCGACGAAGCCGCTTCCTTGGCTGTTGCATCGTGTTTGGCGATTCTATCGCCGGACAGGCTTCGGAGAACGGAGTCCCAAAGTAAAAAGGAAAGAAAAAGAAAAGAATGGCACAATCGGAGCCCTCGGTGCGGTTGAGCGCGATTTCGGCATGCCGTGGTCGCCCTCCCCTATGCCCATGGTATTTCCAGAGCGTAATTATGTACGCCAGTAGTACCGTTTCGCAATTTAGCGAGGGTTGGGGTTTGGGCCGCATTGCTATGCGTGTTCGAACGTGCCAGCGGTCTTGTTGTAGGTTACTCCGGCGCGCTGACGGTGTCCGGACGCTAATAGCCGGACTCGAGAATTGCCTTAAGAGCTCGCTTGTACTTCCGGGCCGAGGGTCAGCCAGATGCTCTCCGTCCGGAGAGAGCGCTCGTGTTTCCATTGACCGTAATGACTCGAGGACCCGCATCTTGAGCTTGAGATATAGAGAAAGCGGAACCGCATTGAACTTTGCAATGCGGTTCGTCTGAAAGCAAAGGCGTGATAGCCGCCGCGAACAGACTATGTCAAGATTAACTCTCGCTCGAAGTTATCCGGGGATCCAAGACCACTTCAAGTGTAACTGAGCTCGCACAGCTTGGCCTCTACACCTGGTATGACGCCTTTAAAGGTTGTCTTCGTGGGTTTAATCCTTGATGGGTCTATGCCCATTTTATGCATTGTATCCCGATAAAAGGTGTTCAGTTGCTACCGCCGCCCATTAGACTCTAGTGAGGTGAACTGCCAATGATTGGGTCTAGAACCACGCCGCTAATCCGCCATGGCGGATGCTAGTGGGTGGTCCTTCGATCAAAAGTGATCGGGCAGAAGACCATGGGTTGAACTTGGGGCGACTGCTCCATCGCATATACGCCCTTAGTGCACGCTCGCCTCCCTTTTGGGTATGTGGGTTATGATATCATGTTCACCGGCCTGCACTTGTGGGGGAAGCCCTTCCGCCTCTATAGTTCGCTGCCGGGCTCCTCGCCATCGCTATGCAACCCCTTGTCATTGTTTTTGCATTTAACTTGCATGCTTGCTTGAACACCCAACAACTCCTCAAGTAGTGTGGTTGGCCTGCTGGGGTGCCGCTTGTCGGCGCTCGAAATGGGGTCCCTGCACTTGCTCGCCTCGCGCCCGGGCGTGGCTCAAAGGGGGCCCATCACGCCCATCTTCATCAACACAAGCTCAAGACCTCGCGAGGGGCCAGATTGCTGGGCGGACGACAGGAGCTCAGCACGGCCTCGCCAGCCGACTCGTGAGGAGGTGGAGAGATCAAGCAGTGGTACCTCACGAGGTGCCCATGATGCAAGCCATGATCACCAAGGGCGCCAGCGGGCGCCTGCCCACGCAAAGGTCCTCCTTCCTCTTTGGTGCAAAGGGAGCAAGTGCAGGCAGAGCATCAAGCAAAGGCCCATTTCTGGTGCAACAAGACCAAGACCAGTCCAACGGCAGAAGGAAGTCATTAGGAGCCCAAGCCGTGTCACCACCAGAGCCTTTCACAGCGAGGACCAACTTTAGTCGATAAGTGTACCAGATGTTCCCTTCAAATGGCCAATTGTTGGCGCCTTCCCGCCAATATTTGGGAAGAGGCCCAGGCCTCGCCTATATAAGTAGAGCTAGCCACCATAGTAGAGGCATCTTGATATGGATCGAATCAGAGTCGGATCCCAAGAGAGAGAGAGAGAGAGAGAGAGAGAGAGAGAGAAGGCGATCGAACTCCTCCAAGCGCTTCATCGCCTGCCAAGAACACCTCGTGAGGCTGTTCTTCCTTGTATTGTTCATCACCATCAGCCCAAGAGGCAATCCACCACACCACAAACTAGAGTAGGGTATTACACCACAACGGTGGCCCTAACTAGTATAAACCTTTGTGTCTTTTGTGTTGTTCTTTCATAGCATAGATCTTAGCGAGGCGGCGGGTACGGTAGGTAGAGGGCTAATCTCCAGCACTCCCAAAGTTCAACTCAAGGGTCCGCCGAACCCGAATCCGACATTTGGCGCGCTGTAGGGGTGCGCCAATTGCCTTCGCCGCCTGCTCTCCGTCGACCACCGAGATCCATGTTCGACGCTGCGGGCCCACGCCGAAGCGCCGAGCCGCTTCGCTTCCGCTGCCGCCAGACGGTTTCTGCCGGGCGGACGCTCGCTGTTTCTGCCGCCGCCGCTAACGCCATCGCCCGCCCGCGGGAACGAGCAGCAAGCATCGCCCCAAAGATCCTCCGGCGGCAAGACGGCCGCATCGCTACCCTCACTCGCCGGCCGCTTTTCGCTCGCGATTCCGCTACCATGGAGGCTCGAGCTGCGCCATCGCGCAAACGAAGCTCCTGCGCTTACCTTCCTGGCCGACGACGCCTACGAAGAGTGGCTCGATCGTACGCCGAAGCTCGCTCTGCGCCGCAGGGGATCCTCGCGTTGCCCGTCTCCCCGCTGCACCGCACTCCCGCCCCGCTGGCGACGAAGCTCGGGCGCCGCCCCCCTCAAGAAGGCACCCCGCCCCAAGGCACGAGTCCCTGGGCGGAACCTCGCCCGTCCGGCGCCAGCTGCAAGAGCAGAGCTGCTGTGGAGGTCCTCGCCTGCAAGAAGCTGCCCGAGTGCTCCCCGCCCACTGCCGCGACCTCGCCTCGCCTCCCAAGACGTCAAGACCCCAAGGCTGCTCCCGCCTGCAGCGCATGGGGACCCGCAAGACCAAGCTCTTCGTCACCCAAGGCCTCCTGCGGGCCACAAAGAGGTTGCCGCGGTTTTCACCTCGAAGCGCGAGCGTCAAGTGGGCCCCCGCAAGTTCGCTGCACGCCTCGCTATGACGGCACAGCCGACCGCAGAATTCCTCCAGCTCTATGAGCTGGGCATCAAAGCCGCCAACGGAGACGAGAAGGTCATGGCGAACTGGTTTCTATGGCGCCAAGGACGGGCCCGCACTGGCTCGAACCTCGCTCCGGCACGATTCTCCTAGGACGAGATGCGCTCGCTCATCGCCAACTTCAAGGTCTCGTGATCGCCACCCGCCGAGCGACATGCGCCAAGATCAAAGAGCCGGGAGACCTCGCAAAATATATCCAGCGCTTCAACAACGCACGCCTCAAGATTCCCAAGGTGACCGAGGAGGCCATCATCTCCGCCTTCTCCGACGTAAAAGCGCTGGCGTCAAGATGAAGGAGGAGCCGGCGATGCATGAAGATCTCGGCACTTCCTTGAGCTGTTCAACTTGGCGACTGGCGCGCCAGGTCGAGGAAGGGCGCTCTCCTCCTCGATGCCCGCCGCAGCACCTGCAAGAGAAGAAACCAAGGCCAAGGACGGAAGTGCAAGGGGCTGCCGTGTCAGCAGCACTCCGACACCAAGCGGGCAGATCAGCCCGAGTCTTCCAAAGGGCAGCTTGCATCAGGTAGGTACCATGACCTCCACACCCACAACACCAACGAATGTCAAGAGCTCCGAGCCGCGCGAGAAGGAGGATCGCCGACGCCCCACCGCAGCGGCTGTGGGCTACGGTCGAGGAGGAGGAAGGAACGCAGACACCGGGAAGACCGTGGGCTCGCCAAGGGTGGCGCGACTAACCTCGCGAGGATCGCTGGCAAGACCCGCCGCGAGGGAGGCCGGAGGATCAGCCTCACAGGATCGCCCGCAAGGCAACGATGCCACCCTCGCCTCGCCACCGCAGCCAAGGAGAAATGAAGACCATCATCAGACGAGGGGCCGGGGCTTCTGTGAGCCGCTAATCGCCGCAGATCCCGGGGCGAGCTCAAGCCCCGCCTCTCAACGATCTTCAAGCAGTTCGCCCTGGCGAATGCAGTCCTCCCAAGCTCGGCCACACGCCTCGTGTGGTCGGGCGCGGCACCATCACGCTTAGCTCAGCGGATCAGCTTCGCAAGCGGCCACACCGGAGTCCTCCCGATGCTTTGTTCCCCAATCATCGCGCAACGTTAGTCACCAAGACCCTCCTCGGCGCGGGCAGGGCTCAACGCCCCGCTCGGGAAACGCTCAATAATTCCAAGTGCTTACAATCAGCTTCAGCCAACCAAGCCTTTCTCCGAGTCACCGACGGCTCCACGGTCCCGACAGGCAGGTTCGCCCCTCGTCACCTTCGGCATGCGCGATAACCACAAGACCGAAGCTCATCGACTTCGACGCCGCCCACATTCGCCGCCATACAACGCCATCCTCTGTACCCAGCGATGCAACTTCAGCGTGAACCCACCACAGCTACAACATCCTCAAGATGCCAGAAGTGGCGGAGTCATCACGGTGCCCGCGAAGAGAAAGACGCAGGTGTTCCTCGAGCGAGCCTTTCAGCCGCATCACTTGAAGACCTCGATCACGGAAGCAGGAGGCTTCCTGAGACCGCCCCAAGAAGAAGAAGACATCGCCTGCCCGCCCTCAGAGGCAGGCCCTCGTGGTCCGCGGCCAGGGGGAACCTCCTTCTATCGTGATAGAAAGCGCCGCCCGCCTCCTCAGCAGGCTTGGGGCTCCTCGAGGGCCACCGACCTTGCTAAGGTCACGAGGGAGGCGCTTGGGCACCACCTGGAGGCGTGTTTCAAGCACGCTTCTCAAGAAGGAGCAAGGCAAGGAGGGCCAAACCTCGGAGTTCGCTGCCAAGATCGCTCAGAGCCGCAGGAGTCAAGAGTCATGAGTGGCAGCCGCCGCCGCCTGCCGTGGCTCCCCATCCATGCGAGGATGGTGGGCTGCGGTTCCGTGACGACATACCAGGCTCAACCGAAGCCGCCTCAAGAGCGCCTCGCCCTCTCGCTGGGGCGCCAAGGTCCACCCCACGCCCACGTCAGATGCCTTACGGCTCGCGAACGCGGGCCGCCACGCATCAGCGCCTTACGAGGGACGCCTTGAGGCTCAAGAGGCCAGCGCTCCGCAGCCCCGGGCGGAGATGGAGATGGTCCACGAGGAGCCACCAGCGCCCGAGCCTCCCGAGGCCCCGAGCCCGGGGCTCGTGGAGGATCGGCTCGCAGCCCACCGAAGTCCTGCTGCACCAACACCCTTTCATCTTCAACGCTATCGTGACATCTTTCGTTTCATTTAATCGGGAGCTTCTGTGGCTGCATTATTCCTGTGCCGCTGCGGGTCCGCCCTAAGCGCGGTACCCTTTTTACTTCATGTTCCTAGCTTACCTTGTTGGGGCGCCGGGCTGCATTCATCCCTAGGCCGCCGGTCCGACCGGCGATGTTCGCTTCTTTGCGCTTATCTAAATGGACTTTCCTTCGTGATTAACATGCTTGACCTAGTTGCCCGCCAATCGACACCAACCGATGGAGCTGCTCCTCAACGGCACGACGCTATGCATGGGTCCATCCCCGCAACATCGACAAACCTGAATGGCTGAACTCGCCACGGCAGCCCCGATAACGCCACTCGCTGCCTTCGTTTCGTCCTCTCCGGCAACCAACGCTGATCGCCGGTCGTGACGGCGAATCTCGTTTTTCTCGTGATGAGCCCGCAGGATCTCTTCAAGGATCAGCGCCAGCGAGGCCCCCACGGTGTCTCCTTCACTCACCCGCGCGAACCACTTGCACGTTAAGGGGGTGCCTCGAGCATCGCGACTGTGGTTTCTTATCGCTCTCCACCTTCACCCCGTGGCCTTGTCCACGCATCACGACCGCATACCAGCGACGGCCGAGACTCGCCGAGGGCCGACCCAAGGACGAGAGCAGAAAGGGAGCAAAGCGCAGAGGGAGGGACACGGAGGACCTCGCCAAGCTTAATTCTCTCCGCCGATGCAAGGACCCGCAACGCACCAGAAGCGACTCTCGACTCTCGAGATAAGTCACCGGAAGCATTAACTAACACGGCACCGCCCCTCACCAAACGCAATCCTGCAGTTAGCAACGCCGCCTCCTTTCACCAAACGATGGCTGCTTGAGCGCTTAAGGGGACCTCCGAGCATCGCGACTCGTGGGCTTTACTGCACTTCGGCCGCCACCTCCTGGCCTTGACCACGGCATCGCGACCGGCATACCAGCGACGGCTGAAGCTTGCCTTGGGATCGGACCTCGCTGGCGCAGAGCCCCACCTCAAGTCATGAAGACCTCGCCTGGCAACGACCTCAACCTCTCGCCCCTGTTATAGGGTATCGCAGCCGACGTGCTGCAGCCAGAGCTCCAGGGATCCTCCCCGCGGAATCTCGGAAGCGAAGAAGGGGGGAAGGCGAATCCAAGACCGAGGAGGCATGGCAGCATGGAGTACGAACTCCCGGAGGAGCCTCGGCATGGACTCCAGGGGAACGACAAGACCTTCATGACCACCGCACCGACGGGCGGCCGCCTGCGTATGCTCCGGTATCAACCCCTTCGTGAGCCCTCGATCCGGGCGCATAAGGAAGCGGAACCTCGGCGGTGGCCGCCGCACCAGTGGCCTCGACACCACTCTGGTGGGCACCTCATTCCGATGGCGAGGGTTAGCCATTTCGGCGGGAGCGGTCAGACCTCTCGAGGAGCCTTTCCCTTCTCTGCCACGGAGAACCGGCGGATCGGAGCCATTGTAGCAAGACGAGGCAAGAATCGGGAAGAAGAAGAAGCAAGAAGAAACGGACCAGAGGAGCGCTCATCGTTCCGTACTTAAAGCCAGAGGAGGCCAACCGCCGACCTCCACAATCGGAGGTAATCATGACCCATGGTATGCATGGACTCACAAATCATGAAGTTGCCGAGGCGCCATGGGGAAGTGGAGGCACCCACGCCCAATCAACCGCCACGCTGGCGCCTAAGGCCGCAGGCTGTTAGGCCTCGCGGCGCCGCAGACTTGCCCTTCGCCTCGCCGCTGCAAGCCTGGCGCGCTTTGGGCCCGGGCTACTCGGGCTGCTCGGGAACGGGGTCCCTAGACTTGTTTACCGCGACCCAAGGGCGTGGTTTCAAAGGGGCCCATCACGCCCATCTTCATCAACACAAGCTCAAGACCTCGCGAGGGGCTGAGATTGCAGGCGGACGACAGGAGCTTCTCGTGCACGGCCTCGTCAGCTGGCTCGCGAGGAGGCGGAGAGATCAAGCTGTGGTACTCACGAGGTGCCCATGACGCAAGCCATGACGCACTAAGGGCGAAAGCGGAGGGCGCCACCAGCAGCAGGTCCTCCTTTCCTCTTTGGTGCAAAGGGAGCAAGCGCAGCGAGAGCATCAAGCAAAGGGCCCATTTCGTGCAACAAGACCAAGACCAGTCCAACGGCAGGAAGGAAGTCATTAGGAGCCCAAGCCAAGGCCACCACCGAGAGCCTTTGACAAAGCGAGGACCAACTTTAGTCAGATAAGTGTACCAGATGTTCCCTTCAAATGGCCAATTGTTGGCGCCTCTTCCCGCTAATATTTGGGAAGAGGCCCAGTGGCCTCCGCCATATAAGTAGAGCTAGCCACCATAGTAGAGGCATCTTGATCTGCCCTCGATCCGATCGGATCAAGAGTCGGATCCCAGAGAGAGAGAGAGAGAGAGAGAGAGAGAGAGAGAGAGAGAGAGAGAGAGAGAGAGAGAAGGCGATCAACTCCTCCAAGCAGTTCATCGCCTGCCAAGAATGCATCGCGAGGCTGTTCTTCCTTGTATTGTTCATCACCATCAGCCCAAGAGGCAATCCACCACACCACAAACTAGAGTAGGGTATTACACCACAACGTGGTCTTAACTAGTATAAACCTTGTGTCTTTTGTGTTGTTCATTTCATAGCATAGATCTTAGCGAGGCGCGGGCAGTGTAGGTAGAGGGCTTAATCTCCGCACAAGCACCCCTGTTCGAACCTCAAGGGTCTGGCTGAACCCGAACCGGCAGTACCGTATCCGCACGAGCAATCGAAAGTATTCGGTCCAAATTGGACGGGCCCGAGTATTTCTTTTAAAAGGCTTTTTCCATCGACCGGTTTAGAGCTCAATCCGCATCGATCGCCGATCCTCAAAGATTATCGCCATTAATGCGGTGCTTGTGCTTGTTGCGACGTGACCTACCATTGCTGTCCTTGGTATCCGAATTACTGTGGCTCTTGGTCATGTTGTTACTACGAGCTAGCCAGCTGTCCTCTCTCGCAAAAGCGGTCATGAGTGTTGTGAGGGCTGCCATGGATTTCGCTTTTCCCGCCCTAGGTGCCGTGCAAGCCACTCGTCATGATGTTGTGTTTGAAGGCTGCAAGGGCCTTCGTGATCCGACAATCAATGGTTTGATTTTTCTGGTTAGGAACCATGTCCGTAATTGTCCGCCAATTCCTATGGCTGTTGAATTATGTGGCTTAGCTCATCGGCGCCTCGGTGGTCGCATATGTGCCCCGGAAATTGTCGAGGAATGCGGCTTCCGTGTCTTCCCAACAACCAATTGACTCGCCGGCAAGCTTTAAGCCAATGTCGGGCTGGTCCTTTAAGCTTGAGGGAGGTATTTGATGGCGGTAGATCATCACCCGGGCCATGTGGATGTGAAGGAGATAGTCCTCGATCCAAACCGCAGGATCTGTTGTGCCATCGTGATGATTCAATGTTTACGGGTTTGAAACCTCGTGATTTGATGATCCATCACTTCATCCGTGAAGCATAGTGGTGTGCGCGCCTATATTGGGCTATATCACGACGCAGCTCAAATGAGCTTTGTTCATCAGGTTCGCCCGCCGAATTGTTATATCCGCGGACGGTTATCGCCACGCGGTCGTGGGCGCCCACGCCGATCCGTAGATCGATCTTGTTTGCCTTGCCTTGTCCTCCAATATATCTCGCGGGTCCGGGCGATTTCCGCGCCTTGGTATTTTTGAGCGGCGCTGGGTGCGGCTTGAGTTGAGGGCCGAGAGGCCTTCCGCCGGGCCACGAGGTGGCCGTAAGCCGATCATGCGCGGGCGATGTAGGTTTGGGTGCTTCCTCCTCTAATCGGGTAGCAGCCTATATTTTGGGTAGTTTTGAGGGGCGCTCGAGTTCATACTCTTCGCCGCAAGGACTTCAGTCCAACCGCCGCCTAGCAAGTCTTGGTCAGCTCTAAGTTGTTGCTGCTTTTTTCTTGAGGCTGCTTGCCGTGGCCATGAGCCTGCATTTGAAACGCCTTGTTCGACGGGATCTCGCAAGCACTATTTAATTCGCTGTCGCCGAGGTTTGCCTCATCTTCGGAGGGAGGCATGTAATTATCGTCCTTGTAACGCCCCCGATGCGGCTATATCTCCCACGTGTCGAGGCACCACTTAGAGGCATAACCGCATTGAAAGCAATGTCGCAAGTGAGGTAATCTTCACACAACCCATATAATAATTAAGGGAAAGATATATAGTTGGCTTACAACGCCACTTCACACAAGACATAAATAAACATCCATCATTCAGAGTACACTCAAGGTCCGACTACGGAACCAAAATAAAAGAAGATACCCCAAATGCTACACAGATCCTCGAATCGCCCCAACCGGGCACCACTATCGATCATCGTGAAAGACACATAGTAACGACCACGCCTCGCCGAACTCCCACTTGAGCTCGGTTGAGTCGCCTGACCGGCCTCGCCGGAACCTGCAACTGTGTTTGAAGTATCTCGTGAGTCACGGGACTCAGCAATCTCACACCCGCGAGATCAAGACTATTTAAGCTTATAGGAAAGACAGGTAGTAAAGTGGAGCTGCAGCAAGTTTACTAACATATATGGTGGCTACAACGCAAAAGAGAGCGAGGAGAGAAGCAAAGCACGGACGTGAAGCTAGTAGTGATCAAGAAGTGATCCTGAACTACTTACGCCAGCATAACTCCAACATCAGAGTTCACTTCCCTGACTCCGAGAAGAGACCATCACGGTTACACACGCCGTTGATGTGTATTTTATTTGAGGTCAACTTTGGGTTTTCTACAACCGACATTAACAAATTCCCATCTGCCTCATAACCCGGGCACGGCTTTCAAAGATATTACCCCGCAGGGTGTCCCAACTTAGCCCATTATAAGCTCTCACGGTCAACGAAGGATATTCTTCTACCGAAGACCCGATCAATCTCGAATCCCGACTACAAGACATTTCGACAAAGAATAAAACAAGACCAGCAAAGCCACCTGAATGTGCCGACAAACCCGATAGGAGCTGCACATATCTCGCTCGTGGCACACCGGATTGTCCAAACTTCCGATAGGCCAGCTCAGAGTTGCCCCCGATACACCGGCGGTCGATAGTTTGGACCAGCACTCGAGGAGAACCGCCCGGGGTTAAAATAAAGATGACCCCGGCTCGCGAAACCCGGGAAAAGGCTTAGGCGGCAAATGGTAAAACCAAAGTTGGGCCTTGCCGACGAGTCTTATTCAAAGCGAACTGTCAAGGGGTCCCATAAATCACCCAACCATGTAAGGAACGCAAAATCAAGGAACATAACACCGTATGACGGAAAACTAGGTGGCAAGAGTGGAACAAAACACTGTGCATAAGGCCGAGCCTTCCACCCTTTACCAAGTATATAGATGTATTAAATATAGCAGATATATATTGTGATATCCCCAACAAGTAAACATGTTCCAAAGAGGAACAACATCTCCATGTTCCAACAAGGAACAAACTTCAGCTTCACCGCAACTAGCAACGCTATAAGAGGGTTGAGCAAAGCGTAACATAGCCAAACAACGGTTTGCTAGGAAACGGATGGTTAGGGCTGACATGGCAATATGGGTGGCATGATATAGCAAGTGGTAGGCATCGCAGCATAGGCATAGCAAAAGAGCGAGCAACTAGCATAGCAAAAATAGAAGTGATTTCGAGGGTATGGTCATCTTGCTCGAATGTTCTCGAGTTGTCGAAAGCTTGATCCTCGTAAGCGTTCTCAACAGGTTCCTCGTTCACGATTCGCCTCCGACTCTACCCAAAGCAACAACACAAACAAAGGAACCACAATAAATCACGGTGCAATGCACAATCAACATGATGCAAAACATGACATGATATGCTAGATGCGATATGCAATGCTTATGTGCGCCCGAAGGTAATGATGAACCAGGCATCAACTTGGCAAACCAAGTATGCCACTGAAAGATGAGATGATTTCGCTGAAATCGATATAAAGATCACCGAATCGGATGCACGGTTTGCAAATGGCAAGCAAAACAAGAATGGCGCAAATCTGCCATTAACAGCATGATGCCACTTAGCAAGCAACAAATAATTGCTACTGCACCCAAACGTATCAAAAAGCACATGGCAGTGATCTACACATGATGCTCGACAAAAGATGAGCACTGAGCTACGGCTAGTTCACATCATAACATGTTCAAACAAGCATGGCAAAAGAGCACAAAATATCAGGCTGACATGGCAAAACAGCATCAGGTTGCAATGTTCAGAGCAGCAAAACTACATGCTACAGGACCTTAAAATAGCAAAACATGGCATGGCATGAATCTACTCAAAGCCTAGAACAAAAGTCCCTTACTGACCATAAGCCAAAAAGGACTAGAAAATATAGTAACACCCATGTCAAAATTGAAAGTCTCATAACAGATTCAGCAACATGGCATGACAAAACTGATAACGAGAGGGCATGTTTACAAGCTCAATGCACTCACTACAGAGCCTTATATGATAAACTAAGCATACATACATCAAGAAGACATGACATAGAAGACATACATGGCAAGAACAATAATATAGCATATATGGATCAACCACAACAAGCTAGGCAAAATTGAATAACATGTATACAATCTTCCAGGAAACATTTGATAGCAAAAGTAGAGCTCGATTGACTCAAGCTATGGCATCCCATAATTGCAAACAAAGGCATGGATAGATAGAGCAAGACATGTTTTACAAAACACCCTTACTGAAGTATCTCAAAATATGCATAGATCTCTCGGTATCATCAAGTTAACATGGCATCAAAATCAGCTACAACAGGGCTGAAATCAGCAACATTAGGACACCTACTTTGCATGCTTGTGCTAGTCACCACATAGATCAAAAAAAATACATGGCATACACCCCTGGAAAGATGGCATGGCATATTTCAAAACACATGTAGGACTCAAATTCATAGGGTGCACACATTAATCATGGCAAAAATAACAAAAGTGCAAGTTCTGATAAAAACCAGCAACTAACATCACATAACACTCTTCCATCAGCATTTCGGGCATCAAGATGAGCTCAAATGAAAATGATGCAATGGAATGAAATGATCTACTCTTCGGGGCGAACATTTTGACATATTATACGCGCAAAATGGATCTACGGATGCGAAGATATAGCATGTTGAAAATTGCACAAAAACATTAGATGCAAAAATAACTTAGAGAAAATAGGAGGGGGAGAAGTCAACGGGCTCTCGGCCCGAGGCCGGATCGGGCCGGATCGGCGCCGGATCGGGCGACGGGCGGCGGCTGAGGTCGGGAGGAGGCGGCTGGCTCGGCCGAGCGGGCGCCGGAGCCGGGGGGGCGGCGATCGAGGAGGAGGAGCGGCGCGGCGGAGGGAGAGAGGTCCGGCGGGCGGCCGATCGGGAAGGCCGGAGGCGGCGGGCGGGCCGGGCGGCGGGAGGCGGCGGCGGCCGGGAGGCGGCGGGGGCGCGGGGCGAGGGCGGCGGCGCGGCGGCGGCTGCCCCCGGTGGTTTGGCCGCTGGGTCGGCGGCTGGGCGGCGATGGGGCGCCGGGGATGGATGGCGCTTCACATTGCCGCGTGGCGGGCGGGACGACGTCTGCTCGCCGGACGTGTTCGCGCGCGGAGGGAAATTTAGGGTTAGGGATCGCGAATTGATCCGGATTTTCGGGAGGTGCTTAAATAGGCATAGAGGAGCTAGGAGAGTCCAAATGAGGTGAAGCTACCACACGATCGTGATCGAACGACGGAGAGCATGGAGGTGACTTAGATGGGTTATTGGGCTGTTTTGAGGGTGTTGGCTGCAACTTAAAAGAGGCCTTTGCGAGAGTGCGTTAACCGCTGAGTACCAAACGAGCTCCAAATGACCAAACTTGACCGGTGGTCTACGGGTGGTATACCAAGGCCACTAGACAAACCTCGTCCATTTCGAGAAGGTTTAATACCCGCACACGGAAAAACGTAAAAGGGACCGCCGGGGAGATAGGAGTGCCGGATTGCAAAACGGACAACGGAAAATGCTCGAATCATGAGATTAACACGTATGCAAAAGCGATGCACATGATGACATGATAAAATGCAAGACATGGACAAAATGCAAATGAAGAAAACCCAACCACGGAGGGAATATCATATATCAATGCCGAAAATGGCAAGAGTTGGAGTTACAAATATGGAAAGTTACTCCGGGTGTTACAACACTCCACCACTACAAGAGGGTCTCGCCCCGAGATCTAGGACTGAAAGAACTCCGGATATTCAGAACGGAGGTGATCCTCGCGCCCTGTGTAGCTTCTCGGTCGGAATGGTGTGACCACTTCACTTTCAGGAATTTGATTGACTTGTTGCGTAGTCTTGCGCCGCTTTCTTCAAGAATAGCAACGGGTGCTCATGATAAGAGAGATCTTCTTGAAGGTCAATCTTCGTTGATAGTGCGCTCAGAGTCTTGAAGCACTTATAAGTTGTGACACGTGAAACACATCGCACGCTTGCAAAGTTGGATGGAAGCTCGTTGATAGGCTAGATCGCTTCTTTTCCCAATGATCTTGAAAGGACCCACGATCTAGGGGCAAGCTTCCCTTGATACCAAAGCGACGAGTGCCTTTCATTGAGAGACGCGAGGTAGACATGGTCTCCAATTTCAAAAGCCACATCACGGTGCTTATCATCATAATAGTTTTCCGCGCGATTATGCTGCTTTGAGATTCTCACTAATGACTTGGCACATTTCTTCGCTTCGTGATCAAGTCATTGCCAAGAAGTTGGCGCTCACCGCCCTGCACTAATTGAGAGGAGTACGCACATTCTCGCCATAGAGAATTTCGAATGGGGCCTTGCCCAACTCGCTTGGAAGCTGTTGTTGTAGGAGAACTCGCATATGGAAGACAATCTTCCCACTTCATACCGAAGAAATGACACAAGCCCCGAGCATATCTTCAAGGATTTGATTAACTCGCCAACTTGGCCACTTGTTTGAGGATGGAAAGCTGTGCCGAAACGAATGTTGGTGCCTATGGCCTTCTCAAAAGACTCCCAAAACTTGGAGGTAAAGATGCTGCCACGGTCTCAAGAGATGACTTGTGGAATGCCGCAAGGAGACAATCTCGAGGTGTATAGCTCGCCAACCGAGCTGCTGTGATGGATTCTTTGATAGGAAGAAAATGAGCCACTTTAGTAAGCTTGTCAATGACAACGAAGATAGCATCATTTCCACGCTTGGACTTTGGAAAGCCACCACTAAGTCCATTTCAATATGATCAAACTTCCATTCAGAATAGCAAGAGGTTGGAGGAGACCAGCTGGTCTTTGGTGTTCTGCTTTCACTCTTCTCGCAGACATCACATTCATTCATGAATTGAGCAATTTCGCTCATTCGAGTCCACCAATAAGACTGCTTGAGGTCATGGTACATCTTCGCATTTCCGTGATGAATGGATAGAAGCTAATTGTGAGCCTCTTTCATAATGACTTTTCGCAGATCACCCTTAGGAACCATAATCCGTCCTCAAAGAACAGAGTGTCTTTGTCATCAACATTGAAGCACTTGTACTTGAAATGCCCTTGTCGATACCACGCTTCACCTTTTTCACCATGGTATCCGAAGTTGAGCCTCACGAATCTGATCTTCCAAAGTAGGAGAGACTATGAGGTTGGCAAGAAAGCCTTGAGGAACAACTTGAAGATTCAGCTCATGGAAAGATTCACAGAGATCCGCCGAAAGGGCTTGAGGATTAGATCACAGTAAAGAAGCCTTCCCGCTCAAAGCATCTGAATGACATTGGCTTTGCCCGAGTATACTCAATACTTGGGTTGTACTCTTGAATCATTTCACCCATCGAGTCCGCCTCGAGGTTGAGGTTGGGCTGAGTGAAGATGTACTTGAGACTCTTGTGATCGTGAAAATGTCCACTTTCCTTCCCAACAAGAGATGTCTCCACGTTATTAATGCATGGACAATCGCCGCCAACTCAAGATCGTGAGTGGGGTAGTTCTTCTCTGGGCTTCAATCTGGCGAGAGGTATAAGCCACAACTCTTCTCTTGCATTAACACAAAGACCGAGACCTTGAAGAGAAGCATCACGTAAAACTTCAAATGGCTTGGATTCATCAGAGGAGTCGTAACAGAGCTGTGACGAGTTTCTTTGAGGGTATTGAAAGCAACGCCACACTCGGGAGACCGTACATACTTCACATGCTTCTCGAGGAGGTTGGAAAGAGGCTTTGCAATCTTGGAGAAGTTCTCAACGAATCTTCGCAATAGCTTGCAAGACCAAGAAAATCATGGAGCTGCTTGACATTCTCGAGGAGGTTCCTAATTCACAATTGCGACACCTTCTGGATTAACAGCGATGCCCTTGGCGGAGATGATATGACCAAGATAAAGCACTTCATCAAGCCAAAATTCACATTTGGAGAACTTAGCATAGAATTGATACTCTCGAGCTTGTCTAGCACCAATCGCAAATGTTTGGCATGATCCTTCTTATTCTTGGAGAAGACCAAAATATCATCAAGATAGACCAAGACGAATTCATTGGTGTAGGGGTTGAATATGAAGTTCATCATCCGAGAGAATGTTGGAGGAGCATTGACAAGGCCGAAAGACATGACAAGATATTCATAAGAACCAAAGCTTGTTCTAATGTCGCCTTGGGAATATCTTGTTCACGAATGCTAACTGATGATACCCCATACGAAGGTCAAGCTTGAGAACACCGAGCACCTTTGAGTTGCTCAAAAGCTCATTGATGTTGGGAAGTGGATACTTGTTCTTGATTGTCTTCTTATTCAATGGACGGTAATCGACGCAAAGTCGGTCCGCGCCATCCTTCTTCTCGACAAAAGAGCACCACAACCCCAAGGAGATGAACTCGGTCCGATCAAACCCAGACGCCTTGTTCATCGAGCTGCTTCTTCAATTCCTTCAGCTCTTCAGTCCAAGCTTGTATGGACGCTTGCAACGGGTTCAAGGCCTCAAGATCGATAACGAACTCAATCGGCCGATGAGGAGGCATACCCGAAGCTCTTCCGAAAGACATCTTGGTACTCACAAACGATCGAATCGAGAGATGGCATTCAATTCGCCTTCTCATTGAGAGAAAACAACCAATGGTTTCATCACGAAGCGCATAGATGATCACATCATTAGAAGAGTGAGTCAAATGAATTTTCGCAGCACAATCAAGCCGAGCTTTGTGCCGATAAAGCCACCATTCCGAGAATAAGATCAATATCCGAGTCACCGAGAACAACTGGTTTAGACAGAAATCTATAATCGCCCATCTTGATAGAAACATCCGAACCATGTAGCTTGCATTCATGCATTTACCCGAGAGACAATCGCTAATGGTCTTGGCAAATCTTGGAAAGACAAGTCATGCTTAGATGCAAAAGGTTTAGAGATGAAACTGCGATGCACCAAAGTCAAAGAGAACTTTTGCAGAATATCATTAACAAGAAGATTACCCATGATCACATCTCAAGAATCCTCCGCTTGAGCTGCATTCATCATATTGACCTTTGCAAACTTGGGATTATGCTTGACCACCGCATTGCTGGAAGATTTCACAGAGGAGGAGGCGAAGACGCCCGTTGAAGCACTTGTTCGCAGAGTGACCCTTCTCACGACAGCTTGTTGCAAGTGACCTCGAGAGCTGGACGGTGGTAAGGAGCACTTGACCTTGGAGCTTGAGAATTAGACTTGTTCGATAGCTTGGGTTGGGTGGGTGGAAGATCCACGGCCACCTGAGTTCTTCTCACCGGTAAGGCCGACGGAACGGAGGAGGGGCAGGTAAAACTTATGCTGCTTGGCTGCCACTTGAGAGGACGAAGAGGACTGAACTGCATCCCCGATTCTCTTCTTAGAAGCCTCAAATTTGAGCTGGGCAGCTTCTTGCTTCAAAGGCCATGTTGTAGAAATCATCATACTTATCTCGCTCAAAAGGCACAAGAGGTAATTGCAGATCTTCTCTCGCACTCACCTCCGAATTGATAGATCATACTTTTTCATCAAGCACGCCTTGCTTAGCAAAACGAGCGAAGCTCGAACTGGATATTGTATTGATAGACGTACATGTTGCCCCGCTTGAGATTGCGGAACTCCTCACGCTTGCTCTCAACAACACTTTTCGAATGTGATGAGCTCAAATCACGGCGAACTCATCCTGTAATGACACGACCTCCTCTCGAATCTTTGTATTGTCGAACCACTCAAAGAGCTTGATCCTTGAGTTGAAACGATGCAAACTTGACAAAGTCCTCGTGTCCGACATTGCTACAATCAAAGTGCTTGCAGATGTCCACTAACCAATCGTCAGCCGCTCTGTGGCCTCGGCACGTAAACCGAAAGACTTCGCTGATTAGCGAGGAACCGATCGAGAGTAGCAAAGTGTGGCTGATTGTTGCCTTGACCTTGATTTCCTTGATTGCCTTGCCCTCGAGTACGCTTCTGCAAGAGCTGCAAAATCATCTCGAGCATTGGCATTGGTGGCTGCCATGATAGCTTGCCGTGCCTCCGGAGGCGGAGGTGGAGGTGGAGGTGGAGGATCTGATCGATCCCCATCATTGCGATCCGGATTCGACGCTACGGAGCCATCCTCAAGAGGGTGACATCCGTTAGTCCTTTGATAGACAAAAGATAAGTAGAATCAACGGATAGAAATTGCAACATATAGTCTTCACAATAAACATTCAACAAGAATGAACGAATGAATTCCAAAGTTAATCATCACACGCCCATTAAGGTGAGAAGCCACTTAGATAAAGATATGGAAACAACATCTATCTTAGAAACAAATCAATATCACAATCGAAAACAAAAGGTTGGCTTTAGAATGAGCCGAACAAACACATGATAGAGATTTCGCCTAAAGTGTTCGTGGTGGGGCCTACACGACACGACGATAGCGGACGCCACGAATGACTAACAAGACGCCCCGAATCAGCATAGCCAAGGATTCTTTAAGACGCCTCACACCATCAGAATCGATCGTGAATGGGCGGACCACTAGACGTTGAACCCCAATCTCAAATCATACATCCGTCGGAAAGAATATCCCGTAAGCTACTAGAATTTCACCTATAAACTCCCAAACTTTCTGGTTATGCAATCTGGTGTTGGGGATACAGGGACACAAAATATATCACCCAAACTAACAATACCTAGATCCACCAGTATCCATCCACAACACATAACCAAGAAATCCTCGAAATCGTGGTACTCGACCTTTGAAAAACATCCGTTATACAAGTCATGGCAATATCTCCCGACTCGCCACAAGATCGGGCTATCAGGTTATCTCACCAACAACTGCACAAAAGAGATTTCGATGTCGGCAAAACTCGTGTATTCCAGAATCGCAACGATAAAATTGTGACGACAACACCGGAGCTCAACTCCCCGGACACCGCCACAACCCCTAAATGTCGAGGCACCAAGAACAATGTTCTCGCCACAAAACCATCGGAACGATTCCAAGATACCCACGTGATCCTAAAAAATTTTAGTGAAATTTGAGAAGAGAAGAGTCAAAACTCTACGCCAGATACCTCACCAGAGCGATTTAAGGACCGGAAGTAAAAAGAATCCTATCCGATATATATAATCCTAAGACTCAAAACATTTTCCATTCTAGACTCAACAACGCCAAGAAACAATCAAGTAGGGGGCTCTTAAGTCGGGAAGGCTCGATTACCAACTTGTAACGCCTCGATGCGTTATATCTCCCACGGTCGAGGCACGACTTAGAGGCATAACCGCATTGAAAGCAATGTCGCAAGTGAGGTAATCTTCACACAACCCATATAATAATTAAGGGAAAGATATATAGTTGGCTTACAATGCCACTTCACACAAGACATAAATAAACATCCATCATTCAGAGTACACTCAAGGTCCGACTACGGAACCAAAATAAAAGAAGATACCCCAAATGCTACACGATCCCTAATCGCCCCAATCGGGCACCACTACTCGATCATCGTGAAAAGACACATAGTAACGACCACGCCTCGCCGAACTCCCACTTGAGCTCGGCTGAGTCGCCAGACCGCCTCGCCGGAACCTCGCAACTGTGTTTGAAGTATCCGTGAGTCACGGGACTCAGAATCTCACACCCGTAGATCAAGACTATTTAAGCTTATAGGAAAGACAGGTAGTAAAGTGGAGCTGCAGCAAGTTTACTCAACATATATGGTGGCTACAACGCAAAAGAGAGCGAGGAGAGAAGCAAAGCACGGACGTGAAGCTAGTAGTGATCAAGAAGTGATCCCTGAACTACTTACGCCAGCATAACTCCAACATCAGTTCACTTCCCTGACCACGAGAAGAGACCATCACGGTTACACACGCGTTGATGTGTATTTTATTTGAGGTCAACTTTGGGTTTCTACAACCGACATTAACAAATTCCCATCTCGCCTCATAATCATGGGCACGGCCAAAGATATTACCCCGCAGGGTGTCCCAACTTAGCCCATAATAAGCTCTCACGGTCAACGAAGGATATTCTTCTACCGAAGACCCGATCAATCTCGAATCCCTGACTACAAGACATTTCGACAAAGAATAAAACAAGACCAGCAAAGTCACCGAATGTGCCGACAACCCGATAGGAGCTGCACATATCTCGCTCTCGTGGCACACCGGATTGTCCAAACTTCCGATAGGCCAGCCTCAGAGTTGCTCTCGATACACCGCGGTCGACAGGTTTGGACCAGCACTCGAGGAGAACTGGCCCGGGTTAAATAAAGATGACCTCGGCTCGCGAAACCCGGGAAAAGGCTTAGGCGGCAAATGGTAAAACCAAAGTTGGGCCTTGCTGGACGAGTCTTATTCAAAGCGAACTGTCAAGGGGTCCCATAAATCACCCAACCGTAAGGAACGCAAAATCAAGGAACATAACACCGTATGACGGAAAACTAGGTGGCAAGAGGAACAAAACACTGCATAAGGCCGAGCCTTCCACCCTTTACCAAGTATATAGATGTATTAAATATAGCAGATATATATTGTGATATCCCCAACAAGTAAACATGTTCCAAAGAGGAACAACATCTCCATGTTCCAACAAGGAACAAACTTCAGCTTCACTCGCAACTAGCAACGCTATAAGAGGGTTGAGCAAAGCGGTAACATAGCCAAACAACAGTTTGCTAGGAAAAGGATGGTTAGGGCTGACATGGCAATATGGGTGGCATGATATAGCAAGTGGTAGGCATCGCAGCATAGGCATAGCAAAAGAGCGAGCAACTAGCATAGCAAAAATAGAAGTGATTTCGAGGGTATGGTCATCTTGCTCGCAATGTTCTCAGAGTTGTCGAAAGCTTGATCCTCGTAAGCGCTTCTCAACAGGTTCTCGCTCACGACTCGCCTCCGACTCTACCCAAAGCAACAACACAAACAAAGGAACCACAATAAATCACGGTGCAATGCACAATCAACATGATGCAAAACATGACATGATATGCTAGATGCGATATGCAATGCTTATAAAGGCCCGAAGGTAAATGATGAACCAGGCATCAACTTGGCAAACCAAGTATGCCACTGAAAGATGAGATGATTTCGCTGAAATCGATATAAAGATCACCGAATCGGATGCACGGTTTGCAAATGGCAAGCAAAACAAGAATGGCGCAAATCTGCCATTAACAGCATGATGCCACTTAGCAAGCAACAAATAATTAAGCTACTGCACCCAAACGTATCAACAAAGCACATGGCAGTGATCTACACATGATGCTCGACAAAAGATGAGCACTGAGATACGGCTAGTTCACATCATAACATGTTCAAACAAGCATGGCAAAAGAGCACAAAATATCAGGCTGGACATGGCAAAACAGCATCAGGTTGCAATGTTCAGAGCAGCAAAACTACATGCTACAGGACCTTAAAATAGCAAAACATGGCATGGCATGAATCTAATCAAAGCCTAGAACAAAAGTCCCTTACTGACCATAAGCCAAAAAGGACTAGAAAATATAGTAACACCCATGTCAAAATTGAAAGTCTCGTTAACAGATTCAGCAACATGGCATGACAAAACTGATAACGAGAGGGCATGTTTACAAGCTCAATGCACTACTACAGAGCCTTATATGATAAACTAAGCATACATACATCAATAAGACATGACATAGAATACATACATGGCAAGAACAATAATATAGCATATATGGATCAACCACAACAAGCTAGGAAAATTGAATAACATGTATACAATCTGCCAGGAAACATTTGATAGCAAAAGTAGAGCTCGATTGACTCAAGCTATGGCATCCCATAATTGCAAACAAAGGCATGGATGGATAGAGCAAGACATGTTTTACAAAACACCCTTACTGAAGTATCTCAAAATATGCATAGATCTCTCGGTATCATCAAGTTAACATGGCATCAAAATCAGCTACAACAGGGCTGAAATCAGCAACATTAGGACACCTACTTTGCATGCTTGTGCTAGTCACCACATAGATCACAAAAATACATGGCATACACCCCTGGAAAGATGGAATGGCATATTTCAAAACACATGTAGGACTCAAATTCATAGGGTGCACACATTAATCATGGCAAAAATAACAAAAGTGCAAGTTCTGATAAAAATCAGCAACTAACATCACATAGCACTCTTCCAACAGAATTTCGGGCATCAAGATGAGCTCAAATGAAAATGATGCAATGGAATGAAATGATCTACACTTCGAGGCGAACATTTTGACATATTATACGCGCAAAATGGATCTACGGATGCGAAGATATAGCATGTTGAAACTTGCACAAAAACATTAGATGCAAAATAACTTAGAGAAAATAGGAGGGGGAGAAGTCAACGGCTCGCCCGAGGCCGGATCGGGCCGGATCGGCGCCGGATCGGGCGACGGGCGGCGGCTGAGGTCGCTGGGAGGAGGCGGCCGGGCTCGGCCGAAGGGCGCCGGAGCCGGGCGGGGCGGCGATTCGAGGAGGAGGGGCGCGGCGGCCGGGAGGGAGAGGTCCCGGAAGGCGGGCGGCCGACCGGGAAGGCCGGAGGCGGCGGCGGGCGCGCTGGCGGGCGGGCGCGCGGGCGGCGCTGGCGGCGGCCGGGCCCGGAGGGTTGGGCGCTGGGCCCTGCGCGGCGCGGGCGGCGATGCGGGGCGCCAGGGCGACGTGGCGCCCGCGATTGGGGCGGTGGCGGAGCGGACGCTGTCTGCTCGCCTGGACGTGTCCGGGCGGCGCGAGGGGGAAATTTAGTGTTAGGACTGCGAATTGATCCGGATTTTCGGGAGGTGCTTAAATAGGCATAGAGGAGCTAGGAGAGTCCAAATGAGGTGTAGCTACCACACGATCGTGATCGAACGACGGAGAGCATGGAGGTGACTTAGATGGGTTATTGGGCTGTTTTGGAGGGTGTTGGGCTGCAACTTAAAAGAGGCCTTTGCGAGCAAGCGTTAACTGCTGAGTACCAAACGAGCTCCAAATGACCAAACTTGACCGTGGTCTACGGTGGTATACCAAGGCCACTAGACAAACCTCGGTCCATTTCGAGAAGGTTTAATACCCGCACACGAAAAACGTAAAAGGGACCGCCGGGGAGATAGGAGTGCCGGATTGCAAAACGGACAACGGAAAAATGCTCGAATCATGAGACTAACACGTATGCAAAAGCGATGCACATGATGACATGATAAAATGCAAGACATGGACAAAATGCAAATGAAGAAAACCCAACGACGGAGGGAATATCATATATCAATGCCGAAATGGCAAGAGTTGGAGTTACAAATATGGAAAGTTACTCCGGTGTTACAGTCCTCTACCTCTCTTTTCGCCGCCTTCTCATGAGGGCTGGCTTCTCCATCCTCCCACGCCAATCCTGCCGGAGGGGGTTGTCTTCGCACCGTCCCGGTGTTATTGTCTCCCGTGCTGTAATCACCATTTTGCTGTGGCGGATTTAGAGCGGCGCCACGACGCCGGGCGCTTAGGCTGCTTCTTGAGGGGTCATCCTCCGCTGTTCCATCGCCATTCCCATCTTTTGGGATGTCCACCATGTATATGTCGATGACGAGGTGGTTTTCCAGCGTCTCGTGGGCGCTGGTTCTGGTCGCCTCTCGCATCGCCGCCCATACCGCCGATGTCTTCGAGTCAAGTCGAGCATGTCGGTTAAATCATCGGCGCGGCTACGGGTGGGTTGTGGGTGGCTTTGAATTTCTTCGCCGTCCGCATCCCAACCTTTCCGACCATAATCCGCCAAGGCTCCTCGATAAAGAGAGAGACTTTAGTGAGTTCAGGATGTCGCCAAAGGGCGAAAAGGAAAGATGTCCGCGCAGTGAATTTATGATCGGCGCCAATCGAGTCGACATGGGGCGCGAAGGCTCGGAGTCCGGAGAGGAGTCCGCACCTTGGAGTCGCGAATTTCGCAGCGATGGGGTAGGTGTACGGCTCAATCGCCATAGAGATCGCAGCCTCGAGGCGTGTCCAGCCACCCATCCTCGACGGCGCAATGGGCCCGAAGCTAAAGGTCGGAGCGACATCGGTGCGGCCTGTGACACCGTTTGGCGGCAGAGCTAGATCATGCCCTCGTGATAAAGGCGGGCGTGTTTGGTTGTGGCTCAACCCGTCAAGATCAAGTCTCCGCGACGCCACCGTAGTTCAAACTTCCAAATCGACATGGTGGCTGTGGGCGAAGCTTAATCTGCTCTAGATGGCTGTTTAATTGCCCGCAGCAAAGCCGCCGAATACGAAGATCTCGCTGGGGAGAAAAGTTCACTCGACCGCATCGCTGTTGACGATCGGAGGAGCCATCGGGCCTAAGGATGACGACACGGAGGAACTCTCAATGAAAGCACTAATGTCGGTGCCAAAACCGCGGATCTCGGTAGGGGGTCCCGAACTGCATGCTTAGGGCGGATGGTAACAGGAGACAAGGGAGACGATGTTTTTACCAGTGTTCGGCCCTCTCGATGGAGGTAAAACCCTACTCCTTCTTGATTAATATTGATGATATGGGTAGTACAAGAGTAGATCTACCACGAGATCATAGAGGCGAAACCCTAGAAGCTAGCCTATGGTATGATTGTTGTTCGTCCCACGGACCAAAACCTCCGGCTTATATAGGCACCGGAGAGGGTTAGGGTTACACAGAGTCGGTTACAATGGTAGGAGATCTACATATCCAGACGCCAAGCTTGCCTTCCACGCCAAGGAAAGTCCCATCCGACATGGGACTAAGTCTTCCATCTTGTATCTTCATAGTCCATGAGTCCGCCAAAGGTCATAGTCCGCCATGTGGACACCCCCTAATCCAGACTCCTCACTAGTCATATTTCCGCTTCATGTGCACCGCATGATGATCCTTCTTGAACTTGACGCCTCGATGCTAATGACGGCTTCTTCTTCCCGAGAGTGTGCAAGTTCCTCATGCCTGCATGCCCCGGCCTCCTATGCCGTGAGCCAACACTCAAGCTTTTGCTAGAAGACATACGGCAAGTCAGGGTCCTATGGAGAAATCTACTATATACGATCGCCTTTTTCGATACCCTTCAAGACTAGAGATTTGTCGATTCCATAAGCACAAGGCAACGATATTTTCCAAATATCACAATCGATTCAGATCGTAAAGCATTGAGATGTATATTGTTGAAACCAAGGGATTCAACACGCATCACTTTAGCCATGTGTCGATCCTTTGTGATTGCAACTCTACCTAGGCCCAATACCTTGCTTTTACCAAAGGTCAAGAAATGTAATGTGACTTTTGTCAAACGGACGTAGGGTTTAATCCATAAGAAGACTTCGATCACCAGTCATGTAGTTAGCTCACCCACTGTCCATAATCCACTCGGTATCCTTCGGAGCCGTACCCTATAGTGCAGTTTGGGGGATAGGCTTCAGAAAGAGAAGTGTGAAGCATAAACATTTGACTAACAAGCATACTATCAAAGTTCAGATCCTTGTTAGGTAGATAGGATGATTGTCAAGAAATCCTCGGGACGAAATACATAGTAAGACCATTTTGGCACTTTATCTTGCGTCCCACAAGATGTTTTAGGTCCCCAACATTAGTGCCTGAAGCTTTTGATTTTCGGCTCGAGACCTTTCCCTGCAAAAGAAAGTTAATTCTTCTTAGCCACCCACATCTTCGGGGTGTCTTAGAAGCAATGAGTCTAAGTCCAAGATCTCGAGAATTTTGGCTTTGGAGCCCTAGAAAATAGCCTTGCAGAGGTGAATAATACTCATAAGAATAAGGTAAAATTTCTTGGTCTTATGAACCTAGCGGTTTGAAGAAACACACTCATATTCGTAAGTCTCGAGTATGGTTTCCGCAAAATATTGGCGCTGTGGTGACCAAGAGAGGGGTCCTCGGTCAGTATGAAGCCTTTGAACCATATGAAGCATTTGGTCTGGGGTTTGTCTTCTTCCCATGTGGTGTCATGATGACATTCACGGCAAGCTTCTCAAGACAACTTTTGGGCACCCAGATCTTCTTCATAGGTGGTCCATTCCTGCAGTTAGTACTGATACGTCTCCAACGTATCTATAATTTTGTATTGTTCCATGCAATATTATATTCTGTTTTGGATATTATTAGGCTTTATTATACACTTTTATATTATTTTTGGGACTAACCTATTAACCGGAGGCCCAGCCCAGAATTGCTGTTTTTTTTTTGCCTATTTCAAAGTTTCGCACAAAAAGAATATCAAACGGAGTCCAACCGGAAGGAAACCTTCGGGAACGTGATTTTCGGAACAAACGTGATCCAGAGGATTGGACCCTACGTCAAGACATCAACCAGGAGGGCACGAGATAGGGGGCGCTTAACCCCTGTATGCCGCCTCCACCCTCGTGGGCCTCCTGCTGCTCCACCGACGCATTCCTTCCTCCTATATATACCCACGCACTTCAAACTACCAGACACGGAGCCAAAACCTAATTCCACCGCCGCAACCTTCTATCCCGTGAGATCCCATCTTAGGGCCTGTTCCGAGTTCACGAACGGGCATCGATCACGAGGGCTTCTACATCAACACCATAGCCTCCGATGATGTGTGAGTAGTTTACCTCGCACCTTTGGGTCCATAGTTATTAGCTAGATGGCTTCTTCTCTTTTGGATCTCAATACAATGTTCTCCTCTCTCATGGAGATCTATTCGATGTAATCTTCTTTTGTAGTGTGTTTGTTGAGACCGATGAATTGTGGGTTTATGATCAAGTTTATCTATGAACAATATTTGAATCTTCTCTAATTCTTTTATGTATGATTGGTTATCTTTGCAAGTCTCTTCAAGTATCAGCTTGGTTTTGCTTACTAGATTTATCTTTCTTGCAATGGGAGAAGTGCTTAGCTTTGGGTTCAATCTTATGTGTCCTTTCCCAAAGGATGAGGGGCAGCAAGGCACGATTGTATTGTTGCCATCGAGGATAACAAGATGGGGTTTATATCATATTGCATGAGTTTATCCTCTACATCATGTCATCTTACTTAAGGCATGCATTCGCTCTTATGAACTTAATAGTCTAGATGCATGCCGGATAGCGGTCGATGTGTGGAGTAATAGTAGTAGATGCAAAGGTGAGTCGGTCTACTTGTCTCTGGACGTGATGCCTATATACATGACCATACCTAGATATTCTTATAACTATGCTCAATTCTCACAATTGCTCAACAGAATTTGTTCACCCACCGTAATATTTATGCTCATGAGAGAAGCCACTAGTGAAACCTATGGCCCCCGGTCTATTTTCCATCATATTAATTTCGACAACAAGCTATTTCGACGACGCTTTTATTTTACTTTCTTTACTTTGCATCTTTATCATAAAAATACCAAAAATATTATCTTATCATATCTATCGATCTCACTCTCGTAAGGGACCTGTAGGGATTGACAACCCTTATCGCTGTTGGTTGCAGGATTTATTTGTTTGTGTGGGTGCGAGGGACTCGTATGTGGCCTCCTACCGGATTGATACCTTGGTTCTCAAAACTGAGGGAAATACTTACGCTACTTTGCTGCATCACCCTTTCCTCTTCAAGGGAAAACCAACGCAGTGCTCAAGAGGTAGCAAGAAGAATTTCTCGCACCGCTGTCGGGAATCTACGAAAAGTCAACATACCAAGTACCCATCACCAGCCCTTATCTCCCGTGATTACATTATTTGCCATTTGCCTCTCGCTTTCCTCTCCCCACTTCACCCTTGCCGCTTTATTCACCCTCTTTTGCCCCTTGCTCCTTTTGTTGTTATGTCTCAATTAGGGAAATTATTGTTTATATGGACAATAATAATATCATGGAAAATTCGATGTTATCGTCAAGAACCCCAAATCTTACATATAAAATAATTCAATTGGTAGTGGTAATATTATTGGGAAAGGAGTTATCCAAGATTTCTTTACTTGTGTCGGTGTTTTTCCTTCTATGGGTAGTTCTATTTTCATAGAACTAGTAGTCTTATGGACGCTATCGCGATGCTTGTAGTTGAACTTGAAAGACAATTTATGCATTTGCATCCTTGCATACAAAGGATTTTCCTAATTTTAAATGTTGAGCATTCTTATGTTAAGCGTGCCGCTACTATCTTTTTGGCTCATGAGTTTAGATTTATAATAAAAGAGGCCAAGGAAATCTTTATAAGATTACAGGTGGTGGACGCTGGCCGCCCTCCCATAGAGGCTATCCTCTTTGATCAAGAAGAAATAATGCTTTACCTCTAGACTATGTTGCTCTTAATGAAAACCTTAGAAAAAGGTTCCTACCAATATTCTAGTTGATAGAATTTCTGAACTTAATAATGACTTTGCTATTCGAAATAATGAGCTAGGATATTCTCTCGAATATAGGCTCACAAAGTTCTGTCAAAAGAATGCTTATAATGATGAATTGGTTGTGCAATACGAAGGGCCAAAGGAGGAACCTATACCTCCTAAAGTTGATCTTGGGGAATTTTGTCCCATTAAATTTAGCCCTTTTGATTACTTTTGCTTGCCTCAAAGAAAACTCGCTGCTGAACATAGAGAATATGAAATGAGTTTTACTGATCTATCCTATTATTATGGCAATACCTAGATCTATCCTTGCTATTATGCCTAGCTAGGGGCGTTAAACGATAGCGCTTGTTGGGAGGCAACCCAATTTTATTTTTAGTTTTTGTGCTTTTTGCTTCTGTTTAGAATAAATCTTGATCTAGCCTCTGGTTAGATGTCTTTTATGTTTTAATTATTGTTTGTGCCAAGTTAAACCTATAGGATCTTCTTGGATGATAGTTATTTGATCTTGCTGAAAATTCCAGAAACTTTCTGTTCACGCAAAATAATTGTTAAAAATCACCAGAAGAAGATAAAATATTGATTCCAATTGCTGCTGATCAATAAACAAATTGTCTAGGTCTTCCTATTTTGGCTGAATGTTTGGAGTTCTAGAAGTTTTATGCTAGTTACAGATTACTACAGACTGTTCTGTTTTTGACAGATTCTATTTTTCGTGTTGTTTGCTTATTTTGATGAATCTATGGCTAGTTAAAGAGTTTATAAACCATAGAGAAGTTGGAATACAGTAGGTTTAACACCAATATAAATAAAGAATGAGTTCATTACAGTACCTTGAAGTTATCTTTTGTTTTCTTTCGCTAACGGAGCTCACGAGATTTTCTGTTAAGTTTTGTGTTGTGAAGTTTTCAAGTTTTGGGTAAAAGGTTTGATGGATTATGGAACAAGGAATGGCAAGATATTTGCTTGGGGATGCCCATGGCACCCCAAGATAATCTAAGGACACCTAAAAGCCAAAGCTTGGGATGCCCTTAAGGCATCACCTCTTTCGTCTACTTCCATCGGTAACTTTACTTGGAGCTATATTTTTATTCACCACATGATATGTGTTTTGCTTGGAGCGTCTTGTATGATTTAAGTCTTTGATTTTTAGTTTACCACAATCATCCTTGCTCTACACACCTTTTGAGAGAGACACACATGATGCGGAAATTATTGGAATACTCTATGTGCTTCACTTATATATTTTGAGTTATATAGTTTTTGCTCTAGTGTTTCACTTATATCTTTTCGAGCACGGTGGTGGATTTGTTTTATAGAAACTATTGTTCTCTCATGCTTCACTTAGATTATTTTGAGAGTCCTACAAAACAGCATGGTAGTTTGCTTTAGCAATAATAGGCATTCAAGATTATTAAAGAAAAAAAGAAAAAATCTTATGAGTGTGTTGAATACTATGAGAAGTTGAGCTTGATAATTGTTTTGAGATATGAAGATGGTGATATTAGAGTCATGCTAGTTGAGTAGTTTTGAATTTGAGAAATACTTGTGTTAAAGTTTGTGATTCACGTAGCATGCACGTATGGTGAACCGTTATGTGATGAAGTCAGAGCATGATTTATTTATTGATTGTCTTCCTTATGAGTGGCGGTCGGGGACGAGCGATGGTATTTTCCTACCAATCTATCCCCCTAGGATCATGCGCGTAATACTTTGCTTTAATAACTTGTAGATTTTTGTAATAAGTATATGAGTTCTTTCTGACTAATGTTGAGTCCATGGATTATATGCACTTTTCTTCCTTCCACCATTGCTAGCCTCTCTAATATCGCAAGACTTTTCACCGGGTATCATATACCCACCATATACCTTCCTCAAAACAGCCACCATACCTACCTATCATGGCATTTCCATAGCCATTCCGAGATATCACTACAAAAAAAAGACACATCCGTGACATTTTGGGCCGAACAAAATTTTTTTGTGTCATACATATGACACTTCTATGACAATAATTGTGACAAAACCCGTATCATCATAGATGTGGTGGGCTCTTACTTATGACAAAAATCATGACAAAATGGGCTTTTCGCCCCGGCGGGCCGGAGACGAATCGCATGACATTCTTTGGGCCGCCCATGACGTAAAAACCGTAGAAGCGAAGGCGAGGAAAATTTCGGGAGTTGCCGGTTACGGTGGGAGGTCGGGGCCGAAGCGATGCGCTGCTTTCTCTCGACGCACGCTGCTGGTAAGCGTAGGCGGGCTCTAATCAAGCCGAGCGAGGCGTTGGGATCTAATCAACCCGGAAGGACAGACCGCAGTTACGCTAGTATCGAACTCGGAAGCGATCGATCGATGGCTGTTAATCGAACCCGATGGAGCGAAGTCCTTCGCCATCGCCGCTAATCAAGCCGATCGATGCCGCTCGATGAACGGCGAAAGCGCTATGGGGGTGGATAACAAGGAGCGTGGCGCGCGTTTCTCGATGAACAGGAACCCATGGTGTGGAGGGCTGATGAACAAGAGACGATGGAGGGGTGGCCGTGGAGGGTGGTTGAACAGACCCCGTGGTGTGGAGGGCTGGATGAACAGAGAAGGGAGGGGTGGTTGAATAGTAGCTGTGGAGAAGCGCTGTGGAGGCCGGATGAACAGGAGCCCGTGGAGGCCGGAGGAGGTTGACGGTAGCCCGTGGAGGCTCGAGGAGGTCGACGGTGGAGATGAACAGATCTCGTGGAGTCCTGCTTTGCGGTACGCCACACCCCTTCTGCTTCGACCATAGCGCCCAACACAAGTTCGCTTTGGCCCTGCTTTGGCGGTACGCCACACCCTCCCGATCAACAGGACTCCCTGCCACCATAGGAGGTCTGCTTCTCCGCTTTACAGACGCCACACCCTCCCGATCAACAGACCCCTGCTCGACCGTAGGGAGGTCCTGCTTCTCCGCTTATGCGTACACCGTGCCCTCCCAATCAACAGACCCCTGCCGGACGTGGGTCGGTCGAACACAAGGCCGCTTCTCCGCCAGCGGTACGCCAGCCTCGCTTCCATCGCCTGCCCGGCCCAAGCCTCTCCGATGAACACGACCACGCATTCCGCTCCAACCCAGCCGTTGGCTCCCACGCTCGCTGCCTCTCCGATGAATACACGACGATTCCGCTGTTCTCCCATGAACACGACGACGACGCAAGCCCGTTCACCCAGCCATGTAATGATGCGCGAGTAGGCGCTCGAGACCCGGCCAGATGTACGCGACGCGGGTCAGATTTTCTTTCTGCACTCGCTGTAGACGACGACGTACGCACGCACGCCTACTACGACCAAGATGTACGCATATCGTCACGACTGAATGACAATTCCCACGACGCTCGACCGTGGGTCCCCACCGCCGTGCACTTCCTGCTTTACGAAGATGTAGCTGGTGGGTCCCAGCAGTGGGGTGAATCGCTTTTGTTTTTTTTTGCTCGGACGCACTTCCTTGCGCAGTAAAGATGTAGCTGGTGGTCCCAGCAGTGTGGGGCTAATCGCTTTTTTTGCCCGGACGCACTTCCTTGCGGCGAAGATGTAGCCGGTGGATCCCAGCACCGTGGGGAAGCGTTGCGAAATATGGTGGCCCGCCTAGTGGGTCCCCGCCGTCGTGGAGGAATAATTATTTTATGGGTAATAAGGAGGCACTTGCGGCTACCGTGGACCCAGCCGCCGCCTCTCCACGACAAGATTCTTCCGATGGAAGTCGGTCGCTGACCACATTGCCACGCCGGGCGCCGAGAGCACCACGGTGGTGGACGACGGCGAGGCCTAGGAAGGGACGACGCAGCCGGGAAGACGCAGCAGGGATGCCCACGCCAAGAGGAGTACGAGGGTGAG